>QJPP01000940.1:0-237591 GCA_003996215.1 Jaltomata sinuosa | reverse complement strand
AACATCATTCTCAAGTAACAAGAAAACTCCACTAGCACCCCGGCCTGCGAGTCTAGCGATAATTCAATAAAACATGATGATTTTAATAATTTTACTTTCTTGCCCAAAAATCTCCACAACCATTTCCAAATCATTTCCATCAAAAATGGGCCCCCCGGGCCATGCAAGGTTTAGAAAACAGTGCCAGTAGGCCCGAAGCCAAAACCACAGTAAAACATGGATAAAACCTCTTTATATACATGGAAATGGTATGATCACACACAATAGCTGCCCCGCAGCTCACAATCAACCTATCGACCCTGCACAGGCCCACAGCTACTCAGCAAGCATAACCAGCCTAGAAGGATAATTCTATGCCCGGACTCGCGGACATTCCCAAAATCCCACCTTCTATGTTCCAGAGTCAACAAGGCCTCACAGGACCACAAGGGTAAATAAAATATAACGGCAAATACTACAAACAACGGAGGAACAAAAGTAGGCGGTTATAAATAAAGCGGTCAAGGTCTGTGGTACCAACCTAATAAACCAACCCAAGGATGCCCATTAATACAATTTTATTTTATATATACGGAGTCTAGGAAAAATAAACCGTAACCTACCTGTCGTCCGATGACAAGCTGCCAGAACAACGATGTCCAAGCTCGAACCACTCCAAGAAAATCCAAAACTAAATCGGAATCGGAATCGGATTTGGGCTTGAATAACTTGACGTCGATAACCTATTTTCTTTTCGATGTTCCCGTACCACACCACTTGGATAACCCACAAATTCTCTTTTACACAATATACTTCAACAGTGCTGTAGCCGCTATGTAGCCTAAGGAGTTGTTGAGAGAAATGTAAATGCTCAGTGAATATTCACTAATTACTTACACACTATATATCAATGTAAGTTAGGCAGCAATTGCCCACCACATGCTGCCTAACTTTGCTGTACAAGGCCTCCACTTCCACGTGGAAGTGGAGGTGGCAACAAGTTCTCCCCGTTAGGTATATACTCGGGTATTGCATAAATTCGTGGTAAAATAAATATAATATTTTTAAATATACCATAATTTATAGAAAATTATTTCAAACAAAACCTACTATATTATAATAATAATTTTTAACATAATTAAATTTACTATCTCCGTTAAAATATTACGGAGTATAAAACCTTATAAAATAAATACATATACACGTATATCGTATCAAAGATATTTTTCATAAAACCTTTAAAATATTTTGAAAAGGCAATAATAATATAATTTTTACCAAATTCAACTTTTAAATAACGTACTTTCAAATACGCACGATTTCGATGCCTCAAGAATTATCTCGGGATCCTCCTTTATTTTTATAACTGTTTCGGAACTGAAATGGCATTTTCAACGTGACGTCGAGGCTTAAATCGCGTTTAACCCGACCCGGTTCGCGACCCCGTTCGCAACCCGTTTCTGCCAGACAGTCCGCGGTAAAACAGTCATAACTCTTTACTCCAAGATCGGTTGGATGTGAGGTTTTGTGCGTTGGAAACTAGACTCGTAGACCTTCGATTTGGTATTTCGGGGGACTTCTAACTCTTTATATATTGGGAGAAAAGCCCTGATACATTTGACCCAAAGTTCAGAAAATTTGTTAAAGGTCTTACGATATCTTTTGTCGATTTGCTTGACTTCAAAACTCAAACGTGGAAATGACCGGAAGGGTCATTACACAAAGGCCTAGTATAACCAACACTAGAACCCCACATAAAAGACAACCCTGGAAGAATCAACTAAATAAGCTTCCCAACTCTCGGTAAACGAATGGTGACCACCAATCTCTAAGTATCAATAGAACTCAAAATAGCCTCGCTAGCCTCAACTTGCACAACCTGATCACATATAGCATACACCACTGTTGAATTCGAACTTACACTGTTGAGTATGTCCAACCATGAAAGAAGGAACCTCATACTATCTAGAATACCGCTGAAATCTGGAATGTCTAGCCTAACTCAAAGGTTAGCCAAGGACTAGGTGTCCAAAGCCAACTGTCACTCCTCAACTGAAATGGGGAAACTAAGTCATCCAAACTCAATGCCTTCCAAGCCAAGAAGCTGCAACTGAAAAGAACCAACCACGAACCATCTGGAGTAGTTTTCTTGTCTACGATACTGAAACCCAACTTTAAAATTGCCAACCAAAGCCTCTGTCAAACCCAATGCTGCCAATGAACCCTTAGGATACAAAGCCAACTAGGCTTGAATATGCAAGTTGCGAAATCCGCAGCTGCTACTGAAATCCCAAACCAATCAAAGGAAAAACCATTACAATCTGTAAACAGCCGAATCAAATCACCAAAACACAAGCCAGAGCAAACCTCCGGCATTACCTTAGTAAACTACTAAAGCACATAAGCATGAACAAAGAGTCATCTCCCTTCTTCTTCAAATTGACAAAACCCTTCGTTTGCATATACCGAACCTTAAAAATCCTTCTCAAATCAAATCTGGAGCCATTTCCTTAGCTCCCATACTTACATTGTCAAAACTTAACAAGGCAGAAGAAGAATGGGCTGGATGCCCGACTCACCTAGAATGCTACGAATACATCTCAACCACGAGGGTATGGTCAACACTTAGTCGAAAAAGCTAAAGCCAAAACTTAATCACAATACTAAATCAAAATCTCAACCAGAGGGCTACGATCAAAATTCAGTCGAATTAAAACTGGGGAAATAATAAGACAACCCAACCGGAAAAGAAACTGAGGGAAACTAGGGGAACGACCCACAAGCCTTCCAACCTCCTAAACCAACCAAATTAAGAGGGTCGATTCTAAGAACTCAAGAAAAGCAAATCGATCAATGCATGCTAGCATAACCAACACCTATCAACTTAAGATAGAGCTCAAACTTCAGCACAACCACCGATAACACCAAACTAACACAATAACTTCTAGAAAATGCTAGACAACCACCTAGGCAACAACCGTCTAGGAACCCTCAACAACGAAGACTTAACACAAGTCTAGATCCATAACGGAACAGGAAACAAACCCAACCAGAAAGGAGACTAACAAGAACTACCCACGAGCTACAACTCTGAGTAAATACCTATCAAAGATATCTCACCCCATCCACTACAAAGGAATAAACTACCAAGAAAAGTATAGAATCGCAATGCGAGAAGGACTATCATAAGCTGAAGGTAACAAAAGCCTAACCTAGAGAAACTATATCAGGAACCTCTACCACGGGCCCATAAGAGGGACATCAAACTGACGGGGTCTAACTCTGGACTAAGTAGTCGAAGCTAAAGGCTCAACCGTCCCTTGTCAGGGACAAGCTCTATAAAGGTGATTGTTAGGCAACTTCCCACTCACACGCAAGTGTACGTGGTCGTCCAAGTAATATAGACTGGTTAGTCTGGATATCATACCCAAGATACTTAAGACTTAACAAAAATGCTAAATTATTTGTATACCACGGAACTAGATAAGTAAGAAAGTAACTAAACTATGAGTTTTGTAATAATTAAAGATCTAAAACAAAATGACAGAATTAAATATGAGTAAGTAATGATTTATGGTTCCAAGTTTAGAGAGAATTCAAGGGTTACAGCTTATCTACGCAAACATAAGTAGTAGTCACTTGAATCGACTTGTTCGTTCACCTAGTTATTGATTTTGCGGTTGATTTTACAATTATAGTCTTCCGAGCCTCTAGTTGCCTATCAAAAATAGCATCATAACTACATCATTGAGCGGGGATGTAACATCTTATTTACAAAGCATTTATATATCTTCCCGTATAAGCCAAGCAAGTCGTTCTAGGTATATTCCTATCCTAGTCGCTAACCTACCCTTTATATTACAAAAGAGAGGCCTTGCTCCTTATATTCCTCGGTCTATCTTGTTGATTCTTCTCCCGAGTTCACAATAAAATTATATATTTATCTTAATTGCGGCCAAACATCAAAATACTAAACACAGAAATATAAGAACAACTAATAGTGGCAAATGAACAATGAATCCAATTTCATATTAAATACTCATGCGTTTGTAGTCGTAACCCTTGAACAAGGGTTCTTAGCCAATCATGCTAATCAAAAACACAAATAACAATGTTTTCATCCAAAGTTATGGCTAAGAAAAGGAAGAAGAAAAGAAACCTAATAATGAATTCTAATCTCTACCTTGTGCTCAGAAAATATGATGGAACCCTTACAAAAGACGCACAAGGTTCTATTTATAGGGCTTGGGAAATAACCCCTTTTCCTTCTTAGAGTTGGAATAGGAGAAAGTTGGAAAAATCTGTTAGGCCAGGGCTGGCGCGCCGCGCCACTGATGCGCCATGTCTGGCACTCTGAAGTTTGCCCCTTGGGGAGACACGCCAGTGTTGTGCCATCTTGGCCCCTCTAAAGTTTGGGGGCTGGGGCAACGTGCCAGTGATGCGCCACTGCCCATTTTATCTCTTCACGTGCTCCAGAGCATTTCGCTACATTGTATCCATGCTTTATTCATCTGTTTCATCATTCCATGATCATTTTCCCACGTCATTTTCCCTGCAAGCATCTAATCATGTGTCTTAGTACAACATGTAGCAATTCAACTCAAAAAACACAATATATGGTAAGTAATGTTCTTAAAACATAAGGTAAACATAGGTAAAATACGATAAACGGTCATATAAATATGCCCAAGATCACCACCCAACACTTAAACCTTTGTTTGTCCTCGAACAACTCACTATCATCTATGCTAAGATTCACCATAAATACCTAGGGAACTTTCCGTCCTCACTTGCAAGCGGTTAAACAATTTTAATCATACTTTTGTAGTTCATGTAGCACGCAACATCCAAACACCCTTTTTAGCTTTAATATCTTTCACTTGAAACAACACACCCTCTATAACTGACTTTTCATCACAATATCGGGCCAACATATCCACGTGTAAACACCGCAAGTAATAACACTACCAAATGTATGCCATGAGTGCCCTCACAATTTAGTATTGCCCCTATTTTTCAATCACACCAATTTAATTTCAATGGGGAATTTTGAATCAATAAAGCACTCACTCTCTCAAAAGATATTTCAAACATATCATAACATACCACAGGCTTTCCCGTAGTGTATAGTGAATTCAACAAAGCAATCACATTCATGAAATCAAAAGGACTTTCATTTGGTTGTAATATCGTCTTCGATACGGGTAGGATACTTTTAGGTACAAAGTGACTCTTTTCCCTATTGCACATGACACTACATTTTTACTCTTTTCTTTCTCCTTATGTTCACACCATCTTGCACTACCACTTCTTTTATCTACTTTTTTCCCTTTCTGTGATGGGTACTTGTTGCTAGTAAATAAAAAAAACTTATTTTTTTCTTCTTTTCTTCTCATTCTCTTTTTGACTCCTAACAACAAGAATTTCACAAACGTTACCCGGGCTCCACATTTATATTTCACTACATTCACCTTCACATTCATCTACCCTTCTCCTTTGTTTCCCCTTTTTCCCCATAACTTTTCAAGTTCATAGTGCATTAGAGATTTTTATTTGGATCAAATTCATCGGGTATCCACAAAGTGGATAGGCTCATTATACAACTTAACAAAAGAATAGGCTTCAAGGCTCAAAGGGGATTCACTAGTGGCAATGTCAAGGTGGCACAAACAATCATAGAAGAAACAAGAAAAAAATGGCTTTCCAAGAAAATACCTTAATCATATTTCACGAATTTCATGCTAGTCAAAGTTCACACACACACGGGGCAAGTTCTAGATGGTCTTCTATGCAAGAAACCAATCAAAACTCACACACACGGCACCATGATGCATATATAGGAGGGTTACACTTGCATTCTCACACACAAACACATTGAGTGGATTTACACAATTAAGCCTGTTTCCTTCATCTTTTGAGTCTAGTTAAGGAGCCTATGTGTCTTTTATGAAGTTCTCACTCCCTTGCATGGCTTCACATTAACTACCCATGATGTCTAGCTCAACTCCAAGTGGGATTTCTAGGTTCCGAAGGCAAGGTTCCTAATCCTACAATCCTATGACTAATTTTTCCTTAAGACGGTCATCATCCATCCATCATCGGGACAAGTCATTACTACTATGACTCACCTAAAAAATTCTAACCTAAAAAAAATCTACCCGGTTCAAAGGGACTATCCTCAGGAAAAGAACCGAAAACAAAAGTCGAGGAACCCAGCCTAAGAAAAAAAACAAACGTAACTAAGCATACTACCAACCATCCTTATCAACAGCTAAAAACTAGTCACACGACGCTCACAACACTCAAGATATAGCAATGAAAATCAGAGGAAGTCTCTTCTCCACCCCACACATAAACATAGCACTGTCCTCAGTGCTTCAAATAGGTACAAAAGTAAAGAGTAAGAGAAGGAACTCCCTGGGCCTCTAGGCGTCATCCTTATTATCATCAGGAATGAATTCTTGATCCTTCTCAATTGTAGTATCATCAACTACCATGAAAGCCATGCCAACATCATCCTCGTAATCTTCATCGTCATTAGTTCCATGTACGGTCGGCTAATCATCATCGAATGACTCCTGAAATGCCGGCCAAATATTACACATATACATTGCGCTGTCAGTCATCGGGTACCGATCACTCAATACTGCTATCTGCTCCTCAGTCGCAGGTTGACCACCGATCCACAACTACAGCTCTGCCATCCCATACATTCTGCCCATACAACTATAATCTCGAGCCTGTCGGTCAAAATTTAAAAGTACCAGCCCGTGTGAAGTATCTTGGGGCTTTGTGTTGGGCACATCAACCAATTGACTCACAAGATACGAGACTCAGGGCGGGCACAAATCATGAATTTTTTTCTCAACATTACCTTTCCTTATAAAGTGGGTCACCAATCCTCCATAACAGAAACGCCATCTTTTGTTATTGCAAAATTTCATCATGTTGTGCCTCAGCATCGAAGCCACATTGATCATCATTCCCTTCATGAGCATGTATACCAACACTACCCGATCCTTAGTCACCTCACTTGTGTGCTTGCATGGTAGAAGAGTGCTACACACAATTTTTAACCACACTCTCGCCTCTTAGTTGAAATATGCATAATGTAGGGTGGCATGGTGCCCAATGTCTTTACTTCTTTCCCAATGAGCCATTGAATTTACCCCACAAAGTGTGTGGTGTATGTCTCGATATGGAGGCTCCTTTTTCATTTCCAAGTACGGCGCTGCATCAACATGTGGTATCCCTAAGAATTCATTCAGGACCCGTATGGTGAATTAGAGTAACTCTCCATGAACTATCACTTTGTGACTCTTACCCTAATTTGTATCTCAATTTTCATAGAACTCGCAGACCATAGTGAGATTACACTCTCCTTGATCCTGGAATATGTATTGAATTCCCAACTGGTAGATCATCTCATGAATTCAAGGGAATTCTGCCTGTAACCGCGCTTTATCCACATGTTGGTCCCCAAGGTACTTCGCTTCTTTTTGGGACTCAAACCAATATTCCCCATATGTTGCAATAGCTAATTTTTCGAACTTCCGTGAGGGTGCCCGTGGGATAGGCAGAGCTGCTGTCCTAGATGATTCACCTTTTCGGGACCTCTTACTTCCCGTGCCTTCCATAACATGTTTCTTTCCTCTTGGAGGCATTGTACCTACAACGCACAAGTTACACAAATCAGCCCAGTACAATGAGAACTAGCCAAATCAGTGTTTTCATAGGGTCATAACAACCCCACACTTAATTTGCTAGCAATGGTGTCTATAGGTTGATGACATGAGGTACTCAGTCTTCCCTCCTTTAACACAAGTTTATTTTCATCATCCTACGACACCATATCAACCAACCAATTTCCACAAGTACATTTCGAACAATTTTCAAGTATTCACTACCCTTTTTCAAGATTAAACACTATTTAAGGCCACAACTTCACTCAATGTAGTACAAATTTCACCATTTTCTTCTTCTTGAAGTTCTAGAGTGACCCATTTCTTTCTACTACTTACTTTTCTTTCCATAAATCAACACCCAATAACAAAACAAGAAACAAAATTCGTCCACCATTACTAGTGTATATACGAAAAAATAATCTTCTTTGTGGGTGTATTTTAAGAGTTCAAGCATTCATCAATGGTGGAAAAAGTTTTAGTTCTTCCAACAAGATGAAACAAGTTTACACCTACTAGTCTTGATAATAGAAAGCATAAATAAGAAGTAGAGAGTGTTAGAAAGTAAAGGGAGATCTTACCTTGAGAAATTATGGAGAATGTTAAAGCTTGAGGGGAGTAACAATGGAGAAGGAAGAAGAAATTTGAGAGAAAAAGAGTGAGGGGTAGAACTCCTATTGTGAGGAATGAAGAGGATTTTAGGGAAATTAGGGGTTTTAAAGAGTATGGACTTAAAATTTTGGGTCTTGGGTCGGTTGACCCTTGACCCACCCCTCTTTCAATTAAATGGGACGCCTGGAATGGGCATGGGGCGCTGCACTTCTGATGCACCAGAAATAGCTCATGGAAGTTCATGGGTTGGCGCGATGCACCATTGACGCGCCCGTCTGGAGTTTGGCCTGGGTTAGCCCACCCACGACGCGCCAAGTGAGGCACTCAGTTGTTTTGCTCTTGGGGTGGCGCACCTATAACGCGCCTAGCTGGGTTTCCACATGGGGTGGTGCACCCGCAAGGAGCTAGACTGCCTCCTCAGAAGTTTGGTCCCTTGGGCAGCGTGCCAAGGCTCTTCCAGAACCCTGGGATTCAATTTTTTCATTACTTACCTCTCCCCATGTCGTCCTTAGCTTGCATTTTCCCTTTTCTTCCTACACAAACAACAAACCATTAGAAAAATGGTGGGTTGCCTCCCACCTAACGCCTTATTTTTGGTCGTGGTAAGACTCATATTTTAGTATTTTTGTCATAAACTATTACAATACATTCATAGGTTACCTCCTACATAGCGCTTGATTTAACGTCACAGAACGACGCACCTCAAAATATACTCATCCAACAAGGTGATTGAGGTTTTTTCCCTGTCCACTTGCTCAGCCCAATAATGCTTCACTCTTTGACCGTTAACCAGGAACGTACCTATTTTGTCGGCCCTCCGAAGCTCAACTGCTCCATGTGGTGTCATCCTTACTACCTCAAATGGTCCAGACCACTTGGACTTAAGCTTTCCAGGGAAAATCTTAAGTCTCGAATTGAATCGGAGCACTCTTTGACCAGGTCCAAATGAGAGAGGAATGATGTGCTTGTCATGCCACCTTTTCATCTTCTCCTTATAGAGCTTGGCATTATCATACTCCTACAACCTAAACTCATCCAGTTTATTAAGATGGAGTTGTCTCTATTGCCCCGCTAGTTCTTCATTAAGATTCAACTTCTTGATAGCCCAATAGATTGGTGTTCTAACTCTACCGGTAGATTTCAAGCCTTACCATATACTAGCCGATAAGGGGAAGCTCCAATGGGCATTTTGTACGTAGTTCAATATGCCCATAGTGCATCATCAAGCTTTTCAGCCCAATCCTTCCTTTGCGCATTCACAGTCTTCTCTAGAATTTGCTTCACTTCCCGATTCGATACCTCAACCTGCCTGCTAGTTTGGGGATGATATGCAGTAGCTACCTTGTGATGCACCCCATACTTAGCCAATAATTTTATGAACCAGTTATTAATAAAGTGAGTTCCACCATCACTGATTATTTCCCGCAGAGTACCGAATCTCATAAATATATTCTTCTTGACAAACTTCAACACCACTTTTGCATCGTTGGTAGGGAGAGCTACAACTTCCACCCACTTGGACACATAATCCACCGCAACAAGTATGTACTTGTTACCAAAAGATGGTGGGAAGAGTCCTATAAAGTCAATCCACCAAACATCGAAGATCTCCACCTCAAGTATGTTCTGCAAAGGCATCTCATGCCTTCTAGAGATAGCTCCAGTCCTCTGGAACTGATCACATCCTTTGACGAAAGTTGTCGCATCCTTGAATATCATAGGCCAATAGAAGCCTGACTGTAGCACCTTATGTGTTGTGCGCTCTCCTCCATGCTCTCTACCATAAGGAGAAGAATGAAAACTCTCTAAGATCTCTCTCACATGATTTTCTGGAATGCATCTTCTAACTATTTGATCTGGACCTTGTTTGAACAAGTAGGGCTCGTCCCATATATAGAATCGAGAGTCGTGATATAGCTTCTTCTTCTATTGTATAGTGGATTCCGGGGGGTACACTTCACTCACCACTAGGTTAACAATATCAGTATACCATGGTAGCTCAGAAACACTCAATGCTAGGAGTTGTTCATCTGGAAACTTGTCTCTTATATGCCCTTCATTAGGCACATGAGACCAATCTTCAAGCCTAGACAAATGATCTGCTACTTGGTTCTATGTACCTTTTTGATCCCTTATCTCCAAATCAAACTCTTGAAGCAGCAAAATCCACCAAATAACTCTTGGCTTCGCATCCTTCTTGTTAAACAAGTAACAGATTGTAGCAAGGTCCATATACACAATCACTTTTGTACCCACAAGATAGGAGCAAAATTTGTCAAAAGCAAAGACTAGAGCAAGCATCTCTTTCTTATTGACTGTGTAGTTTTTCTAAGACGAATCAAGAATCTTACTCACATAATAGATAGAATAAAATACCTTGTCAACTCTCTGACCTAATATAGCTCCTACCACAACATAACTGGCATCACACATAAGCTCGAATTATAGCTCTCAATTTGGTGCAATCAAAATAGGAGCTTCAATCAAGCGCTTCTTCAAATTCTCAAACGCCTTCACACTTTTATCACTAAATTTATACTTCACCTCTTTCTCAAGAAGCTTTCACATCGGTCTGGATATCTTGGAGAAGTCTTTAATGAAGCGTCTATAGATGCCTGCATGACCAAGAAAACTACGAACACCTCTCACAGAGACTGGAGGTGGTAGTTTCTCAATAACTTCTATCTTCGCATGATCTACTTCTAGTCCTATTTTTGACACTTTATGGCCAAGGAAAATGCCTTCCATGACCGAAAAGTGGCACTTCTCCCAGGTAAGCACCAGATTCATCTCCTCGCATCTTAATAATACCCTATACAGATTCTGAAGACAAGTGTCAAATGACTTCCCAAACATTGAGAAGTCATCCATGAATACTTCGTCAATCTCCTCCACCATATCAGAAAAAATAGCCATCATACACCTCTAAAATGTAGCCAGCGGATTACAAAGCCCAAAGGGCATACGCTTGAAAGCATATGTTCCATAAGGACAAGTAAACATCATCTTCTCTTGATCCTCCGGTGCTATGGGTATTTGATTGTAGCCAGAATATCCATCTAAGAAGCAAAAGTAATCCTCGCTAGCTAATCTGTCCAACATCTGATCAATGAATGGGATAGGGTAATGATCTTTCTGGGTGGCCTCATTCAATTTCCTATAGTCCATGAAAATCCTCCACCCAGTGACTATAGGTGTTGGAATCAGCTCATCCTTCTCATTAGTTATCACCGTCATCCCCCATTTCTTTGGGATACATTGAACCGGACTGACCCACTTGCTATCTGAGATGGGGAATATAATACCTGAGTCTAGCCACTTGATCACCTCTTTTTGTACCACATCCTTCATGGGCGGGTTCAATCTCCTCTGATGTTATGCCATGGGATTACAACCTTCCTCCATGTAGATCTTATGCATGCAAAAAGACAGATTAATCCCATGAATGTCAGACATCTGCCACCTAATTTCTCTCTTCCTCTTCCGCAATACTGTTAGGGCCTCTTTTACCTGTGCTTCATTCAACCCGGCTGCGAGAATTATCGGAAATGTATCATTTTCTCCCAAATATGCATACTTCAGATGAGGTGGGAGTGGTTTCCTCTCTAGCTTTGGGGCCTCTTCAATAGATGGCTTGAGAGGGGGTCCCAAAGGTCTATTAAGAGGCTCGAACTCTGTAGTACTAGACAATACCCGAGCTTCTTCCAAGCATTAAACCATTTCATGTGCCGCTCCATCTCCATACAAATTTGTCCCTATGAGGGGCCTCTCCAATGGATCTTTGGAGGTTATGAGCGGTATCCCTGATTCTATATCCACCACAGTGATAGCCGATAAGTCTTCATATAATGCAGGCAACTTCATTGCTTTGTAAACATTGAAGTCTCCCACCTTGTCATGCGCTCTCATGGTGAGTTGCCCTGCTGCCACATCTATCAACGCTCTGCTTGTAGCTAATAATGGACGTCCCAAAATAAATGAAACTTTTGGGTCTGGTTCAAAATACAAGATCACAAAATCCTCTGGAAAGATCAATGAGCCAATCTGCACCAATATGTCTTCAATTATACCCTCAGGTCTTGCAAAAGATCTGTCTGCCAATTGCAGAAGAATTGTAGTGGGGCGACGACTACCCAATCCTATCTTTTTAAAGACTGAAGATAGAATTAGGTTGATACTTGCCCCAAGATCTCATAGTGCTTGTTCTATAACTTTATGGACAATGGTGATCTCAATAGTGAAACTTCCCGGATCCTTCAGTTTAGTTGGCAACCTATTCTTAATTTAAGACGTGCATACCTCTGTGAGAGCGACTGTGCCATATTCGGTCAACCTATTCTTGTTTGCCATAATGTCTTTGATGTACTTTGCATATTTCAGAACTCCCTGGAGAACATCTATGAGAGGGAGATTAAGGTGTACTTGCGTCAAAAGGCCAAGAAATTTCTTGAAACCAACCTTCTCCCTTTATTTGATCATTTTTTGTGGGAACGGTGGATGAGGCTTCATAATAATTTTATCTTCTTTCACCTCTGTCGCTGCATTGGCTTTAGCCTTTCCAGTTGCAACTTCAACCACCTTGGGATCTGCTTTCTTCGGCGCTAGCTCTTCCAGTTCTAGCCCACTTCGGGTGGTGACTGCATTCACCTGCTTAGGATTTGGGTCAGTATCACCTGGAAAACCCCCTTGAGGTCTCATATTTTGTGCTCCTGCTGGCTGACCCACTTGCTTTTCCAAGTTTCGTATGGCAGTTTTTTGATCTTTCATCTCCACTTATACTTGGCTTGGCTTTCCATGATCGAATTTGGCTAGTCCTCTATATTGCTTGGCACGATCGCAAGCTTATTATCTCCAGCAAACTGTTGATTCTGACCTTGTTCCTGAATTGATTCTGGCCTTGGTTGGTTCCATATGACAAATTGGTCCTCAAGTTTGCATTGTATGCATTGCCAAAATTTTGATTTCTTCCTGTTTAAGCATAACCCACAAAATTCACTGAATTCGGATTTGTTGCATAATCTTCTGGTAGATGGTCTCCCCCACAAGTATCGCAAAACTGAAGAGCTACATAATGTACTGCATTCAATTGTGCCTGACTATTCCTAAGAGCTAACTTGTTGAGGACCGTAGCTATATTGCTCATCTGATTAGCCATAGATTCCACTTTGGAAAATAAAGCCATGTTGGAATCTATCTCAAGCAACCCAACAACCTTCTTAGGCGTGGCTCTGCTAGTGTCCGTGTTCCATTCCAGATTACTCTGTGCTATTCTCTACAGAAGAGTGTACAACTGATCATATATCTTCTCTAGTGCTTGCCTCTCCGCTGCACAGTCTAGCAAAATCTTCGAATAAGGTTCAAGACCTTCAATGAATGTGTGAACCAACACTTCATTTGT
Organism: Jaltomata sinuosa; assembly: GCA_003996215.1. Taxonomy (NCBI): domain Eukaryota; kingdom Viridiplantae; phylum Streptophyta; class Magnoliopsida; order Solanales; family Solanaceae; genus Jaltomata; species Jaltomata sinuosa. Next base: position 223,920 of record QJPP01000940.1, on the reverse strand, counting down.
CTGCTGATGATGAGGACAATTTATAAGGAGGGACTTAAATCTCTCCCAAGCTTTGTAGAGGTTCTCACCATCTTTCTGCCTGAAACTCAAAATCCTGATCCTCAGCTTGGCTGTCTTCCCAGATTGAAAGAAAAACATCATGAATTTTCGGGCCAAATCATTCCACCAAGTGATAGAGTTTGGCGGATCAGCTTTCAACCATCTCCTTTCTTCCCCAGGTAGAGAAAATTGAAACAGTGTCAATCTAACATAGTCCTCTGCAACCCCAGTTGGTATGAATGTATCACTGATTTCCAAAAAAATTTGGATATGCTGTTGCGGGTCTCTATGTGGCAAGCCCATGAACTGACCATTGGTGTGCAAGAGTTGCACCATATTCTTCTTAAGTTCAAAATGCCCACCTGGCGCAGGTTTTTGAATGTTGTTGGTGACATTAGTCACGAGTGGGATTGCCATATTGCCCACTGGCCTTGGTGCTGCCATTTCTGCAAGAACAACTTCTGGTTGCTCAACTATCTGGATTGGATTCTCAACCACCTCCTGAAACTTAATAGGATAAAGTGTTGCTGCCCTTCTCAGTCGGTGAAATAGCCGTTCAGGTTCAGGGTGTGGTTCCACTAAGTTTGACATCCTTGCCAGTGTGTTGACACTTCGAACTTTGTACTTGCAGATTTTTCAAAAGCTAGATCAAGTTGTCAATATTTGAATAATAAAGTCGTATAAGAAAATTTAGAAATTTGCTAATTTTTATGTCCCCGGCAATGGCGCCACTTGTTAGGCGACTTCCCACTCACACGCAAGTGTACGTGGTCGTCCAAGTAATATAGATTGGTTAGTCCGGATATCGTACCCAAGAGACTTATGAATTAACAAATATGCTAAATTATTCGGATACCGCTGAACTAGACAAGTAAGAAAGTAACTAAAGTATGAGTTTTGTAATAATTAAAGATCTAAAACAAAATGACAAAATTAAATGTGAGTAAGTAATGATTTCTGGTTCCAAGTTTAGAGAGAATTCCAGGGTTACAACTTATTTATGCAATCATAAGTAGTAGTCACTTGAATCGACTTGTTCGTTCACCTACTTGTTTATTTCGGGGTTGAATTTACAACTATGGTCTTCCGAGCCTCTAGTTGCCTATCCAAAATAGCATCACAACTACATCATTGAGCAGGGATATGACATCTTATTTCGAAAGCATTTATATATTTTTTCATATAAACCAATCAAGGAATTCTAGGTAAATTTCTATCCTAGTCGCTAACCTACCCTTTACGTTACAAAAGAGAGGCCTTGCTCCTTATATTCCTCGGTCTATCTTGTTGATTCTTCTCCCGAGTTCATAACAAAATTATATATTTATCTTAATGGTGGCCAAGCATAAGAATACTAAACATGGGAATATAACAACAACTAATAGTGGCAAACGAACAATCAATCCAATTTCATACTAAATACTCATGCATTTGTAGCCGTAACCCTAGAACAAGGGTTCTTAGCCACTCATGCTAATCAAAAACACAAATAACAATGTTTTTATCCAAAGTTATGGCTAAGAAAAGGAAGAAGAAAAGAAACCTAATGATGAATTCTAATCTCTGCCTTGTGATCTAAAAATATGACGGAACCCTTACAAAAGATGCACAATGTTCTATTTATAGGGCTTGAGAAATAACCCCTTTTCCTTCTTGGAGTCGGAATAGGAGAAAGTTGGAAAAATCTGTCGAGCCAGGGCTGGCGCGCCATGCCACTGATGCGCCATGTCTGGCACTCTGAAGTTTTCCCCTTGGGGCGACGCGCCAGTGTTGCGCTAGCTTGGCCCCTCTGAAGTTTGCGGGCTTGGGCAGCACACCAGTGATGTGCCGCTGTCCATTTTCTCTCTTTACGTGCTCCAGAGCATTCCACTACGTTGCATCCATGCCTTATTCATCCGTTTCATCATTCCATGATTAATTTCCCACGTTATTTTCCCTCCAAGCATCTAATCATGTGTCTTAGTACAACATATATCAATTCAACTCAAAACACACAATATATGGTAAGTAATGTTCTTAAAACATAAGGTAAATATGAGTAAAATACGATAAATGGGAAAATAAATATGTCCCATATTTTTTCCGTAATCAATATGATGAAATCGATCTAAGATTATGGATTCGCTAACAATCATGATAACTAAGCAATTTCATTGACTTGTTTTTTTATCTAGTTGCTGATTTCGGCGTTGATTTTACAATTATGGTCTTTCGAGCCTCTAACTGCCTATCCAAAATAGCATCACAACTACATCATTGAGTGGGGATGTGACATCTTATTCCAAATGTATTTATATATCTTCCCGTATAAAGCAAATAAGACGTTCTAGGTATATTCCTATCCTAGTCACGAACCTACCCTTTATGTTACAAAAGAGAGGCCTTGCTCCCTATATTCTTCGTTCTATCCCAATAATTCTTCTTTCGAGTTCACAAAGAGATTATAGATTTATTTTAATGGTAGATAAGCATTAAAATAGTAAGCACAAGAATATAAGAACAAGTAATATGATTATGTTCACAAATTGAATCAATTGTCTACTACAACAATCATGAAGCTACCAATATCTCTAGAACGGGAAGTTTAACTCCATATAGACATGGAGATATTACAACAAATCATCCAAAGAAAAATGTAAAATAAATAATAAAGGAGAAGAAAAGATGAAACCAATATTCTCCGGCCTCCAGGGTAGCTCCTAGCTCTTCGTAGGTCAAAAGTTATGTAACAATTATACTTATGGGATATTTTTAGGTGTAGGAAAAAACCTCAAATAAAATAACTGATTCCAAAATGAACTGGGAAAAATTAATCCCGCACCGCATTGGCGAACGTGGCAATCCCATGGTGCGTCGCCTTACAAAAAGCGTCTTCCTTTTCTGACACATTGCATTGCTGGCAGTGAATTCAATTCAATTAGCAAACATGTATAATTATAATATTATATTCACTTTAATCCATTAAGCTGCCCGCTTGATTTACTAATATGATTTTTCATTTTTAATTCGTTTCTTCTTCAGATTTCTTCATTATTGCACAATTTTAATCCTACAAATAAAAATACCCAATATAAGAATAATTCATAAAATTAATGCTCAAAAACGATAATTAAAAGACTAAATATGAGATAAGTAATGGATAAATATATGTACTTTTGACCTCACATCAGTGATCAATCTCCCCGCAATCATAACAACCAGGCTGACTAGGATATGCAATCGTGGGGCAATTTCTAGCAAGGTGCCCATGCTCACCATACCGATAACAACCCTTACCTAAACCACTAGAACGAAAACCACCTCTAACCATCTGGGGACCACCCCTAGTACCCTGCACTCCACCTATAGCCGGTGGCACTGAAGCCCTGGGAGATAACAGCTACTGACCTTGTGGACTGGAAGATGGAATCGTGGGACAATCCCTAGCAAAGTACCCACGCACACCACACTGAAATCAAATCCCACTGGGTATATACGGGTGAGGATATTTCACTGAACCTGACCAGCCACAACAACCTACACAACTTGAAAGCTAACCTCGAGGGATCTGACCCGTACCATGTCCGCTAAGCTCAGCATGTCCTGTACGACCACCCTCGAAAACCTGCGGAGCAACTAAAACTGGCCTGGTAGATAAGAAGCAATGGAACCTATCTCTGGTGGAGAATCCCCTACCTCGAGTCTAAGAAACTCAGAAACTATCATGGCAACAATGTTTCTTAGCACTACCTCCATAAGCCTCACGGCATAAACCCTCAATAGCCCAAGCATGATCCACTACCTGAAGGAAGGTAGTACCAACTGTAACCAAATGTTCAGTCACTAAACAAAGAGGTGTAATCAAACCTCCAACAAAGCTCCGAACCCTCTCAAACCCTGATGGCACAGTCCTAGCAGTACGCCTAACCATCTCGTGAAATCTCGCCTCATAGTCCAACACCGACATACAATCCTGCTGAAGAACTGGAAGCTCAGCCCTAACTGAAACACCACTTGAAGAAACGGGTACTGAAACACCCACCGGAGGACTTAGAGTCCTAACCACTGTGTCCTGAAGAACTGGAGTAGCTATAAATCCAATCGGAGGCTAGGCTGACCCCACACCCCCTATCTGGTGTGGTAAACTCTCACTCTGAAGTCCTGGCACTGACGGAAGCACTGAAGCAACAGGCACAGAAGCCTCGACACCAACCGCTGTCGAACTCGTCTTAGGTATCTGAGAAGGAATGAAACAACAAAAATTTAGAATTCAATAGAGCCAGGAACGCACGATAAGGAGCCAAGAAGACGAAACTTTTCCTAACAATGCCCTGTAGCCTCCCGTAGATAGGATACGGTTGTCATCGTATCGATCCACGAGACTCTATGTAGACACTTGCTTCTATACCACAACACCGGTGAACCTAGAGCTCTGATACCAAGGTATCACGACCCAATTTCTCAGGTCATGATGGCACCTACAACACCCTAGTAAGCGAACCAATTCCCATAGCTCGGAACGGTTAGTAATAGGCTACTACCTAACCGATACGCACAATAAACAGAAATAAGCAGAAGCAATAACCTGAATATATACAAAATAAAACTACACCAACCCCAAGACTTGGTATCGACAGTACAGAAGCTTTTGAATAGAATACAAGTGCTAGAAGTAACAAAATGATAAGTACAAATATCTATGAATACACAAAGAGTAACGGTACAAAAGATGAGATATGGTCAAGCCCTGACCGCCAGACGCTCACCCTAGTCTTGAATTTCCAAAAGCTGCATGAGTATCCAATGCGATCAACGGCGAAAGCTCAACTAATATCTGCACCAGAAAGATGCAGAAGTGTAGGATGAGCACCAAGACAACGGGTACTCAGTAGGCATCATCGGCCGACTGAGCGAATATAAGATGTAAAAATAGTAAGTAGAAGATAACAAGAAAGTAGTCACCAAAGCAATAGAGAAAGCACAATGAACTAGCACGGAGAATAGACAACCAAGAGTTATAAGCATACAATGCTAGCACAGAAGATATACATAACACAGAAACACATGTGTAAGAAAGAAGGACGCACCTGGGATCCTTGCAACAATAGTATAAATAAAGAGAGAGAGAATCAGGAACATGGAGGTATACTGGTAACCTCAAGTAAGAAGGGAAAAAAGGAAAGCAATCCAACATAATTAACTAGAAGACATAAAATAACGGAAACATACTTCAAACAGTAACTCTCCAGATAAGCATAAACTGAGATCATTCTCACAATTTACAACCTAGAATGGAATAACTAAACCATAGGAACCAAGAGTTTCTACTCAGAATCAGGATAAGGAATAACGTTCGATAAATCACAACCGCTAAGAAGGACACACGACAGAGACTCCAAAATATAGGGCTCACTAGCCCCTCAATACTCAAGCCCAAAACTCGGAGCCCCAACAGGCTAAAACTTACCAATTCACAAGGACCAAGGACCATAACTAGCTCTATGAAATGACAGGAGTAATATAATCTACCTATAGTCCCAACGGCCACCCATACAACCGAGGAACACAATTAAGTGAAAACAAACCCTCCGACCTTTCATACCACCAGAGCGTACACTGAACACACAGCAAACAAGGGTGGAATCCGAGTGAAATATCCATGATGATGTGATATGATGAATCTGTAACCAAGTATGATCGCAGTGTCATATGTTACCCCCTTCGGTGCCCCAAAGGTCTAATAAAGGTGGGATCATGGAAAGACATTTCCCGAGTACCTCTCATATGTCGTACATCCCCTCCCTCTGGTCACCGTCATCCTATAGCAATTGGTCCGGAATGGCAGGATCCATAGAGGTCTACTCGTAGAACACATACTAACACGAAACTTAATATATATCAATAATCTAAATCTCATAGTACGTACTCGAATTTGATCCGAGTATAAATCAGTAGTAGTAATCTCAATAACCCCCATCAAGGGTGCTCGGAGCGCATCTGGGTCTAAAGAAGTAGTCATGTCTCAATAACCCTCATGGAGGGTGACCAGAGCATATCTGGGTCTAAAATAAAAGTCAAGTATCAAAATCCCTAAACAGGGTGCCCAACTCATATCCAAGTCTAAATCCGTAGAAAACAATGTCTAGTGCTACGGCCCAGCTAAGCGTAGTATCATAATGAAGACCAGTAATCAAATTATTGTAATATCCCCTCTACTCTGAGAGGTTTCATAAAATCTATTTTCAAAACCATTTCAAAGTCGTAATACTAAAAAAGGGCCCTCGGGGCCATGCAAGTTTAGAAAAGACATTTATAGTAGGCCCGAAGCCAAATTCGAAGTAAAACATGAAGAAAAAACCATTTCATGTATGATATGCTCGCAAATAATAGAGTAGCGCAAAATGGCTCACAAACATTTCCTATCGACCCTGCACAAGCTCAACATCTCTACAACAGTCATAACCAGCCTAGAAGGATATCTCTATGTCTGGGACTCGCGGACATTTCCAAATAACCCACCATCTATGTTCCAGAGTCAATACAAGGCCACACAGGACCACAAGGGTAATATACAATACTGATACGAATACTACAATCAACGTACGAAATAAATGGACAAAAAAGGCGGACAAAGTCTGGGGTACCAATCTATAACAACCCACCCAAGGATGCTAATTAATGCAGTTATAGCCTATATATGCAGAGTCTAGGTTGCAAAAACCATAACCTACCTGTCGTCCAACGAATAGCTGTCGGGACGGCGTTGTCCAGGATCGAACTGCTCCGAGAAGCTCCAAATCATGAAACCACTATCAATACAATAATATATATGTCAAAACAAGACTAACGATACCCATATTGCTATAATAATAGTCGGGTTGAAATTCGGGTCACAAACAGGCCTGTGGGCCCCGCGATCTAAAATAAAAAATGAAAAATGCACATGTGTTCCTTACCATATCGGGAGAACATGCTCAAAATTTGATCGGAAACGGACAATAATTGGGGCTTCAAATCAGCCCACCTATTATGAAATCAAAGAGGGAATCAAATGAAGAAATTGCGGGATTAAAGGATGGAATACTTACAATTTACGATGAGGAATCAACCACGGGTGAGAAATTAATTACTCCAACTCTAAGATATGATCCCACAATGATAATGGAGCTTGGAGCCTTAGAAACAATGGAGAAATGCGGATTTTTGGTGAAGAAAATGAAGGATAAGGTATATATACATAGAGGGATTTGTTTATCGCTATCGCGAAGAAAAACCTTCGAGATCGCGATGAACAAACTGGAAAACTCATCGCGATCACGAGGGTTTTTCTTCGAGATCACGATGAACAACTTCAGCATACCAACAATAGAAAACCAGCAGTGCTAAAAACTTCTACGGGGCATTCTGGGCACAATCGAAACCGGATACACAAAAACCAATACTGTTATTAGAGTGGAAAAGATGTTCTGGACTCAACAAAATCAATGAAACTTCCATACGAGGTCATTTTTAAAGAATGTTGACCCAAGTCAACACTAGATAACGCCAACCAAACATCTGAAATGAGCCTGGATCACCCAGTACCCGAACCAACCAACTACCTAACACAAACTCGGCATTTCAGAGCTAACAACACTGGCGGAATTTTCATCTGAGGCCGTCTTTTTCGAATGTTGACCAAAGTCAACCAATCAAGCCCAACTGGCCTGAAAAATGCAGAACGAGAGAGAATTCCAAGCTGAAAAGCTTCTGGATCCCTACCAAAGGTCCCTCTAGACCAAAGTCCTTGCTCCGGAGCTAACGGAACTGTCAAAATTCAATTCCAAGCACGTTCACCAAGAATGTTGACTGAAGTCAACGATTTCAAAAGCTTAAAGTTCTACAACAAGAAATGGCCAAAAAGACCAAACCAATGGCCTGGGCACCGATCTACCGGTCCCAGCAAGCCATAAATGACTTAGAGCCGCTATAGGCTAGCTCTAACGGTAGAAGAAAGGCAAACACGTGTATATGATCGGGAGGGTCATTACATTATATATATATACATATTATTATAAAAATTTTGTTATGAATAATCACACTTAAAATGAAATATATAATAAAAAATTTGCATGAATTTTCCTTTGATTGCGCTGGGATATAGTGGAGTGCACGAATATGGCACGAATATAGAACATAGGCAAATTCTCTCAAATTTAAGCGCATAATTCAGTTAGTGCGAGAAATTTTGGACAAACAAATGACAAATGCAAAAGAAAAAAATAAAATAAAAATTTAAGTCTAAGTTTGATTTCCATTCTTAGCCGCAAGCTTAAGAACGAAATCTAAAAGTTTAGGTCTCTGACAGAGAACCCTCGATCAAAAGTTAAGCTCTCTGATGGAGAACTCTAGATCAAATATTAAGGTCTCTGACGGAGAACTCTAGATAAAAGGTTAAGCTCTCTGACGGTGAATTCTAGATCAAAGGTTAATCTCTCTAACGGAAGAACTCTAGATCAATGGTTCAGATCTTTGAAGCATTGATCTGAAATCACTTCTTCGCACCTTCAAATGCTCTCACATGATTCTACGATTCCATGACCATAAGGAGAATTTTCATTCTGAGCACCCGAGAATTCTCTTCCTCCGCTTTTAGGACCTTAGTACATAAAATAACAAATTAGAGTTTGATAGTGCTTGTGTGAAGTGAATTCAAATTAGTTGCGGTCCCGATCCGAAATATCTATAAAGGATAAATAAATTAAATAGTATTTTTTATTTTAATAATAATTGAATTATAAAATATTATTAAAAAATAATATAAGAGAGGCAAGCATAACAAAAAGTAAGGCTTACAAAATCAAACTTGAGGGGGAGGTTATATAATTGTCCCTTTATTTATAATTTTATTTTGATTGTTATGACTTTGTAGATAAACTAATATAACTTGAATGACTATATTAATAGAAAATAAACATAAATAGTTTTAATAAAGAATTTGTTAGTTTTCAATGACCTTTTAACTTATTTACTCTGCTTATGCGCTATGTATATGCGCTCTACTATCAGAATTTTTCATAAATTTATTCCATTTCAAGTGTGATCATCTACAAAAATAATATTATCAGAAATTAAATGAGATAAAATAATATTTATTTCAAAATGGTCAACAAAACAAGCGACAGATGTGAGATCTCACTTTCCATCTTACGGCATATTAAAAATCTCAAAAATTGTGTTGACTTTCTTGAAATCAGTATTAATTTTTTAATAAATGATCAAGCACCACACTGTACTGTTCTGAAATCCCACGATTCTCTTCCGTTACTTTTTCTGTAAACTCCAAAATCAATTTACATTTCCATTTATTTAAAATATCCTCCTAAATATTCATAAAGGATAAATTAGTTAAATTATATATCTTTATATTAATTAGATTAGAATTAATTATAAAAAATTAAAATAAGAGAGGCAAGCATAACGACAAACAAAGTAAGTGCTACGGAATCTAAAAAAAAGGATGCATCTTAATGCACAACATACAATAATAGTTATGATTCTAAAAAGAAGATTGGACTCTACTAATCACAATTGTTAATAGTTTTTGAGATTATTCTTCATTAGTAATTACAATTCAGATTTTGTCAAGTGAGTTTCCATAATCCAATTAGTGCAAGAATTTTTATGAAACAAATTTCAAGTACAAAAGCAAAAGACAAAACAAAAATTTAAGTTCAAGTTTAATTTTCATTCTAAGTCACAAGCTTAAGAACGAAACATAAATGTTAAGCTCTCTGATGGAGAACTCTAGATGAATGTTTAATTTCTCTGACGGAGAACTCTAGATCAAATCTTAAGCTCTCTCCTAGAGAACTCTAGATAAAAACTTAAACTTTGTGGTGGAGAACTCTAGATCAAAGCTTTAGCTCATTGACAGAGAAATCTAGATCAAAGCTTAAGCTCTCTAAAGCTTTGATTTGAAATAACTTTTTGCACCTTCAAATGCTCTTACCCGATTCTGTGATTCCATAACCATGAAGAGAATTTTCACTCTGAGTACTCAAAAAATCTCTTTCTCTACTTTCAGGTAATCTTGTTCATTGAACCTCCAAATCTGTTGATTTTGTCTTGCATTTAAGCCAAGAGAGTTTGTTGAATAGTATTAGATTCTCCTTCATCACCGATTTAAAATTTTAATTTGAGATCTCCTTTGCATGTACATCTAGACAAACATTTCTTATTTGCTTCATCTTGATTCTTCAAATTTGTGGTGTGTAAATATGCATTTCACTTGACTTTAACGAGATATGACTTGTACTTATAACGATCTTTGCTAATTTGATTTTGCTATATGTTTGTTTTGTAACATCTCGCATCTCGAGACATGTTTAATTTATCCCGTACGCATGATAGATCTTACAAATCAAGCTATATGGCACATAAATCGATTAAAAATTGATCAAAATGTCTGAGACTTAAACGAAAATTTTGGGCGAACACGGGGCCAATGCACCGCATTGGGCAACGCATTGGCAGGCCAACGCTATGGACAATGCGCCACACCTGTCACCAAACTTTAGAGAGATGAAAATCAATCCCTTCACTGCTATGGGCAACGTGGCGCACTCCTCCTCCCAACACTATTCTTCAAATTTGTGGTGTGTAAAGATGCATTTTATTTGCCTTTAAAATGATCAGACTTGTGCTGATGACAATCTTTGCTAATCTGCTATTGCTATGTGTTTACATTCGCCTTCACTTGATGATTGCCCTTATTCTAAAATTGGGATTTAGAATTTTTTTTGGCATTTAATAATCTCCTTTCTGTAATTGGTAGTTTCTAAAATAAATAAAAAGTAATTTTCCTACCACTACTAAAAAAATCAAAAATCGATCCAGGTTTTTGAAAAATTGGAGGTTGGTAATGTCATGACCCAATTTCTCAGGTCATGATGGCACCTACAATCTCCTAGTAGGTGAACCAATTCCGTAGCCCAAAATGGTTAGTAATGGGTTATTACCTAACCAAAACGCACAACAAGAAGAAATAAGCGGAAGCAAAATAAGATAAAGACAAAGCGGAAGCAAATAACCCGAATACATATATAGACAAGAAAATTACACCAATCCCAAGACTTGGTATCGATAGTACATAAGCTTATAATAGAATACAAGTGCTAGAAGTAACAAAATAAGATATACAACTGTCTCCGAAAGTACAAAGAGTAACAGTGCCAAAAGATGAGATGTGGTCAAGCCCCGGTCGTCAGGCGCTCACCCTAGTATCGAATATCCAAAAGCTGCACGAGTCTCCATGCGATCAACGATGAAATCTCACACTAATATTTGCACCAAAAAGATGCAGAAGTGTAGTATGAGCACGAATTGCTAAGGAACGGGTACCCAGTAGGCATCATCGGATGACTGAGCGCATATAAGATATAAAAACAGTAAGTAGTAGATAACAAGGAAGCATTCACCGAAGCAAATAGGGAGAGCACATGGAAACTAGCATGTAGAAAAGACAACCAAGAGTTATAAGCATACAATGCTAGCACAGAATATATACAGAACACAGAAACATATGTGAAAGAAAGAAGAACGCACCTGGGATCCTTGCAACAACAGTATATAAACAGAGAGAATTTAAAGAGAAGGGCGGTATACCAGTAACCTCAAGTAAAAAGGGAAAGAAGGGCAGCAAGCCAACATATTCAAGCTAGAAACAATATACGAACAGAATCATGCTAACACCCAACTACAAGATAAGCATAGATAGAAAGCAGTCTCTCAGGTGCAACCCTAGGATGGAATAACTAAGCTACAATGAACCAAGATCCACTAACAAAAATTCACGATAGAGAATAACATCTGATAACCCACAACTGCTCAGAAGGCCACATAGACAGTGCCTCAATAATAAAGGACCCACTAGCCCTTCAATAATCAAAGTCCAAGAGCCGGAGCCTCAACAGGCTAAAAACTACTAATCCAACTGAAGTCGAAGGTCATAACAAGCTTTATAGTACGGAAGGAGCAATATAATCTACCTACATTTCCAACGGCCTCCCATACAACCAAAGAACGCAATCAAGTGAAAACAAACCCTCCGACATCCCATACTATCATAGCGTACACTAAGCACACAGCAAACAAGGATGTAATCTGTCATGACCCAAAAATGGGCTATGATGGCGCCTATATAACCCCCCAGTAGGCAAGTCAAACCCAACAATGCGGAAGACAATAAAGCAATTAAAGCAAGGAAAAATAGAACACATAAATGAAAAAGATAGGGCCAAGAGCATATATATACATACCAATTGTAGCAAATATACAAAAGATGGCCCTAAAGTGACCAAGAAGGACAAAACATATACTAGAACCAACACGGACCTGGTGTCACTAGTACAAGAGCGACTAAAGTAAAGAGCAACTATACAACAGACTCTGTCTATCCTAAATACAAAGTATAGAAAAAATATACAATATGGAAAGCGTGTACAGTCTCCAAGGCGCCGGGAGCTTACCGCGATGCGAACTGCACCAGGCCTCGAAAGAAGGGAGGATCAGTAAGGGTGGCTCGTACTAGGTGCTGCATCAGAAAAAGATGTAGAGTGTACTATAAGTACGGGTACCCAGTAGGCGTCATAGGCAGACCGAACGCAGAAAGATAATATATAATTATAAACTACAGGAAAGTAGCTAAAATACAGGGATCCACCTAAATCTAGTTATAAAGCCAAAAATTGAAACAACCAAGCCAAAAAGGTGAAGTAATAACAAGATCCAATCCAAAATAAGCGACATTCCAAAAGCACCAAACTCAATGCAATGCGATGAAATATGATGTAATGTATGAATGCATAATAATATAAACCTAGAATACCACATCGGGCGCCCAGAATACCGCATCAGGCTATGCATATATATATATACATGTAGGTGAAAGGAAAGTAAAGCCCAGAATAACGCATCGGGGGTCTGGAATACCGCATCAGACTATAAGTATATGCATAAAATAGTATTTTTCCCCTATTCCTTCCAAAATCTATAGTAAAATCCAATAAGATTTAATTCAAATCCGAAAATCACTGTAGCCATAGTAAACCTCATTTTGAACCAAAAGTCTTGAAAAATACTTTCTTTCTGTGTCAATAATACGCAATGCAGTATGAGCATGAGATGTCCATATCCAGAGAAAACCATGCACAACAAGGCAAAATAGGAGAAAATACCCTCCAAACAAAGAGAACTGACCTGAGGCTCCGTCCAAATCCAAGTTATGTCCTCGGGCTCGCAGTTACACACAATGCTAGAATAAAGCAGATAAAACAGGAAAGTAAAGACAAAAATCACAAAGAATCTCTACTCTACCTCTAAAACCTCCTAAAAGCAAACTAGGGGTTCTAAGATAGACAGAATGATACTACAGGCTTCTAGGCTAAGGATAAATATAAAAATTCTAAACTATAATCTGAAATGGCCAATTTAAAGCAATAAACACGATTTAAGACTAAAGCTACCTAAAGTCCAACCTAGCATTCCAGTAACATATAAATATATAGAATCTAACTAAACTCAGTCAAGAAAGTAAACCGTAACCTACCTCGGGCCCGAATTGCAAACACGAACCATCACTCGTGTGCCTTCCCCTTTCGAACAACCTTGAAAAGCTGCCATGCTATCAAAAACATAATCCAAGTGTCAAGATGAAAAGAATGACACCAATATTACTATATAGAAAATCGGGTTAGAAATCGGGTCAGAAAATAACCCTCGGGGCTTGAGAAATGAAACATAAATTAAAATTCACAATTATGCTCGCGATGGATTAAGAAACCCATGCTCAAAAATTGAGCACATGGAACTTGTTTCGGGGTCAAAACAGCCCCGAAGTGCTACTAATTCAAAGGAATTTAAAAAGGAAAACTAGGAATTTCAAGGGCGAAAGCTTACGAAAATCGAGTGCAAGGAAGACCACGGATCGTAGAAGTCGTTACCACAAGATTAGGAGTGGTTTAGGGGGTCAAATTTGAGATCAAGGGGTCTGTTCTGATTGAGTTTCACGCATGGGAAAAGTTTAGAAATGAAGGAAATGAAGTTGGAGAAGGCAACTTAAAGCTGTCAACCATGCATTGCGCAAACGCGTCCAAGCGCTGCCTATGCGACCACGCATATGTGGGTAGGCGCCTGCGCACGTGAAGTCCAGGCACTGGGTAGACCAGCCGCTTGTCTAGTGCGTACACGAGCCGGCCAATGCGTACATGGGCGCACAAACGCGGTCGGCCGGCTGCTTAGGTGAAGGCCAAAACAAAGGGGGCGGCTAGTGCTTCTGCGCGTAGGCGATGGTCTGTTGGTGCCATGACAACAACCAGCTGCTAACAGCAAAAGCCCAACATGAATTTTCTCCGACGGACCCTCAGAAACACATTCGGGGTCTAGCAAGCACAAACGAGCTGAGCTATTTGACTGAAAATGGCATTGAAGACTCAATGAAATCGATGAAAATCCCAATAGAGATCGATTTAATGAAAAGTGGGCCCCACGCCCAAAACCAACTTTTGGCCAACTTCTCTAAAACGGAACCCAAGGGCCAAAAATAAGTCTGGAAGCCTCGGGAACCAAACTAAAGGTCCCTCTATCCCAAAGTTGACATATCGGAGCTAACAATACTAACAAAATTTTCATCCGAGGCTGTCTTCTCCGAATGTTGATCAAAGTCAACCCCACGAGCCAACTGGCCTGAAAACACAGAATACAACACAAACCCAAAATGAAAGATCCCAAACCAAGACCAAGGGTCCCACTAGACCAAAATCCCCGTTCTAGAGCCAATGGAACTGTCGGAATTGATTCTGAGCATGTTTACCAAAAAAGTTGACCGAAGTCAATGATTTTCTAAGTTCAAGTTCTAAAGCAGGAAAAAATGTCCATAACAACCTAACGAAAGGCCTGAGCACCAAACTGTCTGTCTCAGCAAGTCATAAATGACTTGTAGCCGCTGCGGGAAAGCTCAAAATGCAGAAAAAGCACGAAAAACATAAAATGACCTGGAGGGTCATTACAACATCCACTACTAAAAGAACTTTCATCCGCAAAAGTTAGAAAAAGGTTAGTACCTGAACACTTGAAAAGACAAGGATAACGGGTCTGCATGTCGGTCTCAATCTCTCAAATAGCCTCCTCGACAAGACAATGCCACCACCGAACCTTTACGGATGAAATCTCCTTGGACCTCAACTTCCTAACCTGCCTGTCCAAAATAGCAATAGGCTCCTCCTCAAAGGCTAAGGACTCATCCAACTAAACCGACTCAACTGAAGCACATGAGACTCATCCAAAATATATCGATGCAATATAGAGACATGAAAAATAGGATGGACACTAGAAAGAACAGGAGGCAAGGCCAACTCATAAGCAACCTCCCTCATACGACGAAGGATCTCGAAAGACCCAATAAACCTAGGACTAAACTTACCCTTCCTCCCGAACCTCATGACACCCTTCATTGGCGACACACAAAGGAACACACTGTCACCAATCATGAACTCTAGATCTCAAACTCTCTGATCATCATAACTCTTATTCCTACTATGGGCAGTGCAAAGTCTCTCCTGGATGACCCAAACTCTATCCATAGAATCACGAAGAAAGTCGGTACCCCATGGCCTAACCTCGAAAGCATCCGACCAACCCACCAGAGATCTTCACCGCCTACCATACAAAGCCTCGAACAGAGCCATCTGAATGTTGAAATGGTAACTATTATTATATGCAAACTCTGCAAAGGCTAAACACTGGTCCCATTAAACCCTGAAATCATTAACACAGGCCCGCAACATATCCTCTAGAACTTGAAGAGTATGCTCTGACTGACCGTCTATCTGTGGATGAAAAGCAGTGCTAAGCTCAACTCTAGTATCCAACCTTCTCTGAATAAACCTCCAGAAATGCAAACTGCACTGAGTACCCTGGTTGGAAATGATAAAAACTGGCATACTAAGTAGACGGACAATCTCCCAAATGTAGATCTGAGCCAACCTCTCTGAATTGTAGGAAGTCTCAACTAGCAAAAAGTGAGCAGACTTCGTCAACCTATCCACGATAACCCAAATAACATCAAATATCCACAAAGTATGTGTCAAACTAACTACAAAGTCCATAGCTATCCACTCATATTTCAACTTCGGAATGGGTAGCCTTTGAGATAAACCACATGGCCTTTGGTGCTCCAACTCCACCTGCTGACAGTTCAAGCACCTAGATACGAAAGCTGAAATATCACTCTTCATCCCACACCACTGTAGTGTTGCCTCAAGTCACGATACATCTTAGCTGCCCCTAGATGAATGTAATATCTAAAAAAATGAGCCTCCTCCAAGATCAATCTAACCAAGTCACCAACTCTAGGAACAAAGATACCACCCTCGATCCTCAGAATACCCTCTGCATCTAAAGTCGCCTTCCTAGCCTCACTACCTTGTCACGAATAATCCTCAACCTCGCATTATTAAACTATTATGCAGGAATCTGCTCTAACAAGGAAGACATAGCCTCAACACAAGCAAGAATATGGCCCGACTCATAAATGTTAAGTCTAACCAACCTGTTAGCCAAGGACTGGATATCCCAAGCTAAAGGTCGCTCCTCTATCGCTAAGAAATCCAAGTTATCCATACTCACCGCCTTCTGGCTCAAGGCATCCGCCACTATATTTGCCTTGCCTGGATGATAAGGAATAGAGATGTTGTAGTCCTTCAGTAACTCCAACCACCTACGCTACCGCAAATTTAGATCTTTCTGGATAAAAATGTACTGAAGACTATGATGGTCAGTAAAGATCTCACAATGCATGCCATACAGATAATGCCTCCAAATCTTCAATGCAAAGACTACCGCTGCTAACTCCAAGTCATATGTAGGGTAGTTTTTCTCGTGAACCTTCAACTGTCTGGAAGCATAAGCAATAACCCGGCCCTGCTGCATCAATACACAACCCTAACCAATACCTGAAGCATCACAATATACGGTAAACCCTTGACCCTCGACCAAAAGAGTAAGAATCAGAGTTGTAGTCAACAAGGCCTTGAGCTTCAGAAAGCTCGCTTCACACTCATCTGACCACTGGAAGGTAAACATTCTTCTAAGTCAATCTAGTCAATGAAGCTACTATAGAAGAAAATCCATTCATAAACCGTCTGTAATAACCAGCCAACTCGACGAAACTGCGAACCTTGATAGGAAAAGTAGGCCTAGCCCAATCATGAACTGCTGCAATCTTCACTAGATCCATTATTATCCCATCCTTGGACACCACGTGCCCTAGGAATGCCACAGACTCAAACCAAAACTCACACTTAGTGAATTTGGCATACAACTGATAGTCTCGCAAGGTCTGAAGTACAACTCCAAGATATTTGCTCATACTCCTCTCTACTCCTCGAGTATATCAGAATATCATCGATGAACACAATCACAAATGAATCTAAGTAGGCACTGAACACCCGATTCATCAACTCCATAAATTTTGTTGGGGTATTAGTCAGCCCAAATAAATGACTAGGAACTCATAATGGTCATATCGAGGCCTAAATGTAGTCTTTAGGATGTCCGCAAACCTAATCCTCAACTGATGATAATCGAACCTCAAGTCAATCTTAGAGAACACCGTTGTACCCTGTAGCTCGTAAAATAAATCATCAATACGTGGCATCGGATATCTATTCTTAACTGACACCTTATTCAACTTCCTGTAGTCAATACACATACGCATAGACCCATCATTCTTCTTTACAAACAAAACTGGAGCACCCCATGGAGACACAGTCGGCCGGATGAACCCTATACTCAATAGATCCTGGAGCTGATCCTTAAGCTCCCTTAACTCGGTGGGTGCCATCCGATATGGCAGAATAGAAATGGGTTGAGTGTCCAACTCAACATCAATAGCAAAGTCAGTGTCACAATCAGGAGGAAGACCCAAAATATCAGAAGGAAACACATCTGAATACTCACTAACCACAGGAACTGACTTAATGGAAGGTGTGGTGGCACTAGTATCACGGACATAGGCAAGATAGGCCAAGCACCTCTTCCCAACCAACCGCTAGGCGCTCAAGAAAGATATGACTGCCCTCGGCATATGGCTATTTGCACCCTTCCATCTGATAAGAGGGATACTAGGCATCCGTAGAGTAATGGTCTTAGCAAAGCAATTCAAGACCACGTGATAAGGAGATAGCCAATCCATGCCTAAGATCACGTGAAAATCAACCATATCAAGTACAACCAAGTCTACCCATGTGTCGTACCCCAGGATAGTCACCACACAAGCCTAATACACATGATCCACTACTAAAGAATCTCCTACTTGGGTAGATACACGCAAAGGCACATGCAATGACTCACAAGCAGACTCCAGACGAGTAGCATAATAAGCAGATACATAGGAGAATGTAGACCCCGTATCAAACAAAGCAAAAGTAGACTGATAACAAATGAAGATCATACCTGTGATGACAGCATCTGAAGCCTCGACCTCTATCCATCCTGGAACTGCATATATGTGACCCCAGCCATAATGACCACCTGATCTATCGGACTGAGAGACCACCTCTAGTACCCTGGGGACCACACCTACTACCATGTGAAATGCCTCTACCTGGAGGTACTGAATCCCTGGGGGCCTGAACTAACTGATCTTGTCGCCTAGGGTGCTGTGCTGACGGACACTTTCAAGCAAAGTGGCCTATATTTCCACACTTATAATAACCTCGACCAAACATACTCTGTTGTGAAGACCCGGCTAAATAAGAATAACCTCCATGACCTATGGAACCCGAATGAGCACCTCGTGAAGCGTGAACAATACTTTGGCTACTCTGACCCTCACTATTCTGTAATGCCTCCTGAATAGGCCAGCCCTGCTGGAACTGTTGCTAGTGTTGACCTCTACCATAGTAGCCTCTACCATGAGACTGTGAACCGCTAAAACTGCCCTGATGGCGGGGCCTCTTATTGTTTCCCACTTGGGCCTCGTGAAGAATGCCCTCAATAGTGCAGGCATGATTTACTACCTCCACAAAAGACTGACACAATGTTACCATACCCTCAGTAGCCAAGTGAAGTTGTAAAGTCAAACCTCAAATAAAATGGCACACTCTCTCGTGCTCGGTAGGCAGAATCATAGTGGCATGTCTGGACAACTGGTGGAAGCAAATCTCATACTCAGACACAGTCATGGAACCCTGCTCTAACCCGGAGAACTGATCCATTAACCGCTCTCTCATGTTGTGTGGTACACACTTCTCTAAAAAGCTACAGAGAATTGAGCCCAAGTAAGCGGAGGTGACCCGGTTGATCTGCAACCTACATATGACCTCCACCACTGTTTTGCTGGTCCATCTAGCTGAAACGTGGTGTAATCTACTCCATGCGACTCAACTAACCCCAAATTATGCAATCTGTTCTGGAAGCTAGTCAGAAACTCATGTGCATCCTCCCTAGAAGCACCCAAAAATTTCGGAGGACCCAGTCTCAAAAACCTACCAAGCATCTTCTGCTCCTCAGAAGAAATGACGAGCCCAACTGGAAGTGGTGGAACAATTGTAGGGAGTGGCAATACCTCTAATCTGGGAGCCACAATAGCAGGCTGCGCTCCTAAACCCTGAGTTGCTTCCTGAGCTGAAGTCTGTCCCTCCTCTCTAACTCAGGAACAAATCGGAGTACCTGGTGAAGCTGCTGGTGAAGTCATACCCTCAAGAAACCCCAATAACCAAACTAAAGTGTCCTGCAACATAAGAGTAGCCAGAAAACTCGTCGAATGCTGGGCTGGCCCCATGCCCTCTAGCTTGTACTGTACCTTATCAACCCTATCCTCTGGATCTGGTGACGGTAGCCTAGCCCGAGTTTGAGATGGAGTTGCGGCCCATCCCCTACCTTGACCTCTAGGCCGACCTCTACCCTGTCCCCTAGCTAGGGTTCTAACTGTAGGTGCAAGGGCCTCGTCCTCACCTGCTTCATATCTCGTCCAAACCATCTGAGAAAGAGTGAAACAAAGATACTTAGAAGTTGAATAAGCCAAGAACGCACGACAGGGAATCAAACAAGATGACACATTTCCTAGAAATGTCCTATAGCCTCTCGCAGATTGGATACGGACATCATCATACCAATCCACGAGACTCTACTAGACAATTTGCTCTTGTACTGGCGAGACAGGTGAACCTAAAGCTCTGATACCACTCTGTCACGACCTAAAACTGGGCCATGTTGGCGCCTACATAACCCCAGTAGGCAAGCAAAACCCAACAATGTGGAAGACAATAAAGCAATTAAAGTAAGGAAAAATGGAAGACATAAATGAAAAATATAGGGCCAAGAGCATATATATATACATACCAACTGTAGAAAATATACAAAAGATGGCCCTAAAGTGACCAAGAACGACAAAAAATACACTAGAACCAACCCGGACCTAGTGTCACTAGTACAAAAGCGACTAAAGTAAAGAGTAGCTATACAACAGACTCTGTCTATCCAAAATACAAAATATAGACAGAATATACAAGATGGAAAGCATGTATAGTCTCCAAGGCACCGGGAGGTCACCACAATCTGAACAACAATAGGCCTCAAACACAGGAAGGATCAGTTAGGGTGGCTCGTAATAGGTGTTGCATCAGAAAAAGATGCAGAATATAGAATGAGTACCAAGACAACAGGTACTCAGTAGGTATCATAGGCCGATTGAGTGCAGAAAGATAATATATAATTATAAACTACACAAAAGCAGCTAAAATACAAGGATCCACCTAAATCTAGTTATAAAGCCAAAAATCAAAACAACCAAGCCAAAAAGGTGAAGTAATAACAAGATCAAACCCAAAACAACCGACAATCCAAAAGCACCAAAGTCAATGTAATGCGATGGAAGATGATGTAATGTATGAATGCATAATAATATAAACCCATAATACTGCATCGGGTGACCGGAATACCGCATCGGACTATTCATATATATATATATACGTGTAGGTAAAAGGAAAGCAAAACCCAGAAAAATGCATCGGGGCTCCGGAATACCGCATCGGACTATGAGTATATGCATAAAATAGTATTTTTCCCCTTTTCCTTCCAAAATCCAGAGTAAAATCTAATAAGATTTAATTCAAATCTGAAAATCACTTTAGTCGTAGTAAATCTCATTTTGAACCAAAAGTCTTGAAAACTACTTCCTTTCTGTGTCAATTATTTGCAATGCAGTATGAGCATGAGATATCCATATCCAGAGAAAACCATGTACAACAAGGAAAAACAGGTCAAAATACCCTCCAAACCAAGAGAACTATCCTGGGGCTCCGTCCAAATCCAAGCTATGGCCTCAGGCCCACAGTTACACACAAAGGTAGAATAAAGCGGATAAAACAGGAAAGTAAAGGCAAAAATCACAAAGAATCTCTACTCTACCTCTAAAAACTCCTAAAAGCAAACTAGGGGATCTAAGCTAGCCACAACGATACTACAGGCTTCTAGGCTAAGGATAAACATAATAATTTTAAACTATAATCCGAAATGGCCAATTTAAAGCAATAAACAGGATTTAAGACTAAATCTACCTAAAGTCCAACCTAGCGCTCCAATAACATATAAATATATAGAATCTAACTAAACTCAGTCTAGAGAGCAGATCGTAACCTACCTCAGGGCCAAACTGCAAACACGAACTGTCACTCGTGTGCCTTCCCGTTCTAAATAGCTTCGGAAAGCTGCCATGCTATCAAGAACATAATCCAATTGTCAAGACGAGGGGAATGACAACCATATCACTATACGAAAAATCGGGTCAGAAAATGACCCTCGGGGCTGCGCAATGAAACAGAAATTAAAATTCACAATTATGCTCATGGTGGATTAAGAAACCCATGTTCAAAAATTGAGTGCGAACGGATCTCATTTCGGGACTCAAAACATCCCCGAAGTGCTACTAATTGAAAGGAATTTAAAAAGGAAAACTAGGAATTTCAAGGGTGGAAGCTTACCAAAATCGAGTGCAAGGAAGACCACGGATAGTAGGAGTCGTTACCACAAGATTAGGAGAGGTTTGGTGGTCAAATTTGAGCTCAAGGGGTCTGTTCTAACGAAGTTTCACGCATGGGAAAAGATTAGAAATGAAGGAAATAAAGTTGGAGAAGGCAACTTAAAGCTGCCGGCCATGCCCGATGCGAACGCGGCCAGGCACTACCTACGCGACCACACATATGTGGGCGGGCGCCTGCGCACGTGAAGGCCATGCGCTAGCCAGGACAGTCGCTTGCCTAGCGCATACGCAGGCCGGATAATACGCACGTGAGCATGCGAATGCGGCCTGCCGGCTGCCTAGGCGAAGGTTAAAATGAAGTGGGTGGCTGGTGCTTCTGCGCGTAGGCGGCCATGCCTCCGTGTAGGCGATAGACTGTTGGTGCCATGACAACAACCAGCTTCCAACAGCAAAAGCCCAACATGAATTTTATCCGACGGATCCTCGGAAACACATCTGGGGTCCCGCGAACACAAACGATCTGAGCTATTCAACTGAAAATGAATTTTCAGACTCAACGAAATCGATGAAAACGGAGGTCGATTTAACAAAAATTGGGCCCCACGCCCAAAACTAACTTTTGGCCAACTTCTCTAAAACAGAACCCAAGGGCCAAAAACAAGTTTGGAAGCCTAGGGACCCGAACCAAAGGTCCTTCTAGCCCAAAGTTGACATTACTGAGCTAACACTGTTGATGGAATTTTCATCCGAGGCCATCTTCTCCTAATGTTGACCAAAGTCAACCTCAAAAGCCAAATTGGCTTGAAAACATAGAATATAATACAAACCCAAAACAAAATCTCCCAAACCCAGACTAAGGGTCCCACTAGACCAAAATCCCCATTTCGGAGCCAATGGAACTGTCAAAATTTGATTTTGAGCAAGTTTACCAAGAAAGTTGACCGAAATCAAAGATTTTCTAAGTTCAAGCTCTAAAATAGGGAAATGGCCATAACAACCTAAAGAACAGCCTGAGCACCAAACCGTCTATCCTCGCTAGTCATGAATGACCTGTAGCTGCTGCGAGAAAGCCCGAAATGCAAACAAAGCATGAAAAATAGAAAATGACCTGGAGGGTCATTACAGAATCCAAATACAATATGCATGATGATGATGATAGAACTAGGTTTGATAGAAGTGTTGTATGTTACCCCCTTCGGTACCTAGAAGGCCTAATAGAGCCAGGATTCATGGAAGGACGCGACCGTATACCTCAACTTCATCGTATACCCCTCCTCCTGGCACACTGCATCAGCCCATAGCCACTAGCTCAGGAATGACAGGTTCCATGGAGGTCTACTCGTAGACCACATACTAAAAACTGTGAATCTCAACTACAACTATCCGAAGTATGACCGGGTATAGGTCAATAATTAGAAACTCGTAATACATGCCCGAAATTGAGCCAGGTCTAAAACAGTAGTAGTAATCTCAATAACCTTTATAAAGGGTGCCCAGAGTGTATCCGGGTCTAAATCAGTAATCAAACCTCAATAACCCTCATAAAGGGTGCCCAGAACATATCAGGGTCTAAATACCTAGAAAATTATGTCTAGCGCTACGGCACGGCAGAGCCTAGTGTCAGTATGAAAAGCAGTGGTAAAATCATCATAAATATCCTCTTTACTACAAGAGGTTTCATAAATGTCAGTACCAAAACCCTTTCATAATCATTTATCAAAAAGGGACCTTGGGGCCATGCAAAGTTTAGAAAACTATTATAGCAGGCCCGAAGCCAAATCAGTAGTAAATCATGAAGAAAACCCTTTGCATGAATGATATGCTCGCAAATAATATAAATTAGCCCAACGGCTAACAAACAATCCTATCGGCCCTGCACAGGCACAATCAGCTCTATAACACAGATAACCAGCCTAAAGTAATATCACGTTGTCCGGGACTCGCGAACATTCCCAAATAACCCACCGTCTATGGTCCAGAGGCATATACAAAGTTCACACGGGTCCACAAGTGTAATATATCATTACTACACCGAATACTACAAATAACGTATGAATAAATCAGACAGAAGAGACGGACAAGGTCTGGGGTACCAACCTATAACAACCCACCCAGGGATACTAATTAATGCAGTTATAGCCTATATATGCAGAGTCTAGGTAGGGAAAACCATAACCTACCTTTTGTCTGACAACTAGCTGCGGGGATGGCGTCGTCCAAGCTCAAACTTCTCTAAGAAGCTCCAATTTTCAAAAACATTAACAACACAATAATCTATGCGTCAAAATAATACCAACGATATCCATATTGCTACAAGTGTAGTCGGGTTAAAATTCGGGTCAAAAGCGGGCCTATGAGGCCCACAACCCAAAATTAGAAACGAAAAGAAGAACGGTGACCATTCTACTCCCGTGAGCGCATGCTCCAAATTTGAGCGAATTTGGCCAAGGAAAATGGCGCAAAACAGTCCGCTAAAAGGGGAAATTAAAGATGGAATTTCAAGAATTAAAAATCCAGAAATTGGAGCAAGAATTACTTACCACAATAAGGGAAACAAGCTAACGGATAGAATTGCCCGCAATTACAAACAATCAAGGCCAATGAACAGCTATAACCAAAGAAAATCAAGCTTTAGGATAACTCAACAATGGAGGTTTTGCAAATAATGAAGGAACAACCATGGAGAAGAGAAACTTACCAGGAGACGAGAGAAGCAAGATTTCCGAATGATTTGATGAATTCCCCAGACATAGAACTAATGGGAGCAATCTGTTTTAAGAGGATTTTGAAGTTAGAGTTAGGAAAATATTAGAAATGGGAGCTGAAAATGAAGAGAAAGGAATTTTAATATATTGCCAGATGTTACCGAAAATGCGGCACTTTTTATCGCAAATATGGAGGCACGGATGAATAGTGACCTCTGCAAATGCGACAATTTCATCTCAAATGCAGCAAAACCACCACAAATACAGAAAACCTCCACAAATGTGGCATTTCACCACACTTGCAGTGGCCGCAAATGCGGCAAAATGTCCACAAATACGGATCCCACCAGACACAACAACTCATCAAAAACCAGCTAAGTTTAAAAAACTTGAATTGACCCTCGAGATTCATTCGGGGTCCCACGGACACAAATGAACTATGCTACTCAACTAGAAATAGTGTTTCGGATCCAATGGAATCGATGAAAATCCCATCGAAAGTTGACTTAATCAAAAGTGGGCCCTGCGCCTAGAATCAACCTTTAGGCCAACAACTTCAAAACAGAACCCAAGGGCCGAAATCAAGTCCAGAAGCCTCGAGACCCAAACCAATGGTCCCTCTAGACTAAACTCGATATTTCGGATCTAACAGTACTGCCAGAATTTTCATCTGAGGCCGTCTTCCCCGATTGTTGACAAAAGTCAACCAAAGAAGCCCAATTAGCCTAAAAACACAGAACGGGAGAGAATTCCAAGCTAAAAAGCTCCTGAATCCTGACCAAAGGTCCCACTAGACCAAAGTCCATGCTCCAGAACTAACGAAACTGTCGGAATTCGATTCCGAGTGCGATAGCTAAGGATGTTGACTGAAGTCAATGATTGTCAAAGTTAAAGCTGTAAAACAGGGAAACGGCCAAAAAGACCAAATAAATGGCCCGGGCACTGAACTACTAGTCCCAACAAGCCATAAATGACTTGGGGATACTACAGGCAAGCTCTATCATTACAAAGAAGGCAAAAATGCATAAATGACCGAAAGTGTCATTACATCATCCACTGCTAAAAAGACTTTCGTCCTAGAAAGTCAGGAAAGAAGGAAACACTAGAGACTTAAGAACAATGGGTACAAAGCCCGCACCACTTTCTCAAAAACCCGAGTAGCCTCCTCGACCGTATGGCACCCAACAGAACGAAGCCAAAGAAAATAACCAAGCCCAAACTCCTAACTAGCCAAGCTAGATTCCAAGCTTAAACTTCAAAACTCCAAAGGTCTACCAACCAAATTGAACCTCAAGAATATCAATCAAAAAACCCAAAACCAGAGAACCGAGGCGATCAACACACAGAACTCAAATGCTCGATACCACAACCAAATGCACCAAGAAAATCACCAACCAAAACTCTAACTCATGAACTCGTTGATCCGCAAAACCCTTCATTCTAACTTGAATCCCCTTGCACCATAAGCACGAAGCTTCAATTAAGCAGGGCACTCGAGCCGCCCTCAAACCATCAACTAATCCACCGGAGATCTATAGTTCCTGCTCGTACACCACTTTGAATAAAGAATTTTTTGTACTCAAACTCTATCCAAGCTAATCTATAGCTTACTATCCTTTGTCATCCAAAAATACTAACCCAAGGCACATCCTCAAAAACTGTAGTAGTTTTACCACGACTGACCATCGATCAATGGATGAACCTTATTACCTGGACCCTTCTGAACAAACCATCAAAACTCAACTGAAACTCGCACACCAGGGTTAGAAAAGGCATGTATGAACACCCTGTGTCAAAGGGGCATCTACCAACTGTCGAACCGAACCCACGTCGCTGAACCGTGCTAAGTCTGAACTGACTGACAGTGAATGAATCAGGGCAACCTGCCCAAGAAGACCCAAACCAAAACCCAAACTTTACAAGAAGTGTGGTAAGCCTACAACGAAGTCCATAACCATCAACTAACCTCCAAACTCTAAGAATACCGTTGTTGCTTCAAATACTCAAACACCATTTGGAAATAAGGATCCACTTACTAGCCTTGCCTTAGAAAGAAGTACTATGCCGCGAATATCAAGTCCAAACACCCTGTAGGCAAAGGAAAGATGTCTAAGGCCCAAGGTAACCATCTAACTATCAAAATTTTATGTAAACCTTCAACTCACCCCTTTGTATCAAAACCATTTGGTCTACTATATCTGCACACGAACCACCAACCTCAAAGTACCATCGGAATCTAAGATAGCCTTGTCGGCTTAAACCCATACAACCTGATCATATATAGCATACACCACTGCTAATTCTCGAACTTACATTGCTGAGTCTGTCCAACCAAGGTAGAATGAACCTCGTACTATAAACAACACCGCTGAAACCTAGAATGTACAGCCTAGACCAATGGTTAGCCAAGGACTGGGTGTCTAAGGCCAACAACCACTCAGAAACTGAAGTAAAGAAGCCAAGTTGCCTGCACCCACTGCCTTCCGGTACAAGGATGCTGCAACCAAAGAGGAACATTGACAAACCACCCAAAATTAGTTTGCTAAGCTACGATTCTGAAATCCATCACCAATTTACCAATCAATGCTCCTGTCGAACCCACGAGTAGACTCATACGCTGTCGACAAACACATAGGAGCTGGAGCCAGCTAAGCTCTAAACATACAGTTTGCCCAAACCATGATGCTACAAAGACTTGGATCATTCAACAAACATAACAAGGAAAACACAGTTGATGCAACGAGTCCCCAAAGGTAGTACTGGAAAAGGTCACTACCTCGATATCTTACTAGAAGGAAATCTGACCTCGAACTAATCAAATAAAAAGCCACTGCAATCTGAACTCGGTCGATGCAAGTCACCAACACACAAGCCAAAGCAACCCTCAGTCGTCACCTTAATCAGCTACTAGAACACATACACAAGCAAGGATCCATCACCCTCCTTCGCAAACCAAATGAAACCCTTTCCAAGGAAACGTCGAACCTGACATGATCTTTCTCAAATAAAACCTGGAGCTACTCCCTTAGCTCCCATATTTGTACCATCTACGTATCAATAAGGTAAGAAAAGAATAGGCCGAATGACTAACCCAACCAAAATACTACGATCACATCTCAACCACGATACTACAGTCACCAGTTAGCCAAAATGATATAGTAAAAACTCGACCACCATGCCACAATCAAAAACTCAACTAGAGCACCACGATCAAAACTCATACCAACTGGAACTGGGGAAAATAAGAAGACAACCCAACAAGATAAGAAATTGAAGAAAACTAGAAAAGCAACCCATAAACCTACCAGCCCCCAAAACCAAACAAAGAGGGTCAACTCAAATTTCCCTAGAAAACAAAACCAACCAATGCTTACTAGTATAACCAACACCACGCGACTTAAGACATGATCTCAATCTTTGGCATAAACCGCTAGTATCACTTCAACCTAACACAAGGACCTCTAGCAAATACTAGCTAATGGTCTAAGCAACAACCATCTAGGACCGCTAGAAAAGAAAGACTCAAACCAAGTCTAAAACCACAACAAAATTGGAAATGAGGCTAACCAGACCTACTTGCGAGCTACTACTCTAGGTAATCACCTCTCAAGGATAACCCACCCCATCCACTACTAAAGAATAATCTACCGAGAAAACAAATGCATAAACACTACAACTCATGTAGTAAAGCAACTAAACAAGGAAAACAAGTAGGCACATAAGCATAGACATGAAAAAGGAATAAAATTTCAATGCAAGCAATACTATCACAAATCGAAGGTAACAAAAGCGTTACCTGGAGCAACGATATCAGGAACCTCGACCTCTGGCCCACCCAGAGGGGAATTGGACGAAAGGGATCTAACTGTGGACTGAATACTCGATGCTGAAGGCTCAGCCATCCCTCGCCAGGGAAAATCTCTAAAATAGTGACCAACTACTCCATAACTGTAACAACCCAAGGAAGCCCGACTCTGAAGCACTGTGTTTGTCAACTCTGGATGGATACCTGAACCACCTGGCTGAGAGCCACCTCTAACCATCTACATCTAGGGACCACCCCTACAACTCTGTGCACTACTTCTCACTTCCTGGGGACCACCCCTACTACTCTACACTCCACTTCTAGCCGGTGGCACTAGAGCCCTAGGAGATAACATCTGCTGGCCCTGCTGACTGGAAGAGGGGATCGTGGGGCAATCCCTAAAAAAGGGCCCATGCTCACCGTACTGAAAACAAATCCCACTAAATGTAGTCGGTTGGGAAGCCCTCCTTGAGCCTGACCGGCCACCATGGCCTATATATCTTGAGTGCAAGCCATTGGAACCTCGAACTGCACCATGTCTACTATGCTAAACAAGCTCTGCACAACCACCATCTGGAACCTGTGGAGCAACTGAAACTGGTCTTCCAGATAAGAAGCAATGGAAAAAATCCCTAGCAGAGAATCCCCTACCTCGAGTATGGGAACCTTACAAACTGTCTCGATAATGGTGCCTCTTAGCCCTACCTCTATAAGCCTCACGACATAACCCCTCAATAGCCCAGGCATGATCAACTACCTAAAAGAAAGTCATCCCAACTGGAACCAGGTGCTCGGTCTCCATACGGAGTGGTGAAGGCACAGTCCTAGTAGTACGCCTAACCATCTGATGAAACCTCACCTCATACTCTAATACCATCATACAACCCTGCTGAAGGACTGGAAAATCAACCCTTACTGAAGCACCACTCAAAGAACTGGGTGTTGCCCCAACCTAAGGTACTGAAACACCCACCAGAGGACTTGGAGTGCTAGCCATGGTGTCTTGAAGATCTAGGGTAGTCATAAATCCAATAGGAGGCTAGGCTGGACCCAAACACCCAAATCGATGTGGTAAACTCCCACTCAGAAATCCTGGCACTGATGAAAGCACTAAAGCAACAGGTGCAGAAGCCTCGATATCACCCGCTGACGCACTCATCTTAGGCATCTGAGAAGGAATGAAACAACCAAAGATTAGAAGTCAATAGAGCCAGGAATGCACGATAAGAGCTAAGAATTTGAAACTTTTCCTAATAATGCCCTGTAAACTCCAGCATATAGGATACGAACTTCATCATACCAACCCACGAGACTCTATGTAGACACTTGATTCTCTACCATGACACCGGTGAAACTAAAGCTCTGATACCAAGATGTCACGACCCAATTTCTCAGGTCATAATGGCACCTATAACCTCCTCCCCAGTAGGCAAACCAATTCCCATAGACCAGAACGATTAGTAATGGGCTATTACCTAACAAAAACGAACAATAAGCAGAAGTAGAATAAGATAAAGACAAAGCAGAAGCAAATAACCAAATACATATATAAACAAGAAAATTACACCAACCCTAAGACTTGGTATTGATAGTATAGAAGCTTCTAATATAATATAAGTTCTAGAAGTAATAAAATAAGATATACAACTATCTCCGAAAGTACAAAGAGTAACAGTGCCAAAATATGAGATGTGGTCAAGCCCCGGTCGTCAGGCGCTCACCCTAGTCTGGAATATCCAAAAGCTGCATGAGTCTCCACGCGATCAACGGCGAAAGCTCACACTAATATATGCACCAAAAAGATGTAGAAGTGTAGTATGAGCACTAATTGCTAAGCAATGGGTACCCAGTAGGCATCATCGGCCGACTGAGCGCATATAAGATATAAAAATAGTAAGTACAAGATAACAAGGAAGCAGTCACCGAAGCAAATAGGGAGAGAACATGGAAACTAGCACAAAGAAAAGCCAACCAAGAGTTATAAGCATACAATGTTAGCACAAAAGATATACATAATACAGAAACATAGGTGAAAGAAAGAAGAACGCACCTAGGATCCTTGCAACAACAGTATATAAATAGAGAGAGTTTAAAGAGAAGGGCGTTATACCGGAAACCTCAAGTAAAAAGGGAAAGAAGGGCAGCAAGCCAACATATTCAAGCTAGAAGTAATATACGAACAAAATCATGCTAACACCCAACTACAAGATAAGCATAAACAACAGTCTCTCAGATGCAACCCTAGGATGGAATAACTAAGCCACAAGGAATCGAGATCCACTGACTAAAATTCACGATCGAGAATAACATCTGGTAACCCACAACCGCACAGAAGGCCACATAGACAGTTCCTCAATAATAGAGGACCCACTAGCCCCTCAATAATCAAAGTCCAAAAGTCGAAGCCTCATCAGGCTAAAAACCACCAATCCAACCGAAGCCGAAGGTCATAACAAGCTCTACAGTATAAAAGGAGCAATATAATCTACCTACAGTCCCAACGGCCGCCCATACAACTGAGGATCGCAATCAAGTGAAAACAAACCCTCTGACATCCCATACTACTAGAGCGTATACTGAGCACACAACAAACAATGGTGGAATCCAAATACAATATGCATGATGATGATGATAGAACCAAGTGTGATAGTAGTGTTGTGTGTTACCCTTTTCGGTACCTAGAAGGCCCAATAGAGGTAGGATTCCTGGAAGGACGTGATCCATATAGAACTCCACCATATACCTCTCCTTCTAGCAAACTGCATCAGCCCGTAGCCACTGGCCCAGGAACGACAGGGCCCATAGAGGTCTACTTGTAGACCACATACTAAAAACTGTGAATCTCAAGTACAATTTTTCAGAGTGTGACCGTGTATAGATCAATAATTAGAAACTAGTAATACATACCTGGAATTGAGCAAGGTCTAAAATTGGAGTAGTAATCTCAATAACCCTTATAAAATGGTGCACGAAGCATATCCGGGTCTAAATCAGTAATCAAACCTCAATAACCCTCATAAAGGGTGCCCAGAATGTATTCGGGTCTAAGTACATAGAAAATCATGTCTAGCACTATGGCACGGCCGAGCCTAGTGATAGTATAAAAACCAGTGGTAAAATTATCATAAATATCCTCTTTACTCCAAGAGGTTTCATAAAAGTCAGTACCAAAACCCTTTCATAATCATTTACCGAAAATGAGCCCTCGAGGCTATGCAAAGTTTAGAAAACCATTATAGTAGGCCTGAAGCCAAATCAGTAGTAAAACATGCAGAAAACCCTTTGCATAAATGATATGCTCGCAAACAATATAAATTAGCCCAACGACTCACAAACATTCCTATCAACCCTGCACAGGCACAATCAGCTCTACAACACAGATAACCAGCCTAAAGTAATATCATGATATCTGGGACTCACAGACATTCCCAAATAACCCACCGTCTATGGTCCAGAGGCATATAAAAAGGCCACATAGGGCCACAAGGGTAATATATCATTACTACACCGAATACTACAAATAACGCATGAATAAATCAGACTGAAGAGACGGGCAAGGTCTGGGGTACCAACCAATAAAAACTCACCCAAGGATACTAATTAATGCAGTTATAGCCTATATATGCAGAGTCTAGGTAGGGAAAACCATAACCTACTTGTCGTTCAACGACTAGTTACGGGGTCCTACAGACACAAACAATCTATGCTACTCAACTAGAAATGGTGTTCCGAATCCAATTGAATCGATAAAAATCCCATCGCAGGTCAATTTAACAAAAAGTGGACCCCGCGCCCAAAATCAACCTTTAGGCCAATTACTCTAAAACAGAACCCAAGGGCCGAAATCAAGTCCGGAAGCCTCGAGACCCAAACCAATGGTCCCTCTAGCCTAAACTCCATATTCTGAAGCTAACAGCGCTGACGAAATTTTCATCCAAGGGCATATTCTCTTATTGTTGACCAAAGTCAACCAGATAAGTCCAATTGGCCTGAAAACATAGAACGAGAGAGAATTCCAGGCTGAAGAGCTCTCGAATCCCGACCAAAGGTCTCACTTAACCAAATTCCATGCTCCAGAGCTAACGGAACTGTCAAAATTTAATTCTGAGCATGATAGCTAAGGATGTTGACTGAAGTCAATGATTACCAAAGTTAAAGCTCTAAAATAGGAAAATGGCCAAAAAGACCAAATCAATAGCCCGGGCACTGACTACCGGTCCCAACAAGCAATAAATAACTTGGGTCTACTACAGGCAAGCTCTATCAGTACAAAGAAGGAGAAAATGCAAAAATGACCAGAATGGTCATTACAAGTAAAGTTCTGATAGAAAAAATAGACCTCATGAGATCAGTTTTTTTAATTATATAATAATAAAATGTACCATTTGGGTTCGAACCCCCATCTTTATTATGGTAGGATATATTTCTATCACCAGTCAATTTTTGTAAAAAAATATAATAATTTTTCATCGACCTCCAGAGGTTCGTATTTTGCAAAGAAAAATAGCAGACAATTATTTTGAAAAATTGATCTCCAGAGATCAGTTTTGCAACTTTTTTAAAAAAAAGCTACCTTAGAAAGTCGGTTTACATTTTTCTGATTGTTGGCACTAAACAAATTAATTTTCAGAGGTTGATTTTATTTTAAAAAATTAAAAAATACTTTTAAAAAATTGATCTCATGAGGTTGGTTTTTTTGACCTCTTTAAGTCGGGTTTTTGAGGTCAATTTTTGATATATTTTTTTAGTCATGTGCAAAATTAAAAGTTATATGTTAGTGATATAATCCGTCAATACGTAGCCTTTCATTATGACAAGAGAAAGAAAATCACTTTTCCTTCTGCTCTCACCTTGTAATGCTCTGTAACGTTACAAAAAGAATTACTCACTTTTCCTTCTGCTCTCATCTTGTAATGCTCTGAAAGGTTACAAAAAAAGATTACACTCAAAATTGAAGCAAAAACATCCATAGTCTACTTGAAAGGTTACAAAAAAAGATTACGCTCAAAATTCAAATATTATATATAAAAAAGATTAAGTCCCGACAAATAATATGTAATGACCCTTCCAGTCATTGTCATGTTTTTTCTTTCTTTGTAATGTTAGAGCTTACCTGTAGAAGTCCCAAATCATTTATGACCTGGGATCAGTGGTTCAGTGTTCGAGCCTTTCATTAGGTTGTTATGACCATTTCCCTGTTTTAGAGCTTTAACTTAGGAAATCATTGACTTTAGTCAATATTCTTAGCAAGCATGCTTAAAATCAAATTACAAAAGTTATGTTAGCTCAAGAGCGTGGATTTTAGTCTAGTTGGACCTTTAGTCGGGTCCTGTGAACTTTTTGTTTGGTTTTATCTCACTTTCTGAGATTTCAAGCCAGTTGAGCTTGGAAGTTTGACTTTGGTCAACATTTGGAGAAGATGGCCTCGGATAGAAATTTTATCAACATTGTTAGCTCCAGAATGTTGACTTTGGGCTAGGGGGACCTTTGGTTCAGGTCTGGAGGCTTTCAGACTCATTTGGACTATTGGGTTCCATTTTGGTTAAAGGTTAGTTTTTGGGTGTGGGGCTCACCTTTCATTAAATCAACCTTTGTTAGGAATTTTGTTATTTTAGTTGAGTTCGAAATGCCATTTTTGGTTGAGTAGCATGTTTGGTTTGTGCCCGCGAGGTTTCGGATGAATCCTGAGGGTCCATCCGAGCATTTGAACTTAGCTAAGTTTTGCTGGTATAACTGGCTCTGGTGTATCTGCTTTTGTGGCCCTTGTGTTGCATTTGCGAATACCGCTTTTGCAGTAGAGCATCGTATTTGCGAACTTCACATATGTGGACATTCTTTCACATTTGCAGAGGTACGTCTGATCGGGGACCTCCGCTTTTGCGACGTCCGCATTTGCAGAGATTTCCCCACTTTTGCAGAGGCACAGGTGAACAGTTACCTCTACATTTGCAAAGAAAATCTCCGCTTTTGTGGAGATCGCTGCTATTAAACATTACTCTTTTGTCTTCAAGCTCTTAAATCATTATTTTCTATATTTTCTTAGAGCTTTAAGCTCTAATTTCTATGTGGGAGCATCCTTCAGTGTTGGGGGTGGTTCATCCCGTGCCTGTGATTGATTTTTCATCACAAATTATAAGTATTCCACCTTTAATTTCTCCATTGATCCCTAAATTTATTCTCGAGGTTAGGGGATATTTTAGGCCCTTCCCTTACCCGAATTATGCTCATCTTTCGAGCATGTATTCCTCTATATTGGGAACCTCAAAGTAATTTCCATTTTCTATTTCAGGTTACAGGGCCCACGGGCCTGTTTTGACCCAGATTTGACCCAGCTAAAATATTAGCATTATAGGTATTGTTAGCTTTGTATTAATAAATAGATTATGTTTTTGAGAGTCTAAGTTCTATTTGGTGCTTCTCGGAGTAGTTTGGACTCGAGCATCATCTTTTCTTGCAGCTATTCGTCGGACGTCAGGTAGGCTACGGCTTACCTATCTTAGACTTGGCCTATATAGAATGTAATTTCACTATTTAGCATCCTTGGGTTAGGTTCACTAGATTGGCTCCCCAGACCTTGTCCGCTTTCTTTCTGTCCGTTCTTATATCTTACATTTCAGTATTTTGAGCTAGTTGGTAGTATTACCCTTTACGACCCTGATTAGCCTTTGCATATGCCTCTGGACCATAGTTTGTGGGGTATTTGGGAAGTGTCCATGAGTCTTGGACATTAATTCGTGATTATGAGCTGGTTGTCTGTGCTATAGAGCAGACTGAGCCCGCGCAGGACCGGTAGGTTGATTGTGAGTTGTTGAGCTGTTGATTACATCTGGGCATAACATCATCATGAAAGGGTTTTTTTGCATTGATTTATTACTACTACAAGGCTATGGGCCTAACTATCACCAATTGCCCGCTTTCAGTTATAAATGGCTAAATGAATTTAAAACTAGTTTTATGGATTTTCTTAAGATAAAAGAGATTATGCGATGGTTTTTCACACTGATTTTAAGCCGATACTAGACTCGGCTAGGCCAGAGTTCTAGACATGATTTTATCACCGATTTTGAGATAATACTAGACTCGGCAGGACCGGTGTGCTAGACATGGTTTTGTTACTGAGTTTTACTGATTTTAGACCCGGATAGACTATGGGCACACGTGTTGGGATATTGAGAGTTGGTATGTGGTCTCGGAGACCTCTATGGACCTTGTCAATCTGAACTAAGTGCTACGAGCCGAGAGTGCCAGAGGAGGGGTATACGAGAGAGTAAAGGTATTTGGAGGAAGCCTTCCATGAGTCCTACTTGTTGGGCCTACGGGCATCGGAGGAGGTGCATACAGTATCACTGGCATATCATATCATATCATTTATTTTCTACAAGATTCCACCCTTTTTTTCTGTTTGCTGAGTATACGCTCCAGTAGTATAGGATGCCAAAGGGTTTGTTTTCACTTGTATGTGTTTCTCGGGTGTATGGGCACTCATTGTGATTGTAGGTAGATTAGTTTACTTATTCCTATTGTAGTTACCTACTAGTTTACTTACGATAATCCTTACCTTGTGAGTTATATTATTAGAATGCTTATGTTTAGTTGTCTATCTTTCCTTCCCGTTATTTGAGGTTACCATTACACCACCCTGTTCTTTAACCTTTCCTTTATTTACTATTATTGCAAGGACCCAGGTGCGTTCTCTTTTTTTTCATCTGTGTTCTATGATATATATTTTATGGCTAGCTTAGTTCACTTGTGTTTTGTTGTGACTTCTTTTTGTGGCTAGATCCCTTGTGCTTTACTTTGTTTGTTTCTGTGACTCTTTTCTTTCCTTATTTGCTATCTACTATTTTTATATCTTATATATGCCTGTTCATCCTATGATGTATACTTGGTACCCGTTGCTTTACAATTGGTGCTAATACTGCACTTCTGCATCTCCCTAGTGCAGATCCTAGTATGGACCATCGCCATTAACGTGGAGACTCGTGCAACACTTTTGGACATCTGAGACACAGGGTGAGCCCCTGACCACTGAGGTTTGGCCATATCTCTTGTTTTGGAAATATTTACTCTTTTGTATATTCAAATACAACTGTATATTTTACTTTCGTACTCTCTCTCTTGTACTCTATATATTTAGTAGTGGATTATATACTATGATACCAGGTCATGGGATGCTGTATTTTATATATATATATATATATATATTCTGGTTGTTCCCTTTCTATGCTCCTTACTTGCTTCCGCTTATCGTCTTTATGGTGCATGTTTTACTTAGAGTGTAGCCCATTACTAACCATTTTGGGCTACAGAGATTGGTCCGCATACAGAGAGTTGTAGGTGCCATTCTGACCTAAGAAATTGGGTTGTTATAGTTTGGTATCAGAGTCTAGGTTCACGGGTTTCATCGGTATAGGAGATAATGTCTAGTAGACTCTTACGGATTGGGGCAGAGACGTCCGTACCATATCTTTAGGAGGCTACAGTGGCATTTTAGGAAAAATAAGTCTTCTCTTGCTTCTATATCATGCGTCTTATCCTAGATGGTTTCCTGGAATCTCATTTGTTTTGTTCACTCTTTCGCAGATGGTTCATACGACATCTTCAGTAGTGGATGAGGGCGAGCTTTCGGCCCAACACCACCGGCTCCATCCAGGGGCCAGGGTAGCCATAGAGGTAAAGGCTGAGGATGTGCTAGAGAAATGGTACTAGTTGTAGCTCCTGAGGTCGAGTATGAACCTGAGCCAGTTTTGGATTAGCAGTCATGGACCAGGGAGCACCCCAGGTTCCCCAAAGGCCAATAGGAACATCAATATCAGCACCAGCCCCAGACATGACCCAGACATCTGCTCAAAGGGGTAGCCTTGGGTGTTCAGAGTTCAGGAGCACAACCTTCTACTGCGGCTCCCCGTGCGCAGGTTCTTTCAGTGCCTGCATTTGCTCATCCTCTTGCTCTTTGACCAGTTATATCAGTGTCAGAGCAGAAGGCTTTGGGATGGTTTCTGAGATTATCCCCACCGAGGTTCTCCAGTGCTCCCAAATAGGATGCCTATGATTTCATTTCTACCTATGAGGAGATGCTTTATCACCTTGGTCTGTTGGATTCTCATGAAGTGGATTATACAACTTATCAGCTAGTGAGGCCATCTAAGCTTTGGTGGAGGGCATAGGTTGATTGCAGGCACCCCCAGTCTCCTGAGTTGACTGGAAGGGGTTCTAAGAGGCCTTTATGGCCAAGTTCTTATCGCAGAGTGACTGTGAGCACTATAAGGATCTGTTTACCCGGTTGATGAAGGGGTCTATGATAGTATCTGAGTATGAGACTCGATTTCACCAGTTGGCTCTATTTGGGGCTATGATTATTCCTACAAAGCCTGAATGGGATCATCATTTTATTTGGGGGTTGAGGACCGAGCTTCATTAGACTGCAGAGATACTTATTATAAGTGGGTGGTTGTTTTAGGATATAGAAGACCATGCCTGCATCATGGAGGATTTGCATCGCCAGGACCTGGGGGCCAAAGATAAGAGACCAAGCTATCAGGGAAGTTACAGTGGTTCCCGCTTCGATGGTAGAGGTTCAGGCTAGTGGGGTAGAGGATATCAGCCACAACAGCATTTGGGCCAGTTTAGGCATCACTTCAGTCTTTAGGTGGGCTTCAGTTTGATCTTGGTTATGGTAGTCAACATGGTTACAGTGGTCAGCCTGGTTTCAGTGGGCCGAGTTAAGGTCGGTCATCAAGGGGTATATCATCTAGAGCATCAGGCTATGATGGCCATACAGGTTAAGCCAGTTCATCATGCTAGGGTGGGACGTCAGGGTTGTGCTATGAGTGTGGTATCATTGTTCACTTTGCCAAGGAGTGCGCCCAATAGGGTACAGTTCATCCAGCCGCTCAGCCATCTCAACCTTTGAGAGCAGTGCAACCACCTATCAGGGGTGGTGGTATGTCAGGATGGCGATCGATCAGGTGGAGGTTGACGTCAGTTCTATATGGTACCTGGTAGACCTAAGTTAGAGGCCTCAAATGCGGTGATCACATGTACAATATATGTCTGCCATCAGTCAACTTTAGTATTATTTGATCCTTGTTCTTCATGTTTGTATGTTTCTGTCTACTTTTTTCCTTGTTTAGGGTTGGCTAGTGAGTCGTTATCTGTTCATGTATCTGTTGCTACCTCGGTAGGCAATTCTTTAGTAGTAGAGCATATTTTTAGATCCTTCTTGATA
This sequence comes from Jaltomata sinuosa, assembly GCA_003996215.1. Classification (NCBI taxonomy): domain Eukaryota; kingdom Viridiplantae; phylum Streptophyta; class Magnoliopsida; order Solanales; family Solanaceae; genus Jaltomata; species Jaltomata sinuosa. Next base: position 185,143 of record QJPP01000940.1, on the reverse strand, counting down.
GTTATTAGTGATCTTGAGACTTGGGCTGACTTGATAATTTTAGATATGCTAGACTTTGATGTGATTTTGGGGATCGACTGGTTATCCCCTCATCAAGCAGTTTTGGATTGTCATGCCAAGACCATTACCATAGCTGTGCCTAGCATATTCTTGGTTATGTGGTAGGGTTCTGTTGGTCGTGCACCATCTGGGATCATTTCATGTCTTCAGGCTAGGAGGTTGATTTCCTGCGGGTGTTTGGCTTATCTAGCATATGTCCGAGATGTTAGTGCTGACACTTCTTCTCCCAAGTCGATCCCTGTGGTTAGGTAGTTTTTAGATGTGTTTCCACCCGACCTGCCAGGCCTTCCACCTGAGCGTGATATAGACTTTGCCATTAAGTTAGAGTCGGGTACCAGCCCCATTTCCATTACTCTGTATAGTATAGATCCAGTTGAGTTGAGGGAGCTTAAGGTTTAGCTTCTAGACATGTTAGCTAAGGGTTTCATCAGACTGAGTGTGTCACCTTGGGGTGCTCCAGTTCTATTTGTGAAGAAGAAATATGGATCGATGCAGATGTGTATTGACTATCGGCAATTGGATAAGGTGACTATAAACAATATGTATCCGATGCCACGCATAGATGACTTTTTTTATCAGCTCCAGGGTGTAGCAGTGTTCTCTAAGATAGATTTGAGGTCATGCTACATCCACTTGAGGATTAGGGCTGAGGACATCCCTAAGACAACATTCAGGACATGTTATGGCCATTATGAGTTTTTGGTGATGTCTTTTGGGTTAATTAATGCCCCAGAAGCTTTCATGGACTTGATGCACAGGGTGCTCAAGCCATACTTGGATTCATTTATGATAGTCTTCATTGATGATATATTGATATACTCAAAGAGTAGAGATGAGCATGAGTAGCATTTGAGGATCGTACTCCATACTTTAAGAGATTATCGGATTTATGCAAAGTTCTCAAAGTGTGAGTTTTGGCTTGAGTCAGTAGCATTCCTAGGATACGTGGAGTCCAAGAATAGGATTTGGGTGGACCAAAGAAAAATTGTAGTCGTTCATGATTGGCTGAGACCTACTACTCCTACCGAAGTTCAAAGTTTTATTGGGTTGGCAGGATACTACATGCGGTTTGTCGAGGGCTTTTCTTCTATAGAAGAACCTTTGACTAGGCTGACTAGGAAGGATGTCCCATTTAAATGGTATGACCAGTGCGAGGATAGCTTCTAGAGACTTAAGGCCTTATTGACTTCAGCTCCATTGTTAACATTGCCAGTTGAGGGCCAGGGCTTCTCAGTGTATTTTGATGCTTTATCAATTGGTCTTAGTTGTGTGTTGATGCAGCAGGGTCATCTGATATCTTATGTATCGAGGAAGCTGCAGGATCATGAGCGCAACTACGCCACTCATGACTTGGAGTTGGCAGTAGTAGTCTTCGCTCTTAAGATCTTGAGGCACTATCTATATGGAGTTCACTGGGAGATTTACATCGACCACCGTAGTCTTCAGCACATCACAAGTCAGCGAGAGCTGAACTCTAGGTAGCGAAGATAGGTTGAGTTGCTGAAGGACTACGACTTTACCATTTTCTATCATCCTAGCAAGGCAAACGTGGTAGTGGATGCCTTAAGCTGAAAGGTAGTGAGTATGGGTAGCTTGGCTTCTCTTTTAGTTTTTGAGCAATCATTGGTCGTGGACATCCAGTCCTTGGCTAACTGTTTAGTTAGGATTGATTTATCATATCCTAGCAGAGTTCTTTCTAGTGTTGAGATCCTTTTTACTCTGGTTGATCAGATTCAGTGGCGTCAGTTTGAGGATCAGCAGTTGTGTGACATTCATGATCAGGTTTCTCGGGGTGAGGCCATCAGGGATACTTTAGATTCTGATGGTATTTTGAGGTTTGATAGTCGCCTTTGTGTTCCAAGAATTGGTGATTTGATTCAGTTTATTCTTCATGAGGCTTATTATTCCAGATATTCCATCCATCCGGGCATAGCTTAGATGTATATAGATTTGAGGAGCTTTACTGGTGGAGTGGTATGAAGAGGGACATAGTAGAGTTTGTATATCGATGCTTAAACTGTCAGCAGGTTAAGTTCAAGCACATGAGATCTGGGGGATTGATACAGAGACTTCCCATTCCTGAGTGGAAGTGGGAAGAGATCACTAAGTACTTCATAGCACGTACTTCTCGAGGATTTGACTCTATTTGGGTTATTGTAGATAGGCTGACTAAGTCTACACATTTTTTGCCAATTCATTCTTCCTATAGTGTAGAGAGGTTGGCTAAGATTTATCTCTGAGAGGTTGTCTGTTTGCATAGGGTTCCAACTTCTATCATTTTAGACCGTGGTACTCAGTTTACATCTCAGTTGTGGAGGACTATTCAGTGAGAGATAGGTTCAGAGTTTCATATCAACACTGCATTCTATCCTCAGATAGATGGCCAGTTCGAGAGGACTATCCAAGTCCTAAAGGACATGTTACAGGCATGTGTTCTTGATTTTGGGTGTTCATGGGATCAGTATATGCCTTTGGCAGAGTTTTTTTATAAAAACAATTATCACTCAAGTATTTATATGGCACCTTTTTAGGCATTGTATGGTAGGCATTGCAGATTGACGGTGGGTTGGTTTGATGATTTTGAGTCTTGGCTGCAGAGTACAGACATACTTCATGATTCTTTAGATAGAGTTTGGGTGATTCAGGATAGACTTAGGGCATACATGAGTAGGCCGAAGAGCTACACAGACCCGTAGACTTCGTGCCTTAGAGTTCAGTGTTAGTGATTGGGTATTTCTTTTAGTGTCACCCATGAAGGGTGTGATGAGATTTGGCATGTGGGGAAAGCTTAGCCCCAGGTATATTGAGAAGTTTGAGATTCTTCAGAGGATTGGTATTGTTGCTTTTCAGCTAGACTTGCCTCCTATGTTCTCGACTATGCACCCAATCTTCTACGTACCTATGTTATGGCATTATGTTTCAGATGAGTCACATGTGCTATGGTGGGATTCAGTGTAGTTAGATGACAACTTAACTTTTGTTGAAGAACCAGTAGTTATCTTAATTCGAGATGTGAGGATATTGAGGTCCAGAGAGATTCATGTGGTTAAGGTTCAGTGGAGAAATCGTTCGGTCAAGGAGGCTATCTAGGAGATCGGGAGAGAGATGTAGGCTCAGTATCCACAGTTGTTTGAGCCTTTAGGTGCACCTTTTCTCTTGAATTTTGAGGACGAAAGTCCTTTTTAGTAGTGGATGATATAATGACCCATCCGGTCATTGTCACATTTTGCTTTCTTTGTATTGTTAGAACTTACCTATAGTAGCCACAGGTCACTTATGACTTGTTGGGACTGGTGGTTCGATTCCCGAGCCATTCATTAGGTCGTTATGGCTATTTCCCTATTTTAGATCTTTAACTTAGGAAATCGTTGACTTTAGTCAACATTCTTAGCAAGCAAACTAGGAATTGAATTACAACAGTTCCATTAGCTCCAGAGTATGGATTTTAGTCTAGCTGGACCTTTATCAGGGCCTTGGAGCTTTCAGTTTGGTTTTATCTCACTTTCTGAGATCTCAAGCTAGTTGAACTTAGAAGTTTGACTTTGGTCAACATTTGGAGAAGATAGCCTCAGATGGAAATTTCGTCAGTGTTGTAAGCTCCAAAATGTCAAATTTGGGCTAGGGGGACCTTTGGTTTGGGTCCCAAGGCTTCCTAATAATGCTCAAAATCACTCTCCCAAAGGAGGTGGTAGCGATCGGCAAGCACAACAAAAGTAACCCAACGAATTGTCGGGGTCGAATCCATGGAGAGTGGAGTAATAATTTGCTAAGAGATCAGCGAGAAATATTCAATAAGAGAGTAAATGTTCAAACAACTTAAAATTAAAGATTGAGGGAATTGGAAAGGGATATTTACGTATCAACTTTGATTTCAACACAAAAGCATAATGTAAACACGAGATTTGTAATCAATAAGAAGGAGACTAGGGTTATGCTTCCGATGAGATTCTACAAAGGGTTAGGGTACTTAATTAATTATGCAAATTCTCGATTAATGATATGGGTAGCATTGGTTTTAGTCATATTTGGTAATCTCTCGATCCTTCAAATATATATCCTATGGTCTTTGCTCAGGCACCATAGTTTTAACATAAACCAACCAATTCAATTTCTTGGGGAAATCACACTATTTCTAGCTTAGAGTTTTAGATGAGAATTTTCGTCGATTAAGCTATTTCTAGCCTCAATCTAAGGTGAAAATCTCAAATTCCCACTATTGAATTCCTATCCGAATTGTGAACCCCTCTTTCAAGCAAGAACACAATTAAGAAAACTCAATTAATGTTTGCAACCATCAATTTTATGATTAGACCTTGAAGAATTCAATAGACCTATTTCAATTCATCAATTATAAGCACAATTAAACAAGACCCACACCCAAATTCAAATACCCATCATACACCTACCCCTAGATAGGGAAATCTCATACTAAGGAAATAAGAAGAAATATCGATTGGGTAACTCATACTTCCCTTCATATTTAAGCCAAAATCCAAATTCAAGCTCAATTTAATACAAAAATGGTGAATTCTAGGTGTAGAATATGAAGAGAGAAGAGTACTCTTAATATCTTCCTTGGGAAAAACTCAATACTAAAAACTATATCTGGTACACAACCCAAAATGGGTTTTAGAAGCTTCCCAAAACATCACTTGATTTTGGACAAAATGGCCCTTCGAGAGTGGTATGATGCGATGTGCGACACGATATGCAACACAATGTACAGTCGCTCCACATGTTCTACGCATTGCATGTCTCTTTTTCCTCAGACTAGTGATGTCAGTTACTTCAGTGGTGAGGTACAAAGGGAGGTGCAGAACGCACACTGCATTGTGTGGCTCGCATGTCGGTCACACATCTCGTCAGATTCTTCCTCATTTTTGATCACTTTCACGCCTTTAACTCTTTTTAAGCTCTTTGGGTTCAATTTCTTTGTTTTCTACTTTTGACCAAGAGTACCTGTATTTTCATCAATAAAGGCAGTAAGTACCTCTATTTCTCATCAAAACATGGCAATAATTCATGAATAAAGGCTCAAAAAGTTGGTAGATTACTAACTTATCAAACCCTCAAACTTGAACTATTGCTTGTCCTCAAGCAAGATACACACAAAGTAAGGAATGAATTAGGTTCTAAAATACACAGGGTGCACATAAGATTAATCTAAACTCTACAACTAAGAAACTAACAAACAAAAAGACTCAACTACAATGCTCATCTCAATTTGGACCACCCTATTCTCAAGGCAATTGCTCATTTCAAAACGTTTATCAAAGGGACTTCATTTCTCATTCAAAAACAAGGGAATTTGTCATACAAAACAAGATATTCAAGCTTCTCAAGTCATTGGCATAGACCTTCAAGGTTTGCCTCAAGATTCGCCACACAACTTGTCTCATTCATTCCTCTTAATTGAAATAGAGACTTCATCATTCATTTCAAGTATGATACCACTCACTACAAGAGAGAATCCTACTCACAATCATGCAATTTACAATCAAAAGGGATTATAAGAGAACCAAAGAGACTCTCACTCTCTCAAGGAAGTTTGAGTGCACACGCATTAAACCATAGGCTTCCCCTTTATGTAATTCACCACTAATGAAAAGTTACCAAGCTCGAAATCACTAAGGACTTGCGGGTTACGATGCTGGCTAGGGTTAAGGTGAGGATTGCATTTGGCTCAAGTGATTAAACCTCCCTAACGCTCATTGTGATCATTCAAAACACCACTCATATTTTTGAACAATAACTTCACCTTATTTCTCCCTCTCACAACCCATGGTTTCCCTTCAATCTTGATCATTTGACATCCTTTTATCACCTTCACTTATAGCACCAATTCCTTCTTTTCATTCCATCTTGTTCATTTCATTAGACTATTTTGAAATAATTCTTAATTTAGGTATATGGTGCTACCTTGTGTTGAAATGCATCCCTCTTCTTCTACATAAAAGTTTTTAGGTTCCAAAGAGGGTCAAGGTATCAAACAAGGTGCCAAATAAAGATCACAAGATCAAAGGGGCTTACTAGGGTCAATGTAAAGGGAAGTCAATTTGGGTGAAATGGCTTATTCAAAAAGCGCCTAAGGTCATCTTCAATAGTCGGTTACATCTAGGATTTTGCCTTGAATCACATTCGAGGAAAGTTCTAGACAACACATGCACAAAAGAACAAAGTATGGCCTTACCACACAAGGCATCACAACACAAGAATTTCACAATTAGTCTCTTAATCAATTGGAACAGATGAATTTTGACAAGCTATTATGAGTTCTTGTACACACTTGTTTATGAATCGATCAAGCCAAATGGGTAATGTGAAAGTCATGACAAGATAATGCTTTACTTAAAATCATTTTCCCTCTTTCCTTTAATTTGTCAAAAACTTCTTGTGAAGAATTTTTTGGTGGGCCCATTTCGAGACTAACAAAACACGGACTCAATTTTTAAACTAAGACTTGGCATTTTCCTTTAAGAAAGTCGTCTCTCAATCTATCATAGAGAAACACCAATTCGGTTCGACACAAAAATAAACAACGAAAAATAAGAGAAAATTATTTTCTCCTTGGGAAAGAACCGTGGTATGAAGAAAACCCCTTGGAGTTTATTCACTACTCTACTATAAACAAGGCGGCCAAAATTTTAAAGCACTCATGAATCATTTGAAATCAAACCTCGGCTAGGCACTAAGCGCATTTGCAAGGCACGGGTAGTAAAATAATAGATCATGTAGGACCAACCCAGCATGTTGCAGCTCACATAACACATGAAATAAGCCCGGTGAGGGCACAGTGTAAGCAATAAGTAAGGAAAAAGCCCGATAAGGGCAATACCATAATTATCCAAATCATGCCCGATAAGGGCCAAATAAATTATCTAACAGGAAAGAAAAAATGTCAAGGCCCGACAAAGGCAATAAAAACAATATCTAAAATCCCAACACGGGTAACCAACAACAACAATTAAATATGCACCACCTCTCCCATAAAAAGAAGCATTGCCCTCAATGCTTAAGCTCAAACAAAGAAAGGGTGCAATAACTCCCAGTATGGGCTCCTCATCATCATCATCCACCTGCTATGCTACTTCTGAACTGGTACCTACTCCTCCTTGGTGGGAAAGGGTGGTATGCAGCGACTCTATGATCACCCGCTGGAGCTCTAGATCTTGATCATAAGCTAACTCATCATCATCGCCAGCATATGCAGCAAACAACTCATCTATGGGACCGGGAGTGTGATCGGGATTGGATATAGACACATCCAAAGCACTCAAGTTAGCATCACTAATTGATGCCTTCCCTTTGGCCTTGTCCAAATCCTTTTGGATCTCTGGTACAGCACCCTCGATAATATCAACCCTCTTGCATAAGATGCTCACATTGTCTACTACCTCCTTCAAAGCCCTCTTTATGGCCTTCTGAATTATACTGAGTAGCTTATTAGCTAGATTAGTCAACTGCCTATCATGACAATAGGTCAAGTCAACCAGCTTTTGGAGGCCATCCTGGGTCATGGTGGATGAAGATACTAAAGGTCCAGGAGGTGCAGCAGCTGTAGGATTTCCCATCTCTATGGGAGTAGGTGCTTCTAAGGCTGATCTAGAACGAGAGAAAACAGTAGGCTCAACATCCGTATCCTCTACCTCGACATCTACAAGAGGATGCATTATGCGCCTCTTCATCCTAGGGGAATCCACATTTGTCTTCTTTGCAAGGTAAAGCACACCAGTGGCAGGAGTAGGTTTATTAGAGTGGAAGTATGGAAATTCAACCTTAGCACAAAGCTTGCTAATGAGAATAGAAAAGGGGAATGAATCACCACCCTGACATGCTTTTATTTTGATCACTACAGCCTCTATCTCTCAAAAGTTAACATGATCCCCTAACATGATAGAGGCTACCAGAATGGCTCCCTACTGGGTAACCTTTTGATCATTCTGAGAAGGCAGGAATCTGGAGCAGACAAAGTCGTACCATAGACGTGCCTCAAAGTACAGCGTCTGATGTAGAATAATGCCCCCCATAGAGACCTAGAGGGGAGTTCCATGAGCAATAATAGTGGAAGCCCAGTCAAGTGGCTTCTTCTTAGTTAAAAACTTAGCCCAAAGTGCTGGAGCAGGCTCAATTCGATTACCCCAGTAGATGGCGTTGATAGAAGTGTGTGTGATGCATATTTCCTTACCCCAAACCGTGACTGAGTCCAAGCATGGAAAGTCCTCCACATTCCCTTTGTATCCTATAGAATCCTGCTTGGCCTGATAAGAGGTAATGAATTCAAGAACCACCTCCTCGTGATAACCTCTGGGCACCTATTGGAATGGGAACCATTGGCGGGTGGCGAACTGGTGGTGTATATTAGGCATATCATCCCCAACCACTGCAAAGTTGAAGCTACACTCCAGGTTGAAGGTTCTTTTCTTGTCTCTGTTGTAGATGGCTTTCATACCTTCTACCCCAAAACAAATCATGTCCTCCTCCAAAACTTGCACAAGAGGAGATGATGGGGGAGAAGCTGGGGATTTCTTCTTGCCCTTGGATGTGGAAGTGGATGTAGGAGGAGTTGGTGGCCTCCTTGTGTTATGCCCTGAGTTTTCCCTGCCAGAAGACATTTTTTGCATAAGGAGATTGTGAGTACTCAAAAGGAAAAGGAAAATCTTTTTGTATTTTTGAAATATTTAAAAGAAGGAAAGCTAAAAGAAGTTATCAAACTAAAACAAAATGGAATACAGAGGAGAAGAAAAACATGTAAGGTGACTACTGGCATGTGCGAGTCACATGTGGACCGCACATGGGATTGTGTGCTTTGCATGTGGCATCGCACATGCTAACAGAAACCTAACTGAATTGGGCCTCAAGGTGCGAAGGGATGTGCAATTTGCACCAGCAATTGTGCACCTCGCACAACCTTTTGCCATTCCAAATAGTGCACTGGCAACATTAAGAGCAATGTGCGATACCTTGTGCATTCTAAACATAGAGATTTGTGCGTTACATGTGAAACGCACAAGAAAATAGTTAGAATTTTTCAATTCCTTTTTTTCATATGTGTTACGTATGTGACTCGTAGAGCAATATATGTGGAATGCACGGGCAACAAGCAACAATACCACTTCTAACAGGGCCTAAACATGATTTGACCAAAACCCAAGTTATCTGGGTACTCAGACTTCCCCGGAAAACTCATGCATATTCACAATCAAACGATTAGTTTAACGATTTCCCTTAAGAAGGACGTTACTCCATCTATCATCGGGAACATCAAGCGTTCAATTGAAAACAATAGGCATGTTCATCAAACACTACTTCACATTCCTCAACCAAAAACGTTCACCTAACAATCATATTCAATTGAAATAACACATGGGCGCAGTGGTAACAACAATTTCAGCCCAATCAACATTATTCAACAAAAACTTGCAAAGACAACAATTTTCTCTTAAGAATTATGTCACTCAATCTATCATAGGGTCAAATCATGCATCAACTAAAGTAGGTTACTCAGACTTTACCTAAAACATGAATTTCAGGTCTAAAAACTAACACAAAACACATGCAATATCACAAAAACTAGATCTACCAAGTTCATCACAAGAAAAATCAACAATATACCCAAAATTGGGGGTCCCAAAAATTTTAGATCTCACTCACAATAAACATGGAAGATTAAACTAGCATGCTTCACAATAAGTGTTCCCAATCTACTTAAAAACATGGATTTAACATTGGGAAAGTTACCACAAGTAGTGAAGAGGGAGGAAAAAGCAAAAATTGAAACTTTGAAGTACCAATAATGGTGACCCAAACTTTGACTGGAAAAATGAGGTGGCCATCGGCGGAGACTCGGTGGTGGAGAAGTGTGGGTGAGAGGGAAGAAGATTTTTGGGGAAAGTTTAGAGGGTTTGGAGGATTTTGAGAGAGAGTAATGGAGGTTTTGTGTGAGTTATGCGAGAATAGAGGTGGAGGGTGATGGTTTGTAGGAGAGAAAAGAAGAAGAAAAGTCACGGGTTGGTTTTTGGGTCGGGTCGGTCAATGGGTAGGCCAACAAAAATATTTAAACTTACCTGAGTGCACCGTGATGTGTGATATGTGATTCACACCTTCACATCACTTTGCACATGATGATTTTTGCCCAAAACTTTCACAGCTTTCTGGTTCAGTGTGCGACGGAGGTGCGACGCACATAATGGGAGGTGCAATTCGCACCACCCATCGCATGTCACCTCTGAATTTTCTTTTTCTTCCCAGTCCATTGGTTTAGGATGCGTTGCCAGGTGCAACCCATAAAATGGTATGTGTGGGCCGCAGGGCTTTTTGCACATGCCTTCCAAAGTTAGTCTTCCACTTAGTTATTTTTCAATATCCTTGCATCCCTAAAACAAACCAAAAACAACAAAAAGTGTAAAAGAAATTAAGTAAAAACACTTGGGTTGCCTCTCAAGAAGCGCTTGATTTTATGTCGAGGCTCCATGATAGTACCTCAATCTCTGAATCATTATCCGGAAGTATGCTAATCCGATTGGTGTGTTCCCATCCCAAGCACGGGAAGTTCTCCTTCAACATCTTCATTGCATTACCTTGTTTCCTAGTTGGAAACACAATAGATTTGGGTACCTCCTTCATCTCAAAGTCACCATGGGCTTCAACCAACTTTCCCTTGGTATTGATCACAGAAACAACTCTAAATTCATTCGGTGGTTTGGTGGGTTGGCATACATTAAATGTAACTTCCTCGCTCCCAAGATGGAACTTGAGCTCTCCGAGCTCCACATCAACCAAAGCTCTCCCAGTTGCCAACAGTGGTCATTCCAAAATGATGGGTACCTCCAGATCAACGTCATAACTGAAACCACAAAGTTGGTCGATAGGATAAACTTGTCCACCTTGACTAACACACCAAAAAATATCCCCATCGATATTTAATTAAATGATCGGACATTAGCAATCTAATTGGTGTAGGACTAAGAGTACCTAAGCCTAACTTTTTGAAAATCACAAGGGTCATCAATTTTATACTTGCCCCAAGATCATATAATGCCTTTCGAAACAAAAACACTCCAATAGTACACAAATTAGTGAAGGCTCTCGGATCTTCCTATTTAGGGGCAACGTTGCTTGTCATCACTGTACTACAACTATGGGACACATCCACCATCCCCACTTTAACCACTCACTTTTTTTTCAAAAGCTCCTTCATAAACTTTGCAAACCCTGGGATTTGTGTAAGAGCATCAACCAAAGCAATATTAATGGCTAGCTTGCTTAACATGTCGACAAACTTTTTGAATTGAGCATCTTCATTTTTCTTGGTCAATCTCTGAGGGTATGGAGGGGTCCCTTTAGTAATAGTTGTGGCACACTTGGATCATCCTCCTCAATATCAATAGCAATTTGAGAAGGAGACTTGGTCTCATCCTTCTATTCATGTGGGTCTTCATTATTTTCAATCACATTGGGTACACTAGGATTTACCCCAATGTTCAATCTCTCATCAACTTCATTCTCAACCACGACATCCTCTTGTGTCATGTCCTCATGCTCCCCAAAAACCTCAATATTTGTATTTCTTACCCCACTAAGCATCATTCCACTCTAAGTGACTATTGGCATCACATGGCCATCATTCTTCGGGTTCACAAGTGTGTCACTTAGAAGGGTACCTTTCATACGTGGGTTCATTTGTGAGGGAGATGGTTCATTTAGCCTTATAGGTTCTTGATAGATTCTGAATGGGAGCTCACCATTTGGTGAAGAGTGGACACCTCACTTTTTAATTCTTTCACCCCACTATAAGTTGATTCAACTTTTTTCAAGACTTGAGACAACATGTCCTCAATCTAAGAATGTTTGGGGTTACTCACTGTTGGTTGGTAGGGAGACACATAAGCCTTTGGTGGAGGCACATAAGGGTTGGTACTATGATGATTGTAATAATTACTGTCTCTTTCACGATCACGCCATGGACCTTCACGGTCTTTAGCCAGCTCCCTATCTCTTCACTGATTTTCTTTGTTCATATTCCAACCTTGGTTCTCATCTCTTAGACGCCAAGGACCTTGGTTGGTACCTTGGTATCCATGTCGAGAACCCGATGCAAGATAACATGCCTCCTCATCTATAAGGGAATACACACCTTCCTCGTGAGCTCTAGAACCATAAGTCCCTATAACGTTTACACTTTTATTTCCAGCCCCCATCATATGTCTAGCTAATATATTGATTTGTGTCAACATCTTGGCCATTGTTTTATCTCTCTCATCTTCTTTTTTCCTCATTTCACTTATCATAATGGATGAAGTCACCCTCAAGGAAACATCAGCCTCTCTAGTATGCCAAGCACGATTTGTCTTAGTCATTCGCTCTAAGAGAGCCGAAGCAAGACCATATTATTGGTCCATAAATGTTCCACCTACAAGGTTATTTGCCATAGATTTGTATAGAAGATTTAAAGTAGGACATTGTTAGGCAAACCATGATGTAGACACAATAAGAGCTTCTTTTTGAACCTTAGCTATGCTTCATGCAATGGCTCATCTGAGAGTTGGCAGAAGTATGCAATGTCATCCCTCAATTGCATCATCCGAGAGGGAGGGAATAATCGCACCAAAAATGCCTCAACCAATCCATTCCATGAAGTAATAGAGCCCTCTAGGAGCTCATCAAGTCAAGTCGTCGCCCCCCTCCCCTCCCCGTAAGGGAGAAGGGGAATAAACAGAGTCGGGTGAACTCTTGCAAAATATGGTTGATGTTGAAGGGCTGACATATCTCAATGAAGTTCCGAATATATTGGATGGCTTCCTCATGCTCTAACCCTCTTAATAGACCCTTCATCTAAATCAAATGGAGCATAGCACTCGTAACATGAAATACAACATTTCCAATAATGGGGGGTAGGCGGATTTCACTTATGCCACCATGGACCATGGGATCACTATCCGTATCTATATATTCGTCTATGCTTTCTTGGTCTCCCACTTCGCTCATGGGCACCCTGTCTAAACAATCACAAACAAAAAGAAGGTAAAAATGAACAAGCGTTCAACAAAGTGAATTCAAATGATAATCAATTGGCCATTCAAAAACCACTTCTCGGCAATGATACCATTTTTGATAATGCTCAAAAGCACTCTCCCATAGGAGGTGGTAGCGATCATCAAGAAAAACAAAACTAACCCAACGGATGGTCAGGGATGAATCCACGAAGAGTGGATTAATGATTTGCTAAGAGATTGTCGAGAAATAATCACTAAGAGAGTAAATTCTCAAACAACATAAAAGTAAAGATTGGGGGAATTGGAAAGGTAAATTTATGTATCAACTTTGATTTTAACACAAAAGCATAATATAAACACGAGATTTGTAATCAATGAGAAGGAGACTAGGGGTATGCTTCTGATGGGATTCTACAAACTGTTAGGGTACTTGATTAATTATGAAAATTCTCGATTAATGATATTAGTTTTACTCATATTTGGTAATCTCTCGATCCTCCAAGTATATATCCTATGGTCTTTGCTAAAGCACCATAGTTTTAACATAAACCAACCAATTCAATTGCTTTGGGAAATCACATTGTTTCTAGCTTAGATTTTTAGATGAGCATTTATGTCGATTAAGCTATTTCTAGCCTCAATCTAAGGTGGAAATCTCAAATTCCCACTATTGAATTCCTATCTGAATTATGAATCCCTCTTTCAAGCAAGAACACAATTAAGAAAACTCAATTAATGTTTGCAACCATCAATTTTATGATTAAACCTTGAAGAATTCAATAGACCCATATCAATTCATCAATTATAAGCATAATTAAATAAGACCCACACCTAAATTCAAATACCCATCATACACATAACCCTAGACAAGGAAATTAGCTGCTCATACTAAGGAAATAAGAGGATATACCAATTAGGTAACTCATACTTCCCTTTATAGTCAAGCCAAAATCCAAATCCAAGCTCAATTTAATACAAAACTGGTGAATTCTAGGTGTAGAAGATGAAGAGAGAAGAGTAATCTCAATATCTTCCTTGGGAAAAACTCAATACTAAAAACTATATCTGGTACACAACCCAAAATGGATCTTAGAAGCTTCCCAAAAGGTCACTTGGTTTTGGAAAAAATTGCCCTTTGGGAGTGGTGCAACGCGATGTATGACAAGACGTGCAGTCGTCCCATATGTTTTGCACATCACATGTCCCTTTTTACTCAGACCAATGATGTCAGTTGCTTCGGTGGTGAGGTGCAAAGGGAGGTGTGAACCACACACTGTATTATGCGGCTCGCATGTCAGTCACACCTCTCGTTAGATTCTTTCTTGATTTTGATCACCTTCACACTTTAACTTTTTTTGAGCTCTTTGGATTCAATTCCTTTGTTTTCTACTTTTGGACAAGAATTCCTGCATTTTCATCAATGAAAGCAATAAGTACCTCTAATTTCATTAAAACATAGCAACAATTCATGAATAAAGTCTTAATAAATTGGTAGATTACCAACTTATCACTTTTGAACTCGATTTGGGCGATTGGGTTCTGTTTTGGTTAAAGGATGGTTTTGGAAATGGGCCCTACCTTTTATTAAATCAACCTCTATTGGGAATTTCATCATTACCATTGAGTCTGATATTCCATTTTTGGTTAAGTAGCATGTTTGGTTTGTGTTCGGGGGGTTCTGGATGAATTCTGAGGTTCCATCCGAGCATATAAACTTAGTTAAGTTTTGTTGCTATCACTGGTTCTGGTGTATCCACTTTAGTGGCCCATGTGTGGCATTTGCGGATACCACTTTTACGGTAGAGCACCGCATTTAGGGACTCCACATTGGAGGATATTCCTCCATATTTGTGGAGGTACGTCTGATCGGGGACCTCCACTTTTGTGGAGTCTTGTCACTTTCACAACGTCCGCATTTGCAGAGATTTTCCCGCTTTCACAGAGGCACGGGCAAAAAGTAACCTCTGCATTTGCAAAGAAAATCTCCAATTTTGTGGAGATCATTGTCATTAAACATTTCTATTTCATCTTCAAGCTCTTAAGTCATTCTTTCCTCCATTTTCTTAGAGCTCTAAGCTCCAATTTCTGTGTTGAGAATCCTTGAGTGTTGGGGTGGTTCATCCCATGCCCGTGATAAATTTTTCATCATAATTTGTAAGTATTCCACCTTTAATTTTCGTTAATTTCTCCATTGATCCCTAAATTTGTTCTTGAGGTTAGGGGATATGGCCCTTCCCTTACCCGAAATATGCTCATCTTTTGAGCATGTGTTCCTGGCTATGTTGAGAACCTCGTAGTAATTTCCATTTTCTATTTCAAGTTATGGGGCCCATGAGCCCATTTTGACCCTGATTTGACCCAACTAAATTATTAGCATTATGAGTATCGTTAGCTTAATATTAATGAGTAGATTATTTTTCTGATAGTTTAATTGTTATTCGGGGCTTCTCAGAGTAGTTTGGACTCGGGCGTCGTCTTTTCTAGCAGCTTCTCGTTGGACGTCAAGTAGTCTATGACTTACCTATCTTAGACTTGGACTATATATAATGTAATTGCACTATTTAGGATCCTTGGGTTGGGTTCACTATATTGGCACCCCAGACCTTGTCCGCTTTCTTTTTGTCCGTTCTTACTTGTTACGCTTCAGTATTTTGTGCTAGTTAGTAGTATTACCCCCTACATCCCTGAGTGGCCTTTCAATATGCCTCTGGACCATAGTTTGTGGGGTATTTGAGAAGTGTATGTGAGTCCTCGACATTGATTTATGATTATGAGCTGGTTATCTGTGATGTAGAGCAGACTGAGCCTGTGCAGGGCCGGTAGGTTGATTGTGAATTGTTGAGCTGTTGATTATATCTAGGCATAGCATCATCATGAAAAGGATTTTTTGTATTGATTTATTACTACTACAACGTTGCGGGCCTAACTATCACTAATTTTCTAAACCTTGCATGGACCTGAGGGCCCATTTTCATTTATAAATGGCTAAATGGATTTAAAATTGGTTTTACAGATTTTTTTAAGATAAAAGAGATTATGCTATGGTTTTTCAGACTGTTACTATACTTGGCTAGTTCGGAGTGCTAGACATGATTTTATCACTGATTTTGAGTTGATACTAGACTCGACTAGGCCAGAGTGCTAGACATGGTTTTATTACTGAGTTTTACTGATTTTAGATCCGGATAGACTTTGGGCACACGTGTTGGGATATTGAGAGTTGATATATGGTCTCGGAGACCTCCATGGACCTTGCCGATCTAGACTAGGAGCTTCGGGTCGAGACTGACGAAGGAGGGGTATACGGGGGAAGCCTTCCATATGTCCTACTTGCTGGGCCTATAGGCGCCGGAGGAGGTACATATGGTATCACTGGCATATCATATCATATCATTCATTTTCTGCATGATTCCACCCTTGTTTGTTGTTTGCTGAGCGTATGCTCCGATAGTATGGAATGCCGGAGGGTTTGTATTCACTTGTATGTATTCCTCGAGTGTATGGGTACTTGTTGGGATTGTAGGTAGATTAGTTTACTTTCTCCTATTGTAGTGACCTACTAGTTTACTTATGATCATCCCTACCTTGTGAGTTGTATTATTAGCATGCTTATGTTTAATTGCCTTTCTTTCCTTCCTGTTATTTGAGGTTACCGGTACACCACCCTATTCTTTAACCTTTCATTTATTTACTGTTATTGCGAGGACCCAAGTGCATTCTCTACTCTTTAATTTGTGTTCTGTGATACATCTTTTATGGCTAGCTTAGTTCACTTGTGTTCTGTTATGACTTCTATCTGTGGCTAGCTCCCTTGTGCTTTACTTTGTTTGTTTCTATGACTCTTTTCTTATATATTCCCAGTCGGCCTATGATGTCTACTGGGTACCCGTTGCTTTGCAATTGGTGCTCATACTATACTTCTGCATCTCCCTGGGCCATCATCGTTGATGCGGAGACTCGTGCAGCGCTTTTGGACATCCGAGACATAGGGTGAGCTCCTGACAACTGGGCTTGTCCATATCTCTTATTTTATCACTGTTTACTCTTTGGTATATTCAGAGACAATTGTATATTTTACTTTCGTACTTTCCCTCTTGTACTTTGTATATTTAGTAGTGACTTATGTACTATGATACCAGGTCGTGGGATGATGTAGTTTTATATATATATTCTGGTTGTTCCCTTTCTATGCTTTCTTACTTGCTTTCACTTATCTTCTTTCTGGTGCATGCTTTACATAGAGTGTAGCCCATTACTAACCAATCTGGGCTACAGGAATTGGTCCGCCTACAGGGGAGTTGCAGGTGCCATCATGACCTGAGAAATTAGGTCGTGACATAATATGGCATATATATATATATATATATAATTTTATTATAAAATTATTTTTATGGATAATCACACTTAAAATGAAATATATACGTAAAATTTTGCATGAATTGCCCGGTAATTGCGCTGGGATATAGTAGAGTGCACGAATATGGCACAAATATAGCACAAAAGGCAAATTCTCTCAAATTAATGCCTATAATTCAGTTAGTGCGAGAATTTTTGGACAATGATGAATAATCACACTTAAGATGAATATATAATGAAAAATTTATACGAATCACCCTATAATTGTGTTGGGATATAGTGGATTGCACAAATATGGCACGAATGTAGCACATAGGTAAATTCTCTCAAATTAATGCCCATAGTTCAATTAGTGCGAGAATTTTGGGACAAAAAATGACAAGCACAAAAGAAAAAAATAAAACAAAAATCTAAGTTTACGGTTGATTTTCATTCTTGATCAGAAGATTAAGAACGGAATCTAAAAAATCAACTAAAAAAAAAATAAAGCGAGGAGCTCTAAATAAAAGGTTAAGCTCTCTGAAGCAGTTTGACAGAAAAATCTAGATAAAAATGTAAGCTCTCTAAAGCAGTTTTGCGGAGAAATCTAGATAAAAGTTAAGCTCTCCAAAGCATATTGGCAAAGAAATCTAGATAAAAAGTTAAGCTCTCCGAAGAAGTTCGGCGGAGAAATATAGATAAAGAATTAAGCTCTCCTAAGAAGTTTGACGGAGAAATCTAGATAATAATTTATGCTCACCGAAATAGTTTGGCATAGAAATCTAGATAAAAATTTAAGCTCTCCGAAGCAATTTGGCGGAGAAATCTAGATAAAATGATATACCTTCCCAAGCAGTTTGAAATCACTTCTTCTCACCTACAAATACTCTCACATGATTCTGCTATTCCATGACCATAAGAAGAATTTCACGCTAAGCACTCGAGAATTCTCTTCCTCAGCTTTCAGGTAGAGTTTTGTTCATTGAACCTTCATATTTGGTGGTTTTGTCTTGGATTTAAGCCAAGAGAGTTTGTTGAGTAGTATTAGATCCTCCTTCATCCTCGATTTAAATTATGGATTTGAGATCTCCTTTGCATGTGGATCTACATAGACATTTCTCATTTGCTTCATTTTGATTCTTCCAATTTGTGGTAAGTAGAGATGCATTTTACATGGCTTTACCAAGATTTGACTTGTATTGATGACAATCTTTGCTAATTAACTGATGCTGCTATGTGTTTACTTTCACCTTCACTTGATGATTTCCCTTATTCTCAAATTGGGAATTAGGATTTTGTCGGCATTTAATAATTTTTGAATGGATCTAAACTGCAATTACTAATATAGTAATAGAGGATAATCTCAATACTATTTATAGTAATGAAAAATAGAGTCAAGTCTTTATTTTCAGAATTATAGCGAATGTACATTGTTTATTGAGTCACATTCATTCGATCTAGATATAAATATATTGAAGAATCATTTTCTATTTTCACTTGATTGATAATGTGATGATAAATCATTTATAACAAAATTAATACTAATTTCAACTTTGTTAACACAACTATTGAAATATTTAACTTGTTGTAAAATGGAGAGTGAAATCTCACATTTATCTCTCTTTTTGTTGACCATTATGAAATAAAATACTATTTTATATTATTTAATTCCTGACAATATTATTCTTATAAATAATCATACTTAAATTGAATTACCCTTTAATTACATTGGGATATAGTGGAGTGTATGAATATGACACGAATGTAGCACATAGATAATTTCTCTCAAATTAATGCCCATAATTTAATGAGTGTGAGAATTTTGGGACAAACAAATGACAAGTACAAAAGCAAAAAAATAAAATAAAAACTAAGTCTAAGTTTGATTTTCATTCAAAGTCGTAAGATTAAGAACGAAATTGTCACGACCCAACTATCGGGCCGTTTGGGCACCTATTGTAGCGACCCTCTTGGGAGGATGTCACTTATAAAACAAAAACAAACATCTACCTATAGCATTTAAAAGGGACTCCATTTAAATCATATTAATTATTTTATTTATATAGCAGAATTAGGCCCGTTCGAAAAGAGTTAAAGGCATAATATTTTGACATCTAATAATTCATATAATTTCAAGTAAAGACCATAGAAGAGTTTCAACTCACGATGGCAGACCTTTCAAAAATAATCAAGCATGTACCTTATGGAAAGTCATTCATTTTTTTTTCATTTAAACACAACTGCAGGATCATTTTGTACATCATCTTTGAACTTTCAGATACTAAAGAAAATATTAGTTTCTTCGATTTCGCAAATTACAAATCAATATGTAACTTTAACACATTACAAGACCTGAGTTTACACACTTCAAAACAGCCAACACGATACAAAATTCAAGTCTATAATTTACGATACTATGATAAAATAAGCCTCCAAAATTCACATATACAAGTGCAACATATGGATCATGTACAAGTCCCAAAATTACTATAAAATATAGATGCCTATATGCAAATGTGATCTTCTAAAAGCTCCAAAATATCTACTTCAAGTGGCTATCTTCAATTATTCTCCCGAGTGTCACCTACGATAGAAAACAACTATCGCTAAGCACAAGACTTAGTGGTGTATAAAGTTTGGGCTTGGAGTCATGGATTTCTCCAATTCCCTTCTAAATTATGGGCAGCTCAATATAACATATAAATTATAATCAAGTAAACAAGTATATTACAAGTATCAAAATCGACATTCAAAGCTCAAGAGTCAAGACAGTTCATAGAACTATTTTACGAGATGTCAAATAACAAATTTCGCCCAATATGTACGTCATGCCATCACACCAAGCATAATCCAATATCAAGAGGGGATGAAGCCCTGTATCAAGTAGGGCCGAGACCCAATAATCAAGAGAATCAAGAACCATATTAAAAATGGCTTTCTAGTTCGTACTTAAATGGATAGTTTTCAATAATTAAGATGAACCACAAATTCAAAGTCAAGATGGCCAAAGATCCGAATCAAGAGGCATGCCGATACAGAAACATAGTCACTGCCACAAGAAGGACAAATTCCCAACAAGAATGCAGAGTGATCGAGCAATTCGTACAAGTGGGCGAATTAATGAATATCTCACAATAATTCAAAAATACCAATATGTCGATATAAGGTCACGAGAAAGCAAATGAAAGTTCCAAGATAATAATCAAAATACTCCAGCAAGCAATGAGAGTATAAGTTCAAGTTTATACACAAACCTTGGATTTTTAGCACATAAATAGTCCTACCACAACTTGGCGAGTTCAAATTGTAGACCAACAAGTGCGTCAACTTACTCAAACAAATTTCTTTAGCTCGTACAAGAGTATAAACACCTTGAATACACAATCAAATACCCATTTAATATTCAGCTATTTCAGCAGGTGAAAATGAACAATATAGACATCAAAAGTGAGCTTAGTTTGTGCAAATCGCACCAAATTCCCAAAACCGCAAATCTGGACAGCCTGACTGTGTTGTGTTGTGACTAAACTTTGAATAGGTAAACGGAAAAATTAGACTTTGTAGTCTTCACAAAAGTTGTAGGTACATGTCTTAGGGTCGTAAGGAGTCAAAATCCATCACAAAATATACTTCTTACCAAAATATATTCTCAAAATACTAACAGAAGTACACAGAAGGTTCCTAAATCAGAAAAACTGGCCAGCACTTTCCCTGTGTTGCGTCAACTTTTTTCACCCCATAACAGAAAAACAAACTTTTGACATAAACATAAGAGTTATAGGTCTATGTAATATATTTCCAAAATATATTTGTTCATTCAAAACAAATTTCTACACAAAGAGATATACTAATATTACGAACAGATAGACAGTTCCAAAACCGAGTTTGGGTTACTTACCACAAGAGGGGGTTTGTCTTGAGTTCTTGCTGAAAGAACAAGTTGTTATCTAGGTAATTTTGTGTGGGATATGAATCAGAGAGAGTTCAGGGTTTCCTCATCCTTAAGGAACCAAAATATAGAGAGGAGGTGATCTATTTTACACATAAACATGGATATATATTACTTAAAAAGGTGGCTGCCCAAGATTAAAAGGTGGCTAGCCCAAATGCTAAATATTTCATGTATATTCTATTGTTTTTTTTGGAGATAAATATAGTTATAGTAGTTTATGTAAATTCTGATACAATTTCCTAAATTACCGTCTTACTTTAAGGCAAGCAACTTCCCAAATGTAGCAAAAATTCCAGTTTAGGGAGCATGAAGTAGAGACTAATCTTTTTTTTATCACAAAATAGTCGAATGATGTGCAAATGCTAGCTTGGATATCTTGGGGTGTTACAACTCTCTCCCCCTTAAGGAAATTTCGCCCCGAAATTTACCTGACTCTAGTACCGAAAAAAATGCGGATATTGAGTTCGCATATCCGCCTCTCGCTCCCATGTGGCTTCTTTACCAGCATGATTTCTCCAAAGTACCTTACTTTACTAAGGGAATTCTCTTGTTTCTAAGTTTATTTACTTCACACGCCAAGATCTTGATAGGTTCTTCTTCATATGTCAAGTCAGGATTAACCTCGATGGATCAATAGGAAGAACATGAGACTGATCTGAGCGATATCTTCTAAGCATAGAAACATGGAAGACGTTATGGATCTTGTACAACTCAGGTGGAAAAGCTAACTTATAAGCAACTGGACCAACTTTCTCAAGTACTTCATATGGTCCAATAAATCGAGGGCTAAGTTTTCCTTGTTGGCCAAACCTCATAATCTTCTTCCATGGAGAAACTTTTAAAAATACCTTATCACTAACTTGGTGCTCAATTTCATGCCTCTTAAGATCAGCATGAGACTTTTGTCTATCTGAAGCAATTTTTAGACGATCCTTTATTATTCTTACCTTATCTTCCGTTTGTTTCACAATCTCAGGACCAATAAGCTTCTTTTCACCAACTTCACTCCCTCAAAGAGGAGTCTAACATTTCCTCCCATATAGAGCTTCATAAGGAGGCATGACAATACTTGATTGGTAGCTATTATCGTAAGCAAATTCTATCAAAGCCAAGTGCTTATCCCAACTACCTTCAAACTCAACAATGCAGGCTCGAAGTATATCTTTCAAAACTTGTATTACCCTTTCAGACTGGCTGTCTGTCTGGGGATGGAAAGAAGTACTAAAGTTGAACCTAGTGCCCAATGCTTCTTGCAAGCTTTTCAAGAATCTAGATGTAAACCTCAGGTCTCGATCAGATACAATAGAAGCGGGAATGCCATATAGTCTCATAATTTCATTGATGTACAATTCTGCTAAACGCTCAAGTGAATAATCCACTCTGATTGCCAAGAAGTGAGCACTCTTTGTTATCCTATCAACTATAACCCAAATTGCTTCATGATTTCTTTCAGTACGAGGAAGTCCAGAAACAAAGTCCATAGTTATTCTCTCCCAATTCCATTCGGGCATCGACAAGGGTTGTACCAAACCAACTGGGACTTGATGTTCAGCCTTTATTTGTTGACAAATCAAACATTTTGAAATAAACTCTGCAATGTCTTTCTTCATACCATTCCACCAATAGTGTTCTTTGATGGTTTGGTACACTTTCGTTCCTCCAGGATGCATTGTATATGGTGAAGTATGTGCTTCGATCAAAATTTCTCTCCTCATATTTTCATCATTAGGAACACATAACCTATTATGATAAAATAGGACACCATACTCACCCAATGTAAAATCATATTTTCCCCCATTTTTAACTTTTTTGATCAATCTTGCAAGCTTCTCATCTAATTTTGTGCTTCTTTCACCTGTTCAAGTAATATTGGCTTAACTTTCAAATTAGCAACAACTGAAGCATCAAGATTGAGTGCAAGACAAGCATTCATGGCTCTCAAATCAAGAAGCAAGGGTAAGGGACTTAAAGATAAACTTGCAAAGGATTTACGGCTTAGGGCATCTGCAACCACATTGGCTTTTCCCGGATGATAATCAATTCTGCAGTCATAATCTTTGATGAGTTCAAACCATCTCCGTTGTCTCAAGTTCAGCTCTTTTGGTGTACCCAAGTACTTCAAGCTCTTATGATAAGTAAATATATGACACTTTTCTCCGTACAAGTAATGCCTCCAAATTTTCAAAGAAAACACGATAGCAGCAAGTTCAAGATTATGAGTAGGATAATTCAATTCATGTGGTTTCAATTTTCGAGAGGCGTAAGAAATAACTTTTCCTTCTTGCATCAGAACACAACCGAGACCATGATGAGAAGCATCACTGTATATCACATACTCTTTCCCTTTTGTTGGTTGAGTAAGTATAGGATCTTGTGTTAACAAGGATTTGAGAGTTTCAAAGATCTCTTGGCATTTGTCATCCTAAGTAAACTTGACTTCTTTCTTCAAAAGATTAGTCAAAGGAGAAGACATAATGGAGAAGCCTTTCACAAACCTTCTATAGTATCCCGCTAGGCCTAAGAAACTTCTTACTTCTGTGGGACTTTTGGGTGGATTCTATTCAACAATAGCTTGAATCTTACTAGGATCCACCTTCACACCTTCAGCTGACACAACATGTCCTAGAAAAGCCACTTCACTAAGCCAAAATTCACATTTAGAAAGCTTAGAATAAAGCTCTTTCTCCCTTAAAATTTGCAAAACAATGCGGAGGTGTTTATCATGATCTTCACTATTCTTTGAATATATTAGAATATCATATATAAAGACAATCACAAATTGATCAAGATAGGGCTTAAATACTCGATTCATTAGATCCATGAACACCGCAGGAGAATTTATTAACCCGAGTGGCATCACCAAAAATTCATAATGACCGTATCGAGTTCTAAAGGCAGTTTTGGGAACATCTTGATCTCTTACCCGCAGTTGGTAATACCCAGACCTCAAATCATTTTTTGAAAATAAATTAGCACCCTTCAGCTGGTCAAATAAATCATCAATCATAGGCAGTGGATATCTGTTCTTGGTTGTTATCTTGTTCAATTGTCTATATTCAATGCAAAGCCTATGGGTGCCATCTTTCTTCTTTACAATTAAGACAGGTGCTCCCCAAGGAGAAACACTAGGATGGATGAAACCCTTCTCAAGAAGTTCGTGCATTTGAACTTTCAACTCTTTCAATTCTGCTGGAGCCATTCTATAGAGAGTTATA
Organism: Jaltomata sinuosa; assembly: GCA_003996215.1. Classification (NCBI taxonomy): domain Eukaryota; kingdom Viridiplantae; phylum Streptophyta; class Magnoliopsida; order Solanales; family Solanaceae; genus Jaltomata; species Jaltomata sinuosa. The sequence continues at coordinate 160,589 of QJPP01000940.1, read as the reverse complement.
GAAATAGGAATAGTTCCGGGAACAAGCTCTATTAGAAATTCAACTTATCTTTCAGGAGGCAACCCATGAAGATTATCAGGGAAGACATAACGAAAATCACACACTGTAGGTATTTTCTTGAGGCTAGGACTCTCCAAACATGTATCAACTAAGTGAGCAAGATAGGCATCACAGCCTTGATGACTCATCTTTCTTGTAAAAACCATTGAAGTAATATTAGATGTTAGTGATCTTTCACCTTGAACAACGATGTGTGAAAATATAGGATCTTTAAAAGTCACACGCTTTGACCTAAAATCCACCACTGCATGGTATTTATAGAGCCAATCCATCCCAATAATAACATCAAAGTCTTGGAAAGGCATTTCAACCAAATCAGTAGGGAAGACTAGATTTTGAATCATAAAGGGGCAATCTCGATAAATCCGATTACAAACAACCTGATGACCCAAAGGACTTTCGACAAGCACATCATAGCTAAGTCTCACAGATTTCACATTTTCAGGAAAAACAAGTGATGAGCAAATATAGGAGTAGTAGAACCAGGATCAAATAGTATAATAACACATAAGCCAAATAAGTGAAATTTACCGACAACCACGTCTGGTCCATCTTGGTCATCCCTCTGTCTCATGGCATAAGCTCGTGCAGTTTCTCTTGACCCACTAGTTTGATTAACTCCACTTAGACCCGCAGCTTGTGTATTTCTAGATCTTGCACCTCTATTGCCTTGAGGAGGATTAATAGTAGGTTTCTTAACTGAGCCTTCAGTATGCAAAGAAGGAGCAGGGTTAGGATTTAGACAATCCTTAACCTTATGATCAAAGGCCTCACAATTAAAACATGCACCAGAAGCCCTCCTACAAGTACCATAGTGATTCTTCCCACATTGTGCACAAGTGGGTACACGAGTCTTGCCTTAGCCATAATTTGGATTGCTAGCTGTAGAAAAATCTGATATGTTCTGCATATGTTGAACTGACCTGTTAGCACTACCAGCCCTGAAATTATCAAACCTGCCTCTTTTGGATGGACCTTCGTAATCTGATTTAGGCCTTTTAAATTTGTTTTCATTTCTACTCGCTTCTTCCTTAGCAACTCCTTCCCAAATAAGGGCAGTTGAAACTAGTTTGCAAAATTTCTCATGTTGTAGGATCGCCACATTCTTTCGGATGGAATCATTCAAACCATATTCAAAGCGCCTGCACTTATCTTTCTCTTCATTAATAATTCCTCCAGGATAGCGAGAAATCCTGAGAAACTTTTGTTGATACTCAGCAATAGACATGCTCCATTGCCTTAAGTTCAAAAACTCCTTTTTATTTGCATCACAATAAGCAGGTGGTACATACTTCGTTCTGAATTCTTTAACAAAATCATCCCAAGTAAGCACCAGAGGTTTTGCCTTTGCATTTGTTACACTTATCCACCAGTCATAAGCATCTTTTTGTAACAGTGAGACAACATACTTAAATTTGGCCGCATACGAACACTCTAGTTGCTCAAATACCCTCTCCATATGCTCAAGCCATTGTTCAACATCAGTAGGATCAACACTGCCTTCGAACTCAACTCCACCTATTTTTCTCATTATATCATAGTTCGTTTCATTAGGGTCATGCATTGTTCCAGCCAAGTGATGAAAGAAATCAGCCATCTATTGAAAATGAGGGTTCATAATAGGAGCACTATGACCCATATGAGGATGTGGCTCAACTCTCGCACCCTGATTGTTTCCAACTTCAAAATCGGTGGTACAAGGGTAATTATGATCAGCATGATACTCTCCAACCCTTTCTAGTAAGTGAGGTTGGGAAATAGAGTTACCTGAACACTCACGAGCAGCTTCAATAGGTCTATTAGAAGAAGAATCCATAACTTAATTCCATCAAAAGGGAAGAACATATTGCATTAGGGACATGTACATGATGCATATGCACAATAGACTAAACAAAGTATATTATCCAAGTATGCAAAAAAAAAGTATTATCTAAGAAGTCCTAAAAAGATAAAATGTACTAATAGGTCACAAACAGAAGTCCTAGAACCACAAACCTAAGGCTCTGATACCAACACTTGTAACGACCCTCTTGGGAGGATGCCACTTTTGAAAAAAAAAACAAATATATACCTATAGCATTTAAAAGGGACTCCACTTAAAACATATTAATCATTTTATTTATATAACGGAACTAGGCCCGTTCGAAAAGAGTTAAAGGCATAATATTTTGACATCAAATAATTCATATAATTCCAAGTAAAGACCATATAGGAGTTTCAATTCACGATGGCAGACCTTTCAAAAATAATCAAGCATGTACCTTATGGAAAGTCATTGGTTTTTTTTTCATTTAAACACAACTGCAGGATCATTTTGTACATCATCTTTGAACTTTCAGATACTAAAGAAAATATTAGTTTCCTCCATTTCGCAAATTACAAATCAAAATGTAACTTTAATACATTACAAGACCTGAGTTTACACACTTCAAAACAGCCAACACGATACCAAATTCAAGTCTATAATTTACAGTACTATGATAAAATAAGCCTCCAAAATTCACATATACAAGTGCAAGATATGGATCATGTACAAGTCCCAAAATTACTACAAAACATAGATGCCTATATGCAAATGTGATATTCTAAAATCTCCAAAATGTCTACTTCAAGTGGACATCTTCAATTATTCTTCCGAGCGTCACCTACGATAGAAAACAACTATCGCTAAGCACAAGACTTAGTGGTGTATAAAGTTTGGGCTTGGAGTCATGGATTTCTCTGATTCCCTTCTAAATTATGGGCAGCTCAATATAACATATAAACTAGAATCGAGTAAACAAGTATATTACAAGTATCAAAATCGACATTCAAAGCTCAAGAAGGCTTTCTAGAACCATATTAAAAATGGCTTTCTAGTTCGTACTTAAATGGATAGTTTTCCATAATTAAGATGAACCATAAATCCAAAGTCAAGATGGCCAAAGATCTGAATCAAGAGGCATGCCGATACAGCAACATAGTCACTACCACAATAAGGACATTATCCCAACAAGAATGCAGAGTGATCGAGCAATTTGTACAAGTGGGCAAATTAACGAATATCTCACAATAATTCAAAAATACCAATATGTCGATATAAGGTCACGAGAAAGCAAATGAAAGTTCCAAGATAATAATCAAAATACTCCATCAAGAAATGAGAGTAAAAGTTCAATTTTATACACAAACCTTGGCTTTCTAGCACATAAATAGTCCTACCACAACTTGACGAGTTCAAATCATAGACCAACAAGTGCGTCAACTTCCTCAAATAAATTCCTTTAGCTCGTACAAGAGTATAAACACCTTGAATACACAATCCAATACCAATTTAATATTTAGAAATTTCAGCAGGTGAAAATGAATAAGATATACATCAAAAGTGAGCCTAGTTTGTGCAAATCGCACCAAATTCACAAAACCGCAAATCTGGACAGCCTGACTGCCTTATGTTGTGACTAAACTTTGAATAGGTAAACAGAAAATTTAGACATTGTAGTCTTCAAAAAAGTTGTAGGTACATGTATTAGGGTCTCAAGGAGTCAAAATACATCACAAAATATATGCTCAAAATACTAACAGAAGTACACAGAAGGTTCCTAAATCGGAAAAACTGGCCAGAACTTTCCCAATGTTGCGTCTCCTTTTCAGGCCCCATAAAAGAAAAACCAGCTTTTGACATAAACATAAGAGTTATTGGTCTATGTAATATATTTCCAAAAAATATTTGTTCACTCAAAATAGATTTCTACACAAAGAGATATACTAATAATACTAACAGATAGATAGTTCCAAAACCGAGTTTGGGTTACTTACCATAAGGGGGGGTTTGTCTTGAGTTCTTGCTGAAAGAAAAAGTTGTTCTCTAGGTAATTTTGTGTGGTATGTGATTGAGAGAGAGTTTAGGGTTTCCTCAGCCTTAAGGAACCGAAATATTGAGAGGAAGTGATCTATTTTACACATAAACATGGATATATATTACTTTAAAAGTTGGCTGCCCAAGATTAAAAGGTGGCTGGCCCAAATGTTAAATATCTCATGTATATTCTATTGTTTTTTTTGGAGATAAATATAGTTATAGTAGTTTACATAAATACCCCAATACAATTTCCTAAAATACTATCTTACTTTAAGGCAAACAACTTCCCAAATGTCACAAAAATTCAAGTTTAGGGAGCATGAAGTAGAGACTAATCTTTTTTTTTATTACAAAATGATTGAATGATGTGCAAATGCTATCTTAGATATCTTGGGGTGTTACACCTACTTTAAGCATCTAGACAGGAGAACCCTTACAATCCCATTTAAAATGAGCCTGTGGAAAAAAAAAAAGAAACCTAAAAATTTCCTTTAATATTTAAGAGTAGTTACAAAAACTTTGAGTACAGTGAAAACTTTTACAAGACATACGGAAACCTTCCCTAGGAACTAGTCTAAACAGGTACAAAAGCTTCTAAGAATAGTACAAGTAAAAGTAATGCACAACTCCCACATTAGCAAAAGAAGAGTAGAAACTGCGGGAGACTGCTATCAGCATCACCTGAGAAACAATAATTGATCTTGCAACCAGACTATACCCAAAACGTTATAGCAACAGTAGTATCAGTACAAACAACATGTACTGGTAGTCATCATCGGTCGACTCGAATCCACCACATAATATCATGTATGTAATCACAAGAAACATGCAATATACACAATCCAGGTCTTTTAACAACCGCTTTTACTAACATGGGCATAACCCCCTGAACCTATACACTCTATCCCAAGCCTCCTCTATGTCTTTCCGCTGCCAACTCCACCTTTAGGGACCATTTCCCCCTTCTATCTCAGTCATAGCCTGACCACCTATCTTGCTAAAGCATTCCAAAACTACCCATCTTACCAACACTAGAATTACTTTAATGGTTCTATTCCCAAAATCACAATTGCTAACTATCACTGTTAGTCGATCCGTCCCTCTCACCTGAGATCCTATTGTCAATAATCCTGGCCCTTGACCCTTAGCTAATTAAACAGACAATCGGCAAACTCTTATAACCATCCTGACTCAACTACCACATACCCCTATCCCATTTCACAATATACTAAACCCCATAACATCATGGCACACAAATTAGACAACTACCCGGTACGATTCCAAAACACCTTCCCATACCCCGGACCACCCAAGGATCCCTATAACATCATTAACGGTGTTTAACATGCAATCCCGATCTACACACGAATCAAACCAGCATTTAAATATAACCACCCGAACACTCATGGACCAATATGTAATAACTATATCTCAATAATTAACCTGGTTCACTCATTGAACCAATACGCAAAACATAATCAAACATGTACCAGGCGTGGTACCTGAGCCAACCATAATAGAACTTGTACCAGGCGTGGTACTCAAGCCAACCGATAGATATCCCATACCAGGTGTGGTACCCAAGCCAACTGAATGTCACATACATCACAACAATGAATCACAATGAACACAAACCACACTTTTAAAACCAACAATTATTAAAGACAAGTTTATTTCACATAATTGACAACCAGATATCATTAACGTTCATTATTTTTGTCCCTAAACCATGAAATGCACAGGCAACACTAAGGTAATAGTTAACATGCACACATAACATAAATGGGAAACAATCAACCATCACTTACATAACACACTTGGTTCATCATTCCAACCTTGATGACCTGTCCGAAGACTAACCCCCGGATTATTCAACTAAATGCATGAACTCATTTACCTCGAATCCTAGACCTCTTTAGAAGAGTATGCATATTTTAGGGAATTCATCCTCAGACATTAAGGATTTCGAACCGTCCCTGTCCTTCCCATTTCCCTTATTTAAATCACTCTCGAGAATCTGCTACCACCTAGAAATCCATTTCGCACATAAACATTACTAATTCCTTGAACCCACCCGAATCTAGTTTCCCCAGGATTTAGAATCCTAATATCAATGATAAAATAAGAATTGGGATAACATTTACTCACAAAACAATATTTCATCTCAGTCAACCAAATAACCAATACATTATTCCTCCAGACTCTGTGCCCGAAGGCCTAGGCAAGAATTCTCCCATTATTCTACAATAATAATATGCATTTGGGAACGAGTCTAAACTACTCAGTTAAGCCTTGCCTACCTGGACGCCAAGAAGATATTATAGAGGTCTAAATACAAACTTCTGTCTATGTGGAGGCAAATCCTGACGGTGAGTTGAACTGGAATCCATGGGTTTTACCCCATTCAAGAAGAAATTCTTCCTCTTCAATTCCCTCAAGCTTTAGGGCAGCCTAGGAAGTTTTTTGGAATAACCTCATCCTTTTTGCATTTGAAGAGGATTTGTCCAATATAAAATTTGCATTTTCTAGCTACTGGTTCCGTCAGCCTGCTATAGCGGCTTGCCAGCCGCTAAAGCAGTAGTGCTATAGCGGGAAAATTCTAGCTATAGCAGGATGACATCAGCCTGAGCTAAATTTCAAATTCAAAAAATTTTCATCGTGTTATCATAAATAAATTTAATAATGCATTTTATTAATCCCCACAACCCGCAATGAGGTGCCTTTAAATAATGACTCGACAGGTCATTACAATGAATACCAATTTACCCTTCGTTCATCCCTAAACGATCACTTATATGAAAGGAAAAGAGCGGCCAAAATTTTAAACCATAAAACTTTTTTTTATGACAATGCACTTTTAGCCTTACGCGAACCACCGAAACATCCATTTCTCTAGGTGTATCCAACTCAACCAAAAATTTATTCAACTCTGCTCAGCCATGAATCCCTTCCTTTGAGTTTCACGAAACAAATTAGAGTAACCCTTCTCGAGTGCCCAAGTAATCCAGAACCTCATAAAATACATGGGTGAAAGAATTTCAAACGACATGGAAAGAATCTTTTTGCTCTCAAGCGATATGCATCTCGCTATAGCGGAAATTATCCTGTTATAGAGGCACCGCTGTAGCGAGAGGTTGGCCTCTATAGCGTGTGACAACCATTTTAAAGGGGTGAGAAATGGGTTTCTCACCCATTCTCCCCTATTTTCACCCGAAACACACCACTTTTCCCCTGATCACCTTGCTCCCGACGTTGAAAATCAAGGTAAACATCACAACATTTTACTTTCTCTACTTCCTTACATGATTATTGATCATTTTATGCTAGAATATAGTGAATAGAGTAAATATTGTGTTGGTTTGAATTTGAATTTTTGGCTTTGATTTTATCGGATTCATTAAGCATGGATGCTTCTCTTACATTTATAACACTTCCACAATGTTCTGGGCGTAAGGACTATGGGGTTTATGGCCAAAAACGGGTTCAAAAAGGGTAGGGAATGTGAAAGGTTATTCTTGTTGAAAAAATAGGGATTTGGGAGGTTTGTAAGGGGTTATAATGCCCAATTTTTTGTATGAAATAGTAGTATGGTACTTTGGAAACACTGATCTGAACTTGGAATGATTAAAATGGAATTTTGGGTCAAGAGGCGCCATTGATACAACTCTTGAAAATCTGGGACGATAAAGGCCGTTATAGCAGAGCAAGGCCTCTATAGCGATGCCACTATAGCAGAGAAATTCTTGTTATAACGCCATCTCCATAGCGGGAGATAGCCCGCTATAGCGGGAGGCTGCAGATAGTACCCTCCCAGACAGGGCCAAAAATTGGATTTTTCTCCGAATTTCATTTTTCCTTGCATCTTATTAGTTCTAATCCACCATTTGTTAAACTTGCAGATTTAACAATCCAATGGACGCCAACCAAGAACATATTCCACCTTATGAAAGGTTCCCCGATGATGCTACTCGGGAGAGATTCCGGGACTACTGGAGGACTGGCCTTTTCTACGAGAGGGCCTTTAACATGAGGGGTGTGGCAGAAAAGGCAAGAGAATTCTATCTTAAGCTCCAAGAGTTTGGTTGGGGCCCATTGGTGGAGGCTCCCACTTCTGATCATTCAGGCTGGGTAAGGGATTTTTACGTCATACTCCCTACTGTACTTTGGGATGACCCCAACCCTACCATTTGTATTTGAGGGATGGATGTTCCCGTAGATACTCGGACCATAAACGAGGTGCTAGGAGTGCCTAATGTCTCAAATGTTGTGTTTGAAGCCAAGGATCCGGAGTGGGACATGATATGGCCCTGGAATACTTTAGTAGAAGAGGAGTTTAGGGACTAGGTCTACTGGCCCACCACTGAGGGCATCATGAGCACTTACTTCTCAGCCAACAATAGGAGGTGTCTAAATCTTGTATTCTGGAGGATTCGTCCGTCAGATAATCTCACTGTTGTGACCTATACCCGGGCTTTCGTAGGGGCTTGTGCTATATAGGGAATTCAGTTGAATGTAGGGGCACAAATTATGTCAGAGTGGAAGGACTTCTATAGGGGCACCAAGAAGGTCCCCTTCCTTCCCAGTCTAGTGTCTGCACTGTGCAGGCGATTTGAGGTGCCTGAGGATGATATCGACATAGAGGTAGTGATGGATTCCCCTTTTAACCCCCTCGGATGAAGGTAGTCAGTTCTAAGGGGAAGAATAGGAAGGTGAGTGAGGCAGAGAGTAGCCATGCTATCGAGGGCGCTGAAGATGATTATGATGATCCTGTCCCTCCTTCTCAGTCCCAGCCTTCGATCACCAACAGCCGCCAAAAGGAGTACTTGGTCGTGGTTAGGTGATTCATAGAGGGAGCCCCTACCAGAGATGGAGCCCCACATCACCCTTCCCAGGACTATGCAGCAGTCCATAGGGAGCTTGATGAGGAGAAGAAGAAGAGGCGCTCCCAGGACCGCATGCTTGCACGGATATGGAAGACCATAAAGGTCATGTTCAGTTGTGATGTCCCAGATCAGGAGCTTCCCAATCTTGAGCCAGAGAACTTGCGATAGTTCCCTTTTCTAAGTAATACTGAGGACGAGGACCCCGCCCATGTAGCCCCTGATGGTGATGAGGCATCCGGCTAGGACCTCCCCTCTTCTTTTATTATACATTATTACTGACTGGGTTTGCCCCCGTTTGGGGTTGTACTAGACATTGACTCCCTTTACTTTTCTATTTTATTATCGCTCATGGATGGTAGTTGAACAGTATTACTCGTTTATGCATGGTAAGTTTATTTTTAACGATTCCCATTGTTCTCGTAGTAGCTCCCAGCTAAAACTAATGACTTAAAACACCCCATGAAAGAAAATCAAAATAGGGGAAAACAAGGCAGGGATTTTGTTCTGCCCCTTCCGCTATAGCGGCTTGCATGCTGCTACGTGACACCGCTATAGCAGAGAAATTCCTGCTATAATGGGATCGCTATAGCGGGTCTGTCCCGCTATGGCGTCCCCAATGGTAGCAGCCCTAAAATTCCATGTTTCTGCAAAGTTCTCTCATTTCCCAATCCCTATTATCAATAATAACCTTTGAAATCGCATCATGGTCTTAAATATACCCTCAGGGCAAACCCTAGCATTGCATAATTCAGAATTTAGCACCACATTATCATAAAATCGGTCACAAAACACACCACAACATCACATTCCCTCTATCATACAAGAATAGCCTTTTCCCTCATGGTTCCCAACCAATCCCGACTGTCCTGAAATCGGAGTTTCCCTGCAGTCACAAATCATTTTGTCCCCTTACCATCATTACCAGTGGTAAGTCGATACTCGAAATTCAACAAAAAAGTTTTCCAATTAAGCCACATAACAATTTATCACTAGACTCATCTCCCACAACCAATTTATGACCTTTTCCTAACCAACATTTTCACAGTAAGGCAAGCAATTACACACCACACACTCGTAGTCATTCAAATCATTCTAATACACGTAAACACAATCTCAGGCTCCCTCACTAAAACAAGTTTTGTTTATTATCCTTTATTGACTCCATGGATGACCATTAGCCCGATCATCCATGCATTCACATGGCCTCTAAGGCCAGACACCAATTTGAACCTTCCCGGTTCCAACCTTCCTTGCTTGTGTCATTCTAGCCGGAGTCAAATGACATCTTTTTTCCTTGTTGAGATACCAATTGGAATCAAGAGATACCAATTGGACTTAAGAGATACCAATTATACTCAACCCATACAAGCAAGCAATAGACTGCACGAAAAGAGATAAAGAAGTGGAACGATTTCCTAGAATGCTTCATAGATTCCTAAAGATTAGATGTGGACATCAACACACCAATCCACAGGACTCAATTCAACATTTGCTCTTGTACTGGGAGACCGGTAACCTAGGCTCTGATACCAAATTGTCACGACCTAATTATTGGGTCGTGTGCGCACCTACTCTAAGCGTCTAGATAGGAAAACCCTTACCACCTCATTTAAAATGGGCCAGTGGAAATAAATAAGAAACCTGAAAATTTCCTTTAATATTTAAGAATAGTTACAAAAACATTGAATACAGTGAAAACTTTTACAAGACTTACGGAAACCCTCATAGTCTAAATAGGTACAAGAGCTTCTAAGAATAGTATAAGTAAAAGTAATACACAGCTCCCACCATAGGAAAAGAGGAGTAGAAGTTGTTGGAGACTACTATTCACATCACCTGAGAAACAACTGATCCTGCAAATAGACTATACCCAAATAAGTATAGTAAGAGTAGTATTAGTACAAACAACACGTACTGGTAGGCATCATCAGTCGACCCAAATCCATCGCATAATATCATGTAAGTAATCAGAAGAAACATGCAGTATGAAAGTTACATAATACAGGTCTTTTAACAACCGCCTTTACTACCTTGTGGGTATAATGCCCTAAACCTATACACTCTATCCCAAGCCTCCCCTACCTCCTTCCGCTTCCAACTCCACCTTTAAGGGTCATTTCTCCCTTCTATCTCAGTCATAGCCTGACCCTCTATAGCACCAAATCTTTCCAAACCTACCCATCTTACCAATAATAGAATTACTTTAATGGTTCCATTCCCGAAATCAGAATTTCTAACTATCATTATTAGTCAGTCCATCCCTCACACATGAGATCCTATTGTCAATAATCCTGGCCCTTGACCCTTAGCCAATTAAACAGACAACCGACAAACTCTTATAACCATATTCACTCAACTACCACATACCCTTATCCCATTTCACAATATACTAAATCCCATAACATCATGGCACACAAATTAGACAACTACCCGGTACGATTCCAAAACACCTTCCCATACCCCGGACCACCCAAGGATCCCTATAACATTATTAACGGTGTTTAACATGCAATCCCAATCTACACAAGAATCAAACCAGCATTTAAATATAACCACCCGAACACTCATGGACCAATATGTAATAACTATATCTCAATAATTAACCAAGTTCACTCATGGAACCAATACGCAAAACATAATCAAACATGTACCAGGCGTGGTACCTGAGCCAACCATAATAGAACTTGTACCAGGCGTGGTACTCGAGCCAACCGATAGATATCCCATACCAGGTGTGGTACCCAAGCCAACTGAATGTCACATACATCACAACAATCAATCACAATGAACACAAACCACACTTTTAAAACCAACAATTATTAAAGACAAGTTTATTTCACATAATTGACAACCAGATATCATTAACATTCATTATTTTAGTCCCTAAACCATGAAATACACAGGCAACACAGAGGTAATGGTTAACATGCACACATAACATAAATGGGAAACAATCAACCATCACTTACATAACATACTTGGTTCATCATTCCAACCTTGATGACCTGCCCGAAGACTAACCCCCAGATTATTCAACTAAATGCATGAACTCATTTACCTCGAATCCTAGACCTCTTTAGAAGAGTATGCATATTTTAGGGAATTCATCCTCAGACATTAAGGATTTTGGACCTTCCCTGTCCTTCCCATTTCCCTTATTTAAATCGCTCTCGAGAATCTGCTACCACCTAGAAATCCATTTTGCACATAAACATTACTAATTCCTTGAACCCACACGAATCTAGTTTCCCCAGGATTTAGAATCCTAATATCAATGATAAAATAAGAATTGGGATAACATTTACTCACAAAACAATATTTCATCTCAGTCAACCAAATAACCAATACGTTATTCCTCCAGACTCTGTGCCCGAAGGCCTAGGCAAGAATTCTCCCATTATTCTACAATAATAATATGCATTTGGGAACGAGTCTAAACTACTCAGTTAAGCCTTGCCTACCTGGACACCAAGCAGCTGCTGCAGAAATTTGAATACAAACTTTTGGCTCCATGGAGGAAAATCTAGATGGTAAGTCAACCTGGATTACATCGGTTTTACCCCATTCGAGCAGAAATTCTTCCTCTCCATTGACCCCAAGCTTTGAAGCAGCCTAAGAGGGTTTAGAACAACCCTCATCCTTTTTGCAACTGAAGAGCAGATGTCCAATATAAAATCCGCATTTTCTATTTACTGGTTCCGTCAGCCTGCTATAAGCATCCTGCCGGCTATTTCAGCGATAGCGCTATAGCAGGAAAATTCTTGCTATAGCAGAATGACGTCAGCCCGAGCAAAATTTTAAATTCCAAATTTTTTTGTCGTGTCATCCTAAATAAATTTAATAACATATTTTAATAATCCCCGCAACCCACAACGAGTTATATTTAAATAACAACTGGACAGATCATTACAGAAATCTAAATAATCAACTAAGGAAAAAGGAAAAACAAAGAGAAGTGCTCTTAATAAAAGTTTAAGCTCTGCGAAGTAGTTTGGCAGAAAAGTTTAGACAAAAAGTTAAGCTTTCCAAAGTAGTTTGACGGAGAAATCTCAATAAAAACTTAAGCTCTCTGAAGCAGTTGTCAGAGAAATCTGGATAAAAAGTTAAGCTTTCCGAAGAAGTTTGTTGGAGAAACCTAGATAAAAAGTTAAGCGCTCTGAAGCAATTTGGCAGAAAAATCTAGATAAAAACTTGAGCTTTCCAAAGCAGTTTGAAATCACTTCTTCTCGCCTACAAATTCTCTCACATGATTCTGCTATTCCATAACCATTAGGAGAATTTTCATGCTGAGCACCCGAGAATTCTCTTGCTTGGCTTTCAGGTAGAGTCTTGTTCATTGAACCTCCATAATTGTTGATTTTGACTTGGATTTAAGCTGAGAGAGTTTGTTGAGAAGTATTAGATCCTACTTCATCCTCGATTTAAAATCTTGATATGAGATCTTCTTTGCATGTGCATCTACATAGACATTTCTCATTTGCTTCATTTTGATTCTTCAAATTTGTGGTGTGTAGAGATGCATTTTGTTTGCCTTTAACAAGATCTGACTTGTACTAATGACATTTTTTGCTAATCTATTGTTGCTATGTGTTTACATTCACCTTCGCTTGAGATTGCCCTTATTCTCAAATTGGGATTTATAATTTTTTGCATTTAAAAATCTTCTTCCTTTAATTGGTAGTTGTACACATTGAAATTTTGTAGGACTCTACAAGATGAGTCCAGTTCTATCAGGTTTCTTGGAGACCACTCTATCCTATTTTTTGGAGGCTACTCTACCCTAAACCCTAGCTTGGAGGCTACTCCACCCCAAAGCCTAAATCAGTCCTATTTAAAAGGTAACATATTTCCTAGAAGAGGTATCTTGAATATTCACAAATCCTGAATCCTCTTTTCATGGAGATTAAATAAATCCCAAAGATGTCCAAATCATCTAATATTTGAGAAATATGCTACTAACAGCCATCGAATCATGAAGAATATTCATGAGAGAAGAATCAAGGAAAGAACAGATTGTACTCACAAATATTTATTAATAAAATATTGTTGTTTCTTCAGATTTTATTTGTGGTTGATTTATTTCCATCACTTTAAACTATGTTATAAAATAATTTTCATGCCTAGTGGGACCAAATCAGCCCTTCATCTCTTTCTCCACAAATCAAATCTGCAAATCTGAAACAACAAACTCGCAAAGATGGAGCTCTATTTTTGTGGGTACTTCAAGTCTCGTCTTTGAGTTTCATCAAGTCTACACTCTGACAAGCCTTTAAGTAGGGGGCATTTGTAGACATCAAATTTTTGTGGGACTTTACAAGATGAGTCTAGGGTTTCTTTGTAACACCCCGAAATTTGATTCAGCTTTTAAACTTAGAATCTCTAAAAATTCTGAAACGTTTAGGAATTATGAGTCAAGTCCACGAGATGTGGATAGAACGACGAGTTATGAAAGTGACACATGAAACTAGTCTTGCAAATCCTCCTTTGGCCTGATAACCACGAGTCAGGTTCACGATCCGTGGATGGTTCCACGAGTCATGGAACCAACCCGTGGAACTCAGGCTGAGGGCAATCAATTCCCTAGAAACCATGAGAGGTTTCTACAACCCGTGGAAGTCTCCATGAGCCATCCTGTTGATCCGTGGAAAGTTATCCGTAGCCTAACTTTTATCTCAGAAACCACGACTCCTATCCATGAGCCATGGTTACTTCTATGGTCCGCGAAAAGGACCCGTAGAACCTGAAGCCGAGTTTTTAATTAGCTTTTCTCCAATTAAATTCCAAGGGTATTTCTATAATTACCCACCCTTTTAACTCCTAAATGAGGTTGTTTTGACCATTTTTAGTAGGATTTTATTCCCTAATAACCTAAACTCTTTTCATTCTAAGCAATCCTGTTCCAAAAGAAGAAAGAACTCCTTCAGGCTCCAACTCTCAAGCTCCAAGTTCAAGCCTCCATTTCTTTTCATCTTAGCTCAAGCAAGCTCTAATAAGGTATGTGGGTATTCAATGAGGGATTCTTTTCACCCTTACACCGAAAACTCATGATTGTTACTTTGATTTATGAAATTATGAAATTAGGGTTATTAACCCAAACTGGGGAAAAATTATGGGCCTTCTTTTAAAGCATCAATTCATAGTTTCTCATTACTTGTCTATGTTTTATTTCAGGTTTCTTAATTAATTTCAAAATCCCATGCATTAATGATGATTTCTAGCATGATTCCATTGAATTGCATGATTTCAAGTGAAAATTTATATGTTTAGATAACATGGCCTTATGTATTTATGAAATTGCATGCCTAATTCTTTAAGTTATGAATTCAAAAAAAATAAGTTTTGAATTATGGCTATGCTAAGCTTCAAGAACTTATGATATGAGAAGTGCATGACATCAGATATGTCATTATGCTTTTAAACAGATTTGGCATCAGATATGCCATAAGTATGTTATGAGCTATATGCATATTTTGGGAGTAGTATTTAGCATCGAACGACGAGGGTCAATCACCCAAGTCAAAAACTACATTTTTCTAGTGTAGGTTATGAATCGCCCTATGGTATTATGAAAGTGGTTCCACATTTGATTATGGTGTCCTGTGCTTTAGCGGGCATTAGGGCAGCTTTGCCAACTAGGGTTATATAGTTGGAATATGGTGTTTCATTCCTTGGCAGGGTTCGGGGCAGCTTTGCTAACTAGGGTTATATAGTTAGATTTCATGTAGCTCACACGGTCTATTGTCGATTATAATAAACTCTTGTATATATATTTTAAAGTCTTATGCTTTGATACCTCTTATTATATGCTTAATCTATGATGTTTCTTATGATTCCTCTTATCATGCATGAATTCAGTTTTAACTATGTTTTACTACATTTATACATATTTCACATACTCATTACATCCTATAGTACTGACGCATATTTTGCATTGTATCCTTTTGATGATGCAGACTCAAGGTTCCTCTCTCAGGCATGTGGATAGAGACCGCAGGCCCTCCTGCCAGTGTTGGTGAGTTCTTATTGTTTGAGGGCTAGTTATGATTCTAGTTATTTCATGGTTGTTTACCTTTGTACTTTAAGTTAGCTAGGGACTTGTCCTAGTAACTCCTTATGTCATGTGTAGAGGCTTTTCAAACATAGATAGTATTCGAGTCTCTCTTTTGAATTATGTTTCATCTTGACGTTATCTTTTATGGATTTGGGTTGCCTAACTTTCTATTACGCTTCTGCTATGTTTTCCTATGAATAACTGAGTATGCTATGACCAGGGGTTAACTTGGGGCACTTGTGGTCTCGAGTCCCATGTTACACCTAGGGGGTAGCCTTGGGGCATGACAAACTTGGTATCAGAGCCTCGGGTTCTAGAGTCCCAGGGTGTTTGAAAGTCGTATCGAGTAGAGTCTCTTTTATGTATGTAAAGTGCGCCACACTTATGAGAGAGAATCTATGAGGTGTCTAAGAAAAAACTTCACTCCTTTCATGATCAATATCGTGTGATAGAGTTTAACTCTATTACCCTTTAATCCATTTTTTATGCATTTCAGATTATGCCTTCTTGTCATGCCATGCCTCGTCTAGCCACTCGAAATGTTGGCCCTCTAATTCCAGACCCCAAGGTCACAAATGCAGAGTTCAATAATGCTATTCATATGCTAGCCCAGACTATGGCCGCCCAGGTCAATCAGCAGGCTCCTATCCCTTTCCACCCTCAAGGTGGAATAACGGCTCAAGTTAGAGATTTCATTCGCATAAACCCACCTGAGTTCTGGGGTTTGATAGTTGGTAAGGATACACAAAATTTCTTGGAGGAGGTAAAGAAGATATTTTGTGTGATGCAAGTGGGTGGTGTTGATGGTATTGAGCTAGCTTCCTATCAACTCAAGGACGTGGCTCATATTTGGTTCACTCAATAGAAAGATGCTAGGGCTAGAGATGTGGTCCCCATGACTTGGGAATGCTTTAAGAGGGCTTTTATTGATTGGTTCTTCCCGAAAGAGTTGAGGCAAGCTAAGGTCGAAGAGTTCGTGAATTTGAGGAAAGGTTCCATGATGGTTCAGGAGTACAGACTGAAGTTCACCTAACTTTCTAGGTATGCTCATTCCATGGTGGCTGACCTATGGGATGAGATGAGTAAGTATGTTTACGGGGTGTCAGATTTGGTAAAGAAAGAGTGTAGGTCCACAATACTTTTAGGTGGTATGGATATTTCTTGACTTATGACTCATGCCCATCAGATTGAGGGACACAAGTTGAGAGAGATGGCAAGGGAGAACAAGAGGGTTAGATTGGAGAGTTTGAGTTTTGGCCATCAGAAGTCCGGAGGAAGATATCACTCTTCATTTCAGAAGAAATCATTAGGGCCCATTCATTCTTCAGCTAGTGTTCCTACCCAAGCCCCCATGCCTCATCATGATCAGACTGATAGAAGATCTAGTTCCTATTCATAGGGTAGTGTTGCCAAGGAGCCTTCCTACCCCATTTGCGGAAAGTGTGGGAAGAGTCATCCTGGTGAGTGTCTAGTTGGTTCAGGTAGTTGCTTCGGGTGTGATCAGGCTGGATATCGGATTAGAGATTGCCCTTCAGCCAAGAAGGTACAGGGAGGTGGTAGGACTCAATCTTCCCCAACAGCATTAGGAGGTCAACCATCCCAGCAGGGCACCACTTCTAGTTCTGGTGTTCAGCACCATAACTGCCTTTATGCCATGTCCTCATGATAAGACCATGAGAGTTCATCGGATGTTGTTACTGGTATGTTGAAAGTCTTCTCTCTTGATGTGTATGCTTTATTGGATCTGGGTGCCTCCTTGTATTTTGTGACCCCTTATGTAGCATGAAAGTTCAAAATTTGCCTTGAACAGCTTTTAGAACCCTTTTGTGATTTTACTCCTGTTGGTGAGTCAGTCCTAGCCAAAATAATCTATTGAAATTTCCCTATCTCAGTCCTTCATTGAGTCACTTTAGCAGATCTAGTAGAGTTGGAGATGACTGATTTTGATGTTATTCTTGGTATGGATTGGTTGTATGAATGTTATGCCTCGATTAATTGTCGTACTCGAGTTATCAGTTTCAAGTTTCCAAATGAACCTGTCATAGAGTGTCAAGGTAGTCCTCCATCCTCGAAGGGTCATTTCATATCTTATCTTAAGGCTAGGAAGATGATTTCTAAGGGTTATGTTTATCATATAGTTCGAGTTGTTTACAAAGAGTCCAAAACCCCATCCCTCCAGTCAGTTCCTTTTGTGAATGAGTTTTCAAAAGTGTTTCCTGAAGATTTGCCTAGAGTCCCTCCCAAGCGAGAGATCGACTTTGGAATAGATACTCTTCTAGATAAGCATCCTATATTTATTCCTTCCTATATAATGGCTCCCACAGAGCTTAAAGAATTGAAAGATCAGTTGAAAGAACTCCTTTATAAGGGTTTTATTCGACCCAACATCTCTCCATAGGGTGATCTAGTCTTATTCATGCGAAAGAAAGATGGTTCCCTCAGAATGTGTATCGACTACCGTTAGTTGAACAAGGTCACAATCAAGAATAAGTATCCCATTCCTAGGATTGATGACTTGTTCGATCAGCTTCAGGGTGTCAGTTTCTTCTCCAAGATTGACCTTAGATCCGATTATCATCAGCTTCATGTTAGAGAGTGTGACATTCCAAAGACAGCCTTCAGAACTCAGTATGGTCGTTATGAATTTATGGTTATGTCTTTTGGTCTAATAAATACTCCCGCAACCTTTATGGATTTGATGAACTATGTGTTCAAACAGTATTTGGATATGTTTGTGATTGTTTTCATTGATGATATTCTTATCTACTCTCAGAGTGAGGAGGAGCATGCAGACCATTTGAGAGTTGTGTTGCAAACTCTCAAGGATCGACAGTTATTTGCTAAGTTTAGCAAATGTGAGTTTTGGATGCACTCTGTTACTTTTCTGGGTTATATTGTGACTAGAGATGGTATTCGAGTTGATTCTCAAAAGATTGAGGCATTAAAGAACTGGCCTAGACCCACTTCCCCATCTGATATTAGGAGTTTTTTGGGTTTGGCTGGTTACTACAGGAGATTTGTGGAGGAGTTTTCTTCCTTCGATGCCCCATTGACTCAGTTGACTGGGCTTTCTTCCATCGCTTCCCCATTGACTCAGTTGACTCAGAAGAAGGTTAAATTTCAGTGGTCTGATCTATGTGAGAAGAACTTTTAGGAATTAAAGACTAGATTAACCACAGCTCTAATATTGGCTCTACCCGAGGGCCTAGATGACTTTATTGTATATTGTGATGCTTCTAGGATTGGTTTTGGTTGTGTGTTGATACAGTGTGGTAAAGTGATTTCTTATGCTTCGAGATAGCTTAAGATTCATGAGAATAACTACCTTACTCATGATCTTAAGTTAGCGGCCGTGGTTTTTACTTTGAAGATTTTGAGACACTACTTGCATGGTGTTCATGTGGATGTGTTCACCGATCATAAGAGTCTTCAGTATGTGTTCACTCAAAAGGAATTGAATCTTCGTCAAAGGAGATGGCTTGAGATTCTTAAGGATTATGATATGAGTGTGTTTTACCAGCCGGGTAAGGCCAATGTCATGCCAGATGCACTTAGTAGGTTGTCCATGGGTAGTGTGTCTTCAGTTGAGGATGGAAAGAAGGAATTGGATAAGTATGTTCATCGACTTGCTCGACTAGGAGTTCATCTTATGGATTCGACAGAAGGTGGTGTTTTATTGTTCAGAATGGCTCCAAATCTTCTTTGGTAGCTGAAGTGAAAGAAAAGCAAGACAGTGATCACATGGCCTTTGCAGTTTTATATGGCCTGAGATTAAGTACAATGAGAGGATCAATTGACCCTAAAATCCATGTCATCACCCGAGCATCACTAACGTAACTTTGTAGGATCAGTAGGAGAAGGATCACTTCCATCTATGTGGCCCCATAATTCTTCTTCAGTGATAAATAGTTGAAACTGAAATTCCCAAGCAGAATAATGTTTTCCAGAAAAATGAACATTGAAGGACTCAAATTGATGTGAAGCCATGTTTTTGAATAGTGAAAATCAAAACCACAATGATACGAAAGAATAGCTAGAATAACCTAGACCAAGAGCCCTAAGTGTAAGAATATACGTCTCTTTTAGAGACATTATGTGGCTCACATATTTTTGGTAATTAAATATTACCTTGTCTCCCAAGTAAAGTAATAAATCAGTCAATTAATTTTCCTCCAAGTTATGCATATATGGTATTTCTTTGATGGCAAGAAATAATTATTAAAAGCCCCTGGGGTTAAAGTTATTTGCCTAAGAGTCCCTAGCCTACCTATAAATATGCATGTAACTCCATCAGTTTGGGATACACTTTGATAGCCATAGGCTAGAAGACTCCTAAGCTTGTCTTACAAAGAAGATTCTCTACAACACTTGAATAATCATGGCTGAAGGTACGTTCCTGTTTAATATTCCGCTGCGTTTGGCTTTGTGATATGTGTTGAATTCAACATGTGGTATCAGAGATTACTTTAACCGTGTTGTTCAGTGTTTCGATATATTCACAAATAATTCATTATTTAAATTTATTCAATGAATTTTCACGGTTTAATTGAGATAATGACTTATGGGTTAAAATTTAATGATCTGTAGTCTCCTTGATTGGTTGTGAATTTTGTGAATAAACTACTTTGGATTTTTTTCTCGACTGTATACTTAATTATCTCCAAGTACTATTTTGACAATGATCACCAAACGAGATCTAATTTTACTTGGCCATTTAGAATCATTTTCTATAAATGTCATGTTTAGCTCTTAGAAAACAATAATCATAGATGGCTCCAATACTAATTTTAAGATGGCTGAAAATTTCTGGTTAAATTGATTTTGATGTTTTCTGGCTACAAGGATTAATAGAATATATATTCGGTCCTTATTTTGGCTTAGATCTATAATAGTTCTGATTTTGTTAACCTTATTATTAAGATTGATGATTGTTTAGAGGGTATTTTTATTTCGAAGTTTGTTGATCTGTTAATTGAAAATAAATTCTTATGAGGGATATGTAGGCTCAGCTATTCCCTTTTTATACGGTTTGTTTTCTCTTAACGCAAGATATCTTGTGCACCGGATTATTTTTTATGTAGGCTCTGCCTATACAATTCATTTTCGTACTTTGATAATTAACATCAAGTTTAAGTTAATTATTAAGGTTAACAAGTGTGATATGTCATTCTAAGTTCTTTTTATCATATGTTTAGGTTAGCCACAGCATCCTGAGAATGTGATATAAAGAAAATTAAATTGTTTAATCACATAAGTTAAGTGATTAAGATATAATAATGACATCTAATAAAGTTTAATTATCTTATCAAAATAGTAACCTTACCCCACAAGGAGGTAACTAGTTTGGATAGATTAATTGAAATAAGATAGTAAACCTTTTAGTTGAAAATTATTCTATGCCCACAGGTACGAATTATTTTAAAGATTTATTTGGTTTACTAGTCTAATAAGGTTAAGTAAATTTTATGCATGGGTTGCAACCTCTACCCACAGGAAGGTTTAAAATTTACTTAGAATCGGTATTTACACGATTCACTTTTGATGGTTATGTATTTCATAGCTTATGTATGTGTATCCTTGTTTTGCAGTTAACACAACTTTTCCTACTACTCTGTTTAACAAAAATGCTAGAATTCCAATGTTGTCTGGTGACAACTTTACTGAATGGAAGGAGAAAGTCCTTCTCAGATTAGGGTGCTCGGATCTAGATCTGGCTCTCTATGTGGAAGAACCACCTAAACTCACGGAATCAAGTACGCCAGAGGCTAAGGCTTTTTATGAGCGGTGGGAGCGATCCAATCGCTTGAGCTTAATGCTCATAAAAACTCATATAAGCCAAAGCATTAGGGGTTATATCCCTGACAACAACAAGGTCAAAGCTTACATGAAAGAAATTGATGAACAATTTGTAAGCTCTGACAAGGCGTTGGCCAGCACCCTTATGAAGAGGCTCTCAAGTATGATGTTTGATAGAAGTCGTACCGTGCGTGAGCACATTATAAAGATGAGAGATATTGCTGCTAAACTCAAGTCCCTTGAGGTTGATATGTCTGCACCATTTCTTGTGCATTTTATTCTCAACTCTCTTCTTGCGGAATATAGTCCATTCAAGATATCTTATAACACACATAAAGATAAATGATCGATCAATGAACTCTTGATCATGTGTGTTCATGAAGAGGAGAGTTTGAAACAAGATATACCTGAAAGCATTAATTTGGTGACTCATGATAAGAGAAATGCAAAGAAGGGCAAAAGTGTTCCTATGAAGAAGAAAGGCAGTCTTGATAAAGATACTTGTCATTTCTGCAGAAAAAAGGGACACTGGAAGAAAGATTGCTCGAAATACAAGAAATGGCTTGAGAAGAAAGGTAATTTTACCTTCGTATGTTATGAATCAAATTTCATTGAATTTTCTGATTATACATGTTAGATTGATTCTGGTTCCACAACTCATATTGCTAAAACTATGCAGGGTTTTCTAACTCTAAGAAAGCCAATGGGAAGTGAATAAAATGTTTATTCTGGCAATAGAATGGCATCACATGTGGAAGGCGTGGGGACTTATAGGCTCATTTTAAAAGATGGTTTTCAATTTGATTTAGAAAACACTTTTTATGTTCCATCTTATTCTAGGAATTTAATTTCTCTTTCAAGACTATCATTAGCTGGTTATGATTTCAATTTTCATTATTCTTCAATGAAACTTTTGAAAGGCAATAAAGTTATTGGTTTTGAAAATTTGTATGGAAAATTGTTTAAATTTAAGCTATCCCCCATGACTGAATGCAATGTCTTAACTCTACATGATAAAGAAGTTGGCACTAAGTGATGTATTATCAATGAGAACTCATCAAGTCTTTGGCACAAGAGACTGGTACATATCTCAATTGAAAGAATCAAAAGGTTGGTTAATGATGGAGTTCTAGAAGCTCTTGATTTTTCTAACTTTGGGACTTGTTTGGACTGCATAAAGGGTAAGCAGACAAATAAATCTACTAAAGGTTCCAAAAGAAGTTCTCAATTGCTTGAGATCATACATACAGATATTTGTGGACCTTTTCCTACCCCTTGCTTGAATGGTGAGAGATAGTTATCTCTTTTATTTATGACTATTCAAGATACATGTGTCTCTATTTTCTGTTTAATAAATCAGAAGCACTTGATGCTTTTAAAGTTTTTAAAACAGAAGTAGAGAAACAAACTGAAGCTCAGATTAAAATTTTAAGATTTGATAGAGGTGGAGAATATTATGGTAGGTACACAAATAAAGGACAAGTTAAAGGTCCATTTGTTGAGTTCCTTGAAAAGGAAGGTATAATTTCTCAATATACCATGCCACCACAACAAAATGGTGTGGCTGAAAGAAGGAACCAAACATTAATGGACATGGTAAGAAGCATGATTAGCAGATCAAATTTATCTTTATCCTTATGGAGTGAAGCCTTAAAAACTGTTGTGTATATTTTAAATAGGATTCCATCCAAGGTTCTCTCAAAGACACCTTTTGAATTATTTAAAGGATGGAAACCTAGTTTAAGCCATATACACATTTGGAGATGTCCAACTGAGGTGAGGATTTACAACTCACATATAAAAAAGTTGGATGAAAGAACAATAAGCAGTTTTTTATAGGCTATTCAATTAACTCTAAAGGATTTAGATTTTATTGTCCGTCCATTCTCCTAAAATTGTTGAGGCTATAAATACTAAGTTTCTTGAGGAACATGAAGTAAGTGGGAGTGGTTCAACTCAAGTGGTGGAACTGAAAGAAATAAGGGAACCACATGTGGTACCTTTATACATTGGGAACTTGAATGCAAATCAGACAAATTCTCATGAATTACCTGAAGAGCAACAAGTTCAAGAACCACCACCACTTGATGAGCCACATGAAGAACAACCCGTTGTACCTGAATCCATTTTTGAAGAAGCACCTAAACAAGTGGAAGTAAGAAAATCCTCAAGAGTTCATAAACCAGCAATTTCTGGTGACTATGTTGTATACCTCCAAGAGTCTGATTATGATATTGGACTAAAAGATGATCCATGCTCTTTTTCACAAGCCATGAGTGGAGAAAATTTCACATTTTTGTATGATGCCATGAAAGAAGAGTTTGAATCTATGGACAAAAATAAAATTCTGGAATCTCGTTGAATTACCAAAGGGAGTCTCTACTATAGGATCTAAATGGGTTTATAAAACCAAAGAGACTCTTCTGGTAATATTGAACGACATAAAGCTAGACTTGTAGCCAAGGGTTTCACTCAAAAAGAATGTATTGATTATCATGAAACCTTCTATCATGTATCAAAGAAGGATTCATTAAGAATAATCATGGCATTAGTAGCTCACTTTGATCTAGAGCTACATCAAATGGATGTGAAAACAACTTTCTTGAATGGAGATCTTGAAGAAGAGGTATACATGCGTCAGCCTGAAGGATTTTGTGATAAGGATGAAAGTCACCTTGTTTTCAAGTTGATTAAATCTATTTATGGACTAAAACAGGCTTCCTGCCAATGGTATATTAAATTTCATAATGTTGTTTCTTCATTTGGATTTACGGAGAACATTATTGATCAATGTATATACCTTAAGATAAGTGGGAGCAAATATATTTTCTTAGTCCTATATGTGGATGATATTTCACTTGCGAGTAGTGATTTGGGGTTGTTTCATGAAATAAAATAGTTTCTTATCCAGAATTTTGAAATGAAGGATATGGGTGAAGCCTCCTTTGTCATTGACATTGAGATTCACAGAGATAGATCTCAGTGATTGCTTGGACTATCTTAAAAGGCCTACATTGAAAGAATTCTGGAAAGATACGGAATGAAAAATTGTTCACCTATAGAAGCACCTATCATTAAAGGTGACAAATTCTTATTGAATCAATGTCCAAAAAATACATTGGAACAAGAGCAAATGAAAGGCATTCCATATGCTTCACTTGTTGGAAGCCTTATGTATGCGTAGGTCTACACTAGACCTGATATTGTCTTTGCGGTAGGAATGCTTGGTAGATATCAAAGTAACCCTGGTCTTGATCATTGGAAAGCTAGTAAAAGGGTTTTGAGATATTTGCAAGGAACCAAGGATTTTAAGCTCACATACAAATATTCTGACTCATTGAAAGTCATTGGGTATTCAGACTCTGATCTATGTGGATGCACGGATAGTGGTAAATCTACTTCTGGATACATTTTCCTTCTTGCTGGAGGTGTTGTGTCTTAAAAAGTGTTAAGCAAACCATTGCTGCAGCATCCACAATGGAAGCTGAATTTAAGCATGCTATGAAGCTATATCACATGCGTTATGGCTGAATAATTTCACTTCAGGCCTTAAAATTGTAGATTCCATTGCAAGGCCTTTGAGAATATTTTTTGATCATTCAGCTGCAGTATTCTTTTCAAAGAATAATAAGAGTGACAGCCGAAGTAAGCACATCGACATAAAGTATTTTATGGTTAGAGATTATGTCAAGAAGCAAGATGTGAGTTTTGAACATGTTAGTACTACTAGGATGATAGCTGATCCTATGACTAAAGGTCTACTAGATAATATTTTCAAGGATCATGTAACTCGTATGGGACTTAGTAAATCATTATATTCTTGTTTTTATTCTTTAACACATTGTCTAGACATTATCATTTTTGATATACATGACAGTGCACATTTTGATTTTCATGTATTATATTATGATCATTGGATCAAATAAAGTTGGACTCTGAATGACTTATATTAAGCTCATTCATAAAGTTATTGGACACTTTGTTTAGAACATATTATATATCGTAATACATGGAAGGAAGTGTTTGATTTAAAGCATGACCGCCATGATTCTTGTATCAATATATTATTAATAAAGTGATTGTTGCCTAACTAT
The DNA here is from genome assembly GCA_003996215.1 of Jaltomata sinuosa. Lineage (NCBI taxonomy): Eukaryota > Viridiplantae > Streptophyta > Magnoliopsida > Solanales > Solanaceae > Jaltomata > Jaltomata sinuosa. The sequence goes on along the minus strand of QJPP01000940.1, from coordinate 134,864 downwards.
TAAGTTAAGTGAATATGCATTTATGGCCATATTGCTTATTTTTGCTCATAAAGGATTGTCTGATTTTTATATGTGATCCAACTGGAGGAATGTAAGAATATACGTCTCTTTTAGAGATATTATGTGGCTCACATATTTTTGGTAATTAAATATTACCTTGTCTCCCAAGTAAAGTAATAAATCAGTCAATTAATTTTTCTCCAAGTTATGCATATATGGTATTTCTTTGATGGTAAGAAATAATTATGAAAAGCTCCTGGGGTTAAAGTTATTTGCCTAAGAGTCCCTAGCCTACCTATAAATACGCCTGTAACTCCATCAGTTTGGGATACACTTTGATAGGCATAGGCTAGAAGACTCTTAAGCTTGTCTTACAAAGAAGATTCTCTACAACACTTGAATAATCATGGTTGAAGGTATGTTCCTGTTTAATATTCCACTGCGTTTGGTTTTGTGATATGTGTTGAAATTCAACACTAAGTATTTAGGACTAACTGTTGATAAACAACCAAGAAAATAAGAACTTTCAAAAAAAAATTAAAAGTAACCACAGATCAAGGACTCTATGAATCAAAGAAAAGAAGGCTCTAATACCATGTCAAGAATAGAGAAAATATAAGAGGAACTAAGGAATGATTGTCTTAATTCCTTGATCTCAATATATAAGAATACATCAGTATTTATACAGAAGAGAAATATCCTACATTTAATGTAAATCCTACAAATTAATGTGCATAATATTCTACACTAATGCTACACAATATTCTTCACTAAATGTGGTATCTATAATATCTCTTACAAAGTATTCTACACTAATGTAGTATCTAAAATATCTCCTACACTAATGTACAATATATGCTAACATATATGCCACAACAAAATGGGGTTGCTGAGCGTAAAAATTGTTATCTTTTAGATGTCACTCGTACTTTATTGATTGAGTCCTCTGTTCCATCTAAATATTGGATTGAAGCTTTGTCTATTGTCGTCTATTTTATTAATAGACTTCCATCTAAAGTGTTAAATCTTGAGTCTCCATATTATCATCTTTATCACAAGCATCCCAGCTATCATAGTTTTCATACGTTTGGTTGTGTTTGTTTTGTGCACTTGCCTCCTTCTCAACGCAATAAATTCTCTGTTCAGTCTATTAAATATGCTTTTATGGGTTATAGTACTTCACAGAAAGTTTTTATTTGCTATGATCCAAGTTCTAACAAATTTCGTATTTCTAGAAATGTGATTTTCTTTGAGAATCAGTATTTCTTTCCTACTCATGTTGAGTCATCTTCTGTTTCTCCTCTTCTTCCTACTTTTGAGGATTTGTCATTGTCTTCTAAGTAGTTCAAACCAAAATTTGTATATGAATAATGTCGACCAACTTTACCCCATCCCAAAATAGATTCACCATCTGAGACTGCTCCACAACCAGAATCTAAGATTTCTTCAAGACCTGCTCCTCCTGAGCCTCCTCGGCGATCTACCAGAGTGTCTCGAACTCTTAAATAGTATGGTTTTTCTTCTACTTTATCCACCATCTCTATTCCAGCAGGTTACTCACAAGCCTCCAAGCTTGAATGTTGGCAAAAAGCAATGGAGAAGGAACTTTTGTCTCTTAAAGTAAATAACACATGGGACATTATTCCTTGTCCTCCAAATGTCCGTCCAATTGGATGTAAATGGGTTTATTCAATTAAACTTCATTCTGATGGAACTCTTGATAGGTACAAAGCTCGATTGGTGGTCCTTGGCAACAAACAGGAGTATGGTGTAGACTATGAGGAGACTTTTGCACCTGTAGCAAAAATGACTATGGTGCAAACTATTATTGTTATTACTGCATCACAAAATTGGCCTCTTCATCAAATGGATGTCAAAAAGCTTTTCTTCATGGTGATCTCAAAGAAAATATTTATATGAAATCCCCACCTGGTTTGTTCTCATCACTTATATAAGATGTATGCAAGTTAAAGCGGTCTTTATATGGATTAAAAGAAGCTCCCAGAGCTTGGTTTGATAAGTTTCGGTCTACTTTGCTTCAATTCTCTTTTGAGCAGAGTAAATATGACTCGTCTTTACTGGTGTAGTTTGCTACAATTCTCTTTTGAGCAGAGCAAATATGACTCGTCTTTGTTTCTTCGAAAAAAATATATGCAGGTTGTATTCTTCTTTTGGTGTATGTAGATGAGATTATTATCACAGGAACTGATTCTTCACTAATCACTAGCCTCCAGCAGCAGCTTATGGATTCTTTTCATATGAAAGATCTTGGTACTCTTACATACTTTTTGGGGTTGGAAGTTCATTATGATTCTTTAGGTGTGTTCCTGAACCAACACAAATATACTCAGGACTTGATTGCTTTGGTTGGTCTTCAAGAATCTTCCTCTGTAAATACTCCATTGGAATTGAATGTAAAGTATTGTCGTGCGGAAGGAGATCTTCTTCCTGATTCAACTTTGTATCGGCAATTAGTTGAGAGCCTAAATTATCTTACTATTACTCAGCCTGATATCTCTTTTTCAGGTCAACAAGTGAGTCAATTTATGTCAGCTCCCCACCATCTACATTTGGTGGTTATTCGTCGCATCATTCGATAGCTCTTGGGAACATGTACTCATGGATTATTCTCTCCTAGAGGTTCTACGATTCAGCTTAATGCATTTATTGATTCTGATATGGATGGATATCCTGATACTCGTCGCTCTCATGTCACGGGTTGGTGCATATTTCTTGGAGATTCCTTGATATCTTGTGTAATGACCCTTCCGGTCATTTCCACGTTTAAGTTTGAAGTCAAGCAAATCGACAAAAGATATCGTAAGACCTTTAACAAAATTTTCTGAACCTTGGGTCAAATGTATCGGGGATTTTCTCCCAATATATAAAGAGTTAGAAGTCCCCCGAGATACCAAATCGAAGTTCTACGAGTCTAGTTTCCAACGCACAAAACCGCACGTCCAACGGATCTCGGAGTAAAGAGTTATGACTGTTTTACCGCGGACTGTCTGGCAGAAAACGGGGTTGCGAACCGGGTCGCGAATCGGGTCGGGTTTAACCCGATTTAAGCTTCAATTTTACGTTTTAAAATGCCATTTCAGTTCCGAAACAGTGATAAAATATAAGGGAGGATCCCGAGATAATTCTTGAATATCGAAATCGTGCGTAGGCAAATTACGAGCCTAAACTTAAGAACTTCATTAGCATCGTGCGTGTATTTGAAATATTTATTTAAAAGTTTAATTTGGTAAAAATTATATTATTATACCCTTTGGAAAATATATTTGATACGATATAAGTGTTTACGTATTTACTTTATAAAGTTTTTATACTCCGTAATATTTTAACGGAGATAGGAAATTTAGTTATGTTAAAATTTATTATTATAAATAGTAGGTTTTATTGGAAATGATTTTCTAATAATTATGGTATATTTAAAATACTATAATTATTTTACCACGAATTTACGAAATACCCGAATATATATATAACGAGATATATATTATTATGTTGGCACCACCCCACCTCACACGTGGAAGTGGGAGAATGACACAACACCTAAGAAGTGGAATTGGTGGCAGCATAAGAGTCATTGTGATAATGACTAACTTGTAAAGATAAGTAATGAATTCATTGTGTCTATTGTAAATGTTTCTGTTTCTACTAAGTCACGTAGAGAAAAGCTTCCATCCTTATTCATTACCAAGGGTAATGTTGTTAACCACCTCATATGTATTAATATTAAATTGGTTCCACCAATTCAATTATCTTGTCAAGTTGTTCCGTCCCAAATCCGAATCCGATTCCGATTTAGTTTTGGATTTTCTCGGAGTAGTTCGAGCTTGGACATCGTTGTTCCAGCAGCTTGTCGTCGGACGACAGGTAGGTTACGGTTTAATTTCCCCAGACTCCGTATATATAGAATAAAATTGTATTAATGGGCATCCTTGGGTTGGTTTATTAGGTTGGTACCACAAACCTTGACCGCTTTATTCATGTCCGCCTATTTTTATTCCTCCGTTGTGTGTAGTATTTGCGGATATATTTTATTTACCCTTGTGGTCCTGCGAGGCCTTATTGACTCTGGAACATAGAAGGTGGGATTTTGGGGATGTCCGCGAGTCCCGGGCATAGAATTATCCTTCTAGGCTGGTTATGCTTGCTGAGTAGCTGTGGGCCTGTGCAGGGTCGGTAGGTTGATTGTAAGCTGTTGAGCAGCTATTGTTGTGTGTGAGCATATCATTTCCATGCATATAAAGAGGTTTTATCGATGTTTTACAGTGGTTTTGGCTTTGGGCCTACTGACACTGTTTTCTAAACCTTGCATGGCCCGGGGGGCCGTTTTTGATGGAAATGATTTGGAAATGGTTGATTTCACTTGTGGTTTAAAATCATCAGTTTTACTATTATCACTAGACTCGGCAGGGCCGGAGTGCTAGATGAGTTTTCTTACTACTTGAGATGATTTTTAGCTTCGGTTGGACCGAGCACATGAGATGACTTTTTACTGTTTAGACCCGGCGACGCCCGGGCACCCTTGGAGGGGTTTTTCAGATATTTTCCTACTATTTTTAGTCCTGGACAGGGTCTGGGCATGCATATTCGAGACTGGTTCTATATCTTGATATTGAGACTGGGACTCTATCTTGATACATGTTCTGATACTGAGATATGGTATGGGGTCGAGGACCTCCATGGACCTTGCTATCCGGGCCAGGAGCTACGAGCTGCGTGTGCCGGAAGAGGGGTATACGGGGGAGTAGAGGTATACGGGCAGAGACCTTCCATGGAACCTACCTGCTGGGCCGGATCGGCGCCGGAGGAGGTACATACAGAGATACTATGGCACTTGAGATCTTCATGCATCATATCATTCATGGTTCGAGGTTCCACCCTTGTTTGCTGTTTGCTGATTGTACGCTCCGGTAGTATGGGATGCCGGAGGGTTTGTTTTCACTTGTTTGTGTTCCTCGGTTGTATGGGCGGCCGAGGGACTGTAGGTAGACTTTTGCTTTTTACTTATAGAATGATTCTCTATTATGGATAAGTATGAGATTGGTACTGTTAGGGTGTTAGTTTCTGGATTTGAGGTTGATATGATTAGTTGAGTATTGATTCATGTCTTGAGCATGCCTATTATTACTCTTTCTCTCTTCTTCTTACACTTGAGGTTACCGGTATACCGTCCCTTTCGTAAACTTATTTTATATGCACTGTTATTGCAAGGATCCCAGGTGCGTTGTTTTTTTACTTTCACCTGTGCCTTTGGTGTGTATATTCTGCTTGCTAGCCTCACATGTGGTTCTGTTGATTTCCCTCTGGGCTAGTTCCTGTGTACCTTTCGTTGATTTCTGTGACTACTTGCTTCTATTCTGTCTATTACTGCTCTTTTATCTTATATGTGCCCAGTCGGCCTATGATACCTACTGGGTACCTTATGCTTCGCATTTGGTGCTCACCCCTACCCCCTGCATCTTTGGGTGCAGATCCTAGCGTGGGCCATCGCCGTTAGATCGTTGTGATTCGTGCTTGGAGATCTGTTGGAGACTACTTCAGGCTGAAGGTGGGCTCTTGGCGATCGGAGCTTAGCTTTAGTTTATCTTTTGCTTCATGTACTCTATTACCATTCAGAGACATCTGTATATATAGTTTTTGTTTACTTGTACTCCATGTTTGTAGTTTGGCTCTGCACTATGATACCAGGTCTTGGGGTTGGTTTAGTTTTCCGCATATGTATATATTTATAAACCTGTTATCTATTTTATCTGTTTTATTCTCGTATTTGTTAGATAGTAGCCCATTACTAACTGTTTTGGGCTACAGGGATTGGTTCACCTACCGGGGGTTGTAGGTGCCATCATGACCGAGAAATCAGGTCGTGACAACTTGGTATCAGAGCTTTAGGTTCACCGGTGTCATCGGTATAGGAGCCAATGTCTAGTAGAGTCCTGCGGATCGGGGCGGAGACGTTCGTACTCAATCTTTGGGAGGCTACAGTGGCATTTTAGGAAAATTAACTCTTTCATTGCTTCTGTGTCGTGCGTTGTACCCTTGAAGTTTCTAGAGATCTCATTGGTTCTACTTCATTCTTCCGCAGATGGTTCGTACGAGATCATCAGCAGCACGTGAGGATGAGCCTCCTACTCCAGCTAGGGGCCGAGGACGCCCTCGAACAGTGGCACCTGCTAGAGCTGCTAGCGTGGAGATAGAGCCCGAGCAGCATGTGGTTCAGGGGGAAGCCCAGGTACCACCAGCTCCAGTACCAGCTCCAGTGCCCACTTCTGTGCCAGTTCCACCCACAGCTCAGTCTCCAGATATTCGGGGATTACTATTACAGCTTTTGGGTGTGATTGGAGAGCGGCCTTCGGAGGTAGCGCAGACATCTGCTCAGGGGGCATCCCTGGGTGCACAGAGCTTAGGTGCACAGCCGGCTACTATGGCTCCCCGTGCGGAGGTTATTCCGGTTCCATCTGTTGCACAGCCTTTTGCTCCTCGCCCAGTTATGACAGAGACAGAGCAAAAGGCGTTGGGCAGATTTTTGAGGTTAGCACCCCCGAGATTTGCGGGTACTTCTGGACAGGATCCACATGATTTTATTACCACCTGTGAGGAGATGTTGCATCATCTGGGTTTGTTGGAGACTCACGGAGTTGGTTATACTACCTACCAGTTGGAGGGCCCAGCGAAGTTATGGTGGAGGGCCCAGGTTGCTTGTAGACCAGCGTCGTCACCTCCTTTGACCTGGTCTGAGTTTATGAGGCCTTTATGGCCAAGTTCCTACCCCAGAGTGATCGGGAGCGTCGCAGGGAGCAGTTCACTCACCTTGTGCAGGGATCTATGACTATATCGGAGTATGAGACCCGTTTTCATCAGCTAGCACCGTTTGGAGCTATGATCATTCCTACTGAGGCTGATAGGATTCGCAGATTTGTATGGGGTTTGAGGCCAGAGATCAGGCAGCCAGCTGAGATATTGATTGCCAGTGGTCGGTCATTCCAGGCCATTGTAGACTATGCTCGCACTGTGGAGGACTTACAGCGACAGGATCAGGGGTCCAGAGATAAGAGGCCTCGACATCAGGGTGTCTATAGTGGTTCCAGATATGGCGGTAGAGGTCCTGGCCAGTGGAGTCGGAGTTATCAGCCACAGCAGTACCAGGGTCAGTCCAGCCGACCGGTTCAGTCTTCCCTTCAGACCTTTAGTAGTACCCAGTTCGAGCAGGGTCAGGGCAGCCATCAGGGCTATGGCGGCCAGTCTTCGAGGGGTACAGTTTCTGGGGCATCAGGTCGTGGTGGTCATTCTGGAGTTGCGAGTTCATCTCGACTGAGTAGGCCATCAGGGGCTTGTTTTACTTGTGGTGCGATGGGTCATTTTGCTAAATATTGCCCTCAGCAGGGTACAGTTCAGTTAGCTGAGCCTTTACGGACAGTTCAGCCCCCTGCTAGAGGGGGTGGTCGTCAGATTAGAGGTGGTGCGCCACGCGGTAGAGCAGGTGGTAGGGATGGCGGTCGGGCAGGTAGAGGTCGTCGTCAGTTTTATGCGGTCCCTAGGAGACCAGAGGCAGAGGCCTCAGATGCTGTGATTACAGGTACGATTTTTGTGTGCCATCAGCCTGCTATGGCTTTATTTGATCCTGGATCCACTTGTTCATATGTAGCTGCCTACTTTGTACCTTGTTTGGGGTTGGCTAGTGAGCCATTATCTGTTCCTGTTTCTGTTTTGACCCCAGTAGGAGATTCTTTAGTAGTGGATCGGATTGTGAGATCCTGTATGTTATCTATTGGTGATTCAGAGACTTGGGGTGACTTGATGATTCTTGATATGCTGGATTTTGATGTGATACTGGGCATGGACTGGTTATCCCCTCACCGTGTGGTTTTGGATTGTTATGCCAAGACCATTACCATAGCTGTGCCCGGTGTATCCCCGGTTGTGTGGCAGGGTTCTGTTAGCCATGCACCATCTGGGATCATCTCTTGTCTTCGAGCTAGAAAGTTGATTTCCCGTGGGTGTTTAGCTTATCTAGCATATGTCCGAGATGTTAGTGCTGACACCACTTCCCCTGAGTCTGTTCCTGTGGTTAGAGACTTCCTCGATGTGTTCCTACCGACCTGCCAGGCCTTCCACCTGAGAGAGATATTGATTTTGCGGTTGAGTTGGAGCCGGGCACTAGGCCCATTTCTATTCCTCCTTATCGTATGGCTCCTGCTGAGTTGAGGGAGCTTAAGGAGCAGCTCCAGGATCTGTTAGCTAAGGGGTTTATTAGACCTAGTGTGTCACCTTGGGGTGCTCCTGTTCTCTTCGTGAAGAAGAAGGATGGGTCGATGCGCATGTGTATTGATTATCGGCAGCTGAATAGGGTGACAGTGAAGAATAGGTATCCGTTGCCGAGGATTGATGATTTGTTCGACCAGCTTCAGGGTTCAGTCATGTTTTCGAAGATTGATTTGAGGTCTGGCTACCATCAGTTGAGGATTAGGGCGGAGGACATCCCTAAGACAGCATTCAGGACACGTTATGGCCATTATGAGTTCCTGGTGATGTCTTTTGGGTTGACTAATGCCCCCGCAGCCTTTATGAACTTGATGCACAGGGTTCTTGGCCCGTATTTGGACTCATTTGTGATAGTTTTTATAGACGACATCTTGGTATACTCGCGTAGTAGAGATGAGCATGAGCAGCACTTGAGGGTTATACTCCAGACTTTGAGAGATCATCGGCTTTATGCCAAGTTCTCAAAGTGTGAGTTTGGCTTGAGTCAGTTGCATTCCTAGGGCACGTGGTGTCTAAGGATGGGATTAGGGTTGATCCGGGAAAGATTTCAGCGGTTTGTGAGTGGCCTAGACCTACTACTGTTACTGAGGTTCGCAGCTTTATTGGGTTAGCAGGTTACTACAGACGGTTCGTTGAGGGATTTTCTTCCATAGCAGCACCCTTGACTATGCTGACTAGGAAGGATGTCCCATTTCAGTGGTCGGATCAGTGTGAGGATAGCTTCCAGAGGCTTAAAGCCTTATTGACTTCAGCTCCAGTTTTGACTTTGCCGGTTGAGGGTCAGAGCTTCTCCGTGTATTGTGATGCTTCTGGGGTTGGTCTTGGTTGTGTGTTGATGCAGCAGGGTCGAGTAATAGCATATGCGTCGAGGCAGCTGAAGGTTCACGAGCGCAACTACCCCACTCATGACTTAGAGTTGGCGGCGGTAGTTTTCGCGCTCAAGATCTGGAGGCATTACCTATATGGGGTTCACTGTGACATCTTCACCGATCACCGTAGTCTTCAGTATATCACGAGTTCAGCAGGAGTTGGACTCGAGACAGAGGAGATGGGTTGAGTTACTGTCAAGGACATGACTTCACGTATTCTGTATCATCCGGGGCAAGGCAAACGTGGCAGGTAGCTGGATTGCCTTGAGTCGGAAAGACAGTGAGTATGGGATAGCCTAGCTTCTCTTTCGTTCAGAGCGGCCGTTTGGCCTTGGACATTCAGTCCTTGGCTGAACCGTCTGGTTTAGGCTTTGACTTGTCGGATTCCTAGCAGAGTTCTTGCAGTGTGAGGTTCGTTTCTACTTTGATTTGATCAGATTCAGACCTCGGTCAGTTTGAGGATCAGCAGTTGATAACCTTCGGATCGGGTTGTTCAGGGTGAGACCAGCGGGCTACTCTAGATTTAGATGGGGTCTGAGCGGTATGATAGTCGCCTTTGTGTTCTGAGGGTTAGTGATTTGATTCAGTTGATACTTCGTGAGGCACATTGTACTAGATACTCCATTCACCCTGGCACAGCGAAGATGTATAGAGACTTGAGGCAGCTGTACTGGTGGAGTGGTATGAAGCGGGATATAGCAGAGTTTGTATCTCGGTGCTTGAACTGTCAGCAGGTTAAGTTCGAGCACATGAGACCTGGTGGTTTGATGCAGCGACTTCCCATCCCTGAGTGGAAGTGGGAAGGGATTACTATGGACTTCGTTGTTGGTTTGCCCCGTACTTCTCGTGGGTTTGATTCCATATGGGTGATCGTTGATAGGCTGACCAAGTCAGCACATTTCTTGCCGGTTCAGACTTCTTATGGTGCAGAGAGGTTAGCTCAGATCTACCTTCGTGAGATTGTTCGGTTGCATGGGGTCCCAGCTTCTATTATTTCAGACCGCGGCACTCAGTTTACATCTCAGTTTTGGAGGGCTATTCAGCGTGATTTGGGTACAGAGGTTCATCTTAGCACCGCTTTTCACCCTCAGACAGATGGCCAGTCCGAGAGGACTATTCAGATTTTGGACATGCTTCGAGCCTGTGTTCTTGACTTTGGAGGTTCTTGGGATCAGTTTGTTCCTTTGGCAGAGTTTGCTTATAATAATAGCTTCCATTCGAGTATCGGCATGGCACCTTTTGAGGCTTTGTATGGCAGACGTTGCAGATCACCGGTAGGTTGGTTTGATGGTTCTAGTGCTGGGCCACAGAGCACAGATATACTTCGAGATTCCTTAGACCGAGTTCGAGTGATTCAGGACAGACTTCGGGCAGCTCAGAGCAGGCAGAAGAGTTATGCTGATCGTAGGCTTCGTGCCTTGGGGTTTAGTGTCGGTGACTTGGTGTTTCTCCGTGTATCACCCATGAAGGGCGTGATGAGATTTGGTAGGCGGGGCAAGCTTAGCCCCAGGTACATTGGGCCGTTTGAGATTCTGCAGAGGGTTGGTAGCGTTGCCTATCAGTTAGCCTTACCTCCGATGTTTTCGGCTATACATCCTGTGTTTCATGTTTCGATGTTGCGTCGGTATGTCCCAGATGAGTCTCATGTGTTGCAGTGGGATTCAGTTCAGTTGGATGAGGGTTTAGCCTTTGTTGAGGAGCCGTCAGCTATTTTGGCCAGAGATGTCAGGAGATTGAGGTCTCGAGAGATCCCGGTTGTTAAAGTTCGGTGGAGGCACCGTCCAGTCGAGGAGGCTACCTGGGAGACCGAGAGAGATATGCGGGATCAGTATCCGCAGCTATTTTAGCCTTCAGGTACCCTCTTGACCTTGACTTTCGAGGACGAAAGTCCTTTTTAGTAGTGGATAATGTAATGACCCATCCGGTCATTTCCACGTTAAGTGTTGAAGTCAAGCAAATCGACAAAAGATATCGTAAGACCTTTAACAAAATTTTCTGAACTTTGGGTCAAATGTGTCGGGGATTTTCTCCCGATATATATAGAGTTAGAAGTCCCCCGAATTACCAAATCGAAGGTCTACGAGTCTAGTTTCCAACGCACAAAACCTCACGTCCAACGGATCTCGGAGTAAAGAGTTATGACTGTTTTACCGCGGACTGTCTGGCAGAAAACGGGGTTGCGAACCGGGTCGCGAATCGGGTCGGGTTTAACCCGATTTAAGCTTCAATTTCACGTTTTAAAATGCCATTTCAGTTCCGAAACAGTGATAAAATATAAGGGAGGGTCCCGAGAGAATTCTTGAATATCGAAATCGTGCGTAGGCAAATTACGAGCCTAAACTTAAGAACTTTATTAGCATCGTGCGTGTATTTGAAATATTTATTTAAAAGTTTAATTTGGTAAAAATTATATTATTATACCCTTTGGAAAATATATTTGATACGATATAAGTGTTTACGTATTTACTTTATAAAGTTTTTATACTCCGTAATATTTTAACGGAGATAGGAAATTTAGTTATGTTAAAATTTATTATTATAAATAGTAGGTTTTATTGGAAATGATTTTCTAATAATTATGGTATATTTAAAATACTATAATTATTTTACCACGAATTTACGAAATACCCGAATATATATATAACGAGATATATATTATTATGTTGGCACCACCCCACCTCACACGTGGAAGTGGGAGAATGACACAACACCTAAGAAGTGGAATTGGTGGCAGCATAAGAGTCATTGTGATAATGACTAACTTGTAAAGATAAGTAATGAATTCATTGTGTCTATTGTAAATGTTTCTGTTTCTACTAAGTCACGTAGAGAAAAGCTTCCATCCTTATTCATTACCAAGGGTAATGTTGTTAACCACCTCATATGTATTAATATTAAATTGGTTCCACCAATTCAATTATCTTGTCAAGTTGTTCCGTCCCAAATCCGAATCCGATTCCGATTTAGTTTTGGATTTTCTCGGAGTAGTTCGAGCTTGGACATCGTTGTTCCAGCAGCTTGTCGTCGGACGACAGGTAGGTTACGGCTTATTTTCCCCAGACTCCGTATATATAAAATAAAATTGTATTAATGGGGCATTCCTGTGGAGTTGGGTTTATTAGGTTGGTACCCACAAACCTTGGGACCGCTTTAATTCATGTCGCATATTTTTATTCCGTTCCGTTTGTGTGTAGATTTGGTTCGGATATATTTTATTACCCTCTGTGCGTCCTTGCGAGGCCTTATGATCTGGAACATAGAAGGTGGATTTTGGGGAATGGTCCGCGAGTCCCGGGCAGTACGAATATCCTTCTAGGCTGGTTATTGCTTGCCTGAGTAGCTGTGGGCCCTGTTGCTAGGGTACGGGTAGGTTGATTGCTAAGCTGTTGGGCAGCTATTGTTGTGTGTGAGCATATCATTTCCATGCATATAAAGGGGTTTTATCGATGTTTTACCGTGGTTTTGGCTTTGGGCCTACTGACACTGTTTTCTAAACCTTGCATGGCCCGGGGGGCCGTTTTTGATGGAAATGATTTGGAAATGGTTGATTTCACTTGTGGTTTAAAATCATCAGTTTTACTATTATCACTAGACTCGGCAGGGCCGGAGTGCTAGATGAGTTTTCTTACTATTTGAGATGATTTTTAGCTTCGGTTGGACCGAGCACATGAGATGACTTTTTACTGTTTAGACCCGGCGACGCCCGGGCACCCTTGGAGGGGTTTTTCAGATATTTTCCTACGATTTTTAGTCCTGGACAGGGTCTGGGCATGCATATTCGAGACTGGTTCTATATCTTGATATTGAGACTGGGACTCTATCTTGATATACATTTTCTGATACTGAGATATGGTATGGGGTCGAGGACCTCCATGGACCTTGCTATCCGGGCCAGGAGCTACGAGCTGCGTGTGCCGGAAGAGGGGTATACGGGGGAGTAGAGGTATACGGGCAGAGACCTTCCATGGAACCTACCTGCTGGGCCGGATCGGCGCCGGAGGAGGTACATACAGAGATACTATGGCACTTGAGATCTTTATGCATCATATCATTCATGGTTCGAGGTTCCACCCTTGTTTGCTGTTTGCTGATTGTACGCTCCGGTAGTATGGGATGCCGGAGGGTTTGTTTTCACTTGTTTGTGTTCCTCGGGTGTATGGGCGGCCGAGGGACTGTAGGTAGACTTTTGCTTTTTACTTATAGAATGATTCTCTATTATGGATAAGTATGAGATTGGTACTGTTAGGGTGTTAGTGTCTGGATTTGAGGTTGATATGATTAGTTGAGTATTGATTCATGTCTTGAGCATGCCTATTATTACTCTTTCTCTTTTCTTCTTACACTTGAGGTTACCGGTATACCGTCCCTTTCGTAAACTTATTTTATATGCACTGTTATTGCAAGGATCCCAGGTGCGTTGTTTCTTACTTTCACCTGTGCCTTTGGTGTGTATATTCTGCTTACTAGCCTCATCTGTGGTTCTGTTGTTTTCCCTCTGGGCTAGTTTCCTGTGTACCTTTCGTTGATTTCTGTGACTACTTGCTTCTATTCTGTCTATTACTGCTCTTTTATCTTATATGTGCCCAGTCGGCCTATGATACCTACTGGGTACCTTATGCTTCGCATTTGGTGCTCACCCCTACCCCCTGCATCTTTGGGTGCAGATCCTAGCGTGGGCCATCGCCGCTAGATCGTTGTGATTCGTGCTTGGGGATCTGTTGGAGACTACTTCAGGCTGAAGGTGGGCTCTTGGCGATCGGAGCTTAGCTTTAGTTTATCTTTTGCTTCATGTACTCTATTACCATTCAGAGACATCTGTATATATAGGTTTTGTTTACTTGTACTCCATGTTTGTAGTTTGGCTCTGCACTATGATACCAGGTCTTGGGGTTGGTTTAGTTTTCCGCATATGTATATATTTATAAACCTGTTATCTATTTTATCTGTTTTATTCTCGTATTTGTTAGATAGTAGCCCATTACTAACTGTTCTGGGCTACAGGGATTGGTTCACCTACCGGGGGTTGTAGGTGCCATCATGACCGAGAAATCAGGTCGTGACATTATGTCCTCCAACAGGTACCATCAAAAGAGTTGTGCTGTGAAGCACACTCCAAATCCAGGTGTTCCTATAAAAGAGGCTGAGCACATTGAGTCGGGAGTCCGCTTTGGGCTCAAAGGAATGAAAGCCGACTATCTTAAATTCTGGAATCGCCCATTTTTGGAGGAAAAGGGGTTCAATGTAGAAGATTTCCAAGAGGAATTCCCGAATATGCCAAAGCAATTTTGCATAAGAGCTTGGGAACACTTTGCCAATACACCAGGCCTCTACTTTCCTGAGTTGGTCTGGGAATTCTATGCCTCGTACTGAGCCCACCTCGATGAGCTAAATCACAAAGGACCGCTAAGCAAGTTGCCATGCCTCAATTTAGTATTGGTACGAGGTAAGGAAGTGAACATTACCCCTGAAGCCATTCATTCTTCCATATGTGATGACGAGCCAATCCCCGAATCAAGGTACTTTGAACGTGTGGCCAGAAAGAATGACGAATATGAATGGGTTTCTAGTGTGATTGTTGAAGGAAACCCATTTTTTGCCACCTCGAAGGGACAAATACATCGCTCGGATCTCAAACTCGAAGCACATATGTGGCTTGACTTTGTGAGCACAAGACTCATACCTACTAACCACACCACTAAAGTAACCATAAAGATGGACATTCTCCTTGCATACATCATGAGAGGCCTTCATTTGAATAAAGGTGAGATAATTGCCGAACATCTCAAGAGAAAAGCGTGACATGACTCCACATCCATGGCTTTTCCCATGCTTATAACTCTTCTATATGTCCAAATCGGGTGTCCTTTGCTTCGAGCATTTGACAAGGCCAGACAAGCTAAGGGGATGGTTTGCTTGGACACAAAGAAGGATAAAGTTTCCCACATGTCAAAAGAAGGCATCTCGGTCAACCTTCACATGCTACCACACCCATGTCTCGAGCCAACAACATTGTGCATAATCAAGAAGGGGGTTCACCCTTGTCTTAGGGATCTTCGAGCATGGTTCATGAGGAATATCAAGCCACAACCTCCTCCTCAGGTAACTTGCTACAACTGACTCAACTTACTAACAAGAATGAGGAGATCCTACAAAAGTTGGCCAAAGACATTCCGACCATACTTCAATCTGCCATCAAGTCAGCCTTGAAACTGGTAGTGTCAAGTGTGAAAAATCTATGTGCTAGAGTGGACACCATAGAAGTGGAGGTTGAGGAACTCAAGCAAGTGGTCCCGCATGTTGAATCAAATTGGGATCTTAATCTACCAGCCCCAAACTCCTCACCACCCCTAAGGGTTGTTATCCCTCCTGATGATTGGTGCACGGGGTAGACTCAATCTGACAATGAATGTACATCCAAAATCAAAGCAGTGCTTGATCCACCATCATTCTAGCAATACCCGAATCCTCTTGACTCACCTGTGCCAGGCTGGAGGACTCCACCTAGGCCTCGCTGGATCAGGAAGCCGTCCTATCATGAATTGATGATCGCAGAGGAAAGATGGTATGTAGATGACCCATTCGGTCTTCTTAAGCTGCCATAGGAACCTATGATACCACCATTGGCTGGTTTTTAGATAGATACTGCACATGCCTATATACCCCTACTGGCACCACCAGCTCCACCGGCACCTCAACCTCCTAGACCACCACATCGGTTCTACTCAAGGAGGCGTTGTCACCATCATTAGCCTATTCATGGAGTTTTTGGCACTCGTTCTATTTTGTATAACTTTTTGTGTATCGGGGCTATGCTTACTTTATGTTTGGGGGAGCCTGTAACTTTTAATATTGTGATGCTTGTTGTGTTGACATTGCCCTCGTCAGACCCTTTTGTTTATGTTTTATTTTTATTCAGAGCTTATTTGTGCCCTCGTCGGGCTTGACTTTTGATGATTGAGATTGTGTTGCTGGGTTGGTTTTACATGCCCCATTGTTTCACTACCCGTGCTTGGAAAATACGCTAAAGGCCTATGCCGAGGCTTGTTTTGAATGAATCATAAGCGCGTAATTCATATATCTCCTTGTTAATAGTAGTTTAGAAATTAACTCCGAGGGTTTTCTTAATACCACGGTTCTTTTCCAAGGAGCAAGAGTTTTGATTATTTTATTTTTTTTCTTTTTTGTTTTTGTGTGTCAAACCGAGTTGGTCTTTCACTATGATAGATTGAGAGACGACTTTCTTAAGGGAAAATGCCAAGTTTTAGTTTAGAATTGAGTCTGTAGTTGCTTGTATCGAAATAGGCCCACCAAAAAATTTCTTGTGGCAAATTGTTTTGAAAATAAAAGGAAGAAGTGAAATGAATTTTTGAGGAAATGAATTTTTGAGGAAACTCATTCTCTTGTCATGACCTGCACACTTTTATTTTGGCTTGATTGACTTACAAACGAGTGCGTAATGAACTCGGAATAGCTTGTCAAAAATCATTTTCCCCAATTGCTTGTGAGACTAATGAAAGAGGTCTTGTAGCATGATTGTTGACACCCAATTTTTACCCTCCACTATTTGATGAATTATCGAGCTTTTAGATTTTAAAACAACTTTAAATAATTAATTTTGTAATTAAAAGAATTTTTTTAAAATTAATTTCGGAGAATATTCTATGATTCTCCTGAGTAACATATGTCTACATATATTTATAATATATATAGATGTATATTATTTTAGGAATTTTAGTGGATATTCAAGGAATTTTTCCAAATTACTTCAAAATGTTTAAAACTGCCAATTTTGATCGAAATAATTCAAACGGGAATTAAATGGTGAAAAAATGGTATTTCTTTTATAAACACAGGTTTAAATATGGTGGAAAATTAATTATTTTAGTTGTTTTTAAAATAATAAAGCTCGGTTAAATTAGTCATATTTTAGTTTGTCCCTATTCTGATTACGACCTAAATTCATTTGAATTAATTCAATTAGGTCCAATTTGGCTACAATTTCAATCGTGTAGCTACATTTTATATCAATTTGGTTATCTCCTAAATTTAAAAGCGGTCACATTTTGCAAAATGTGGCCACATCTTAAACCAAATTACACTTCTCCTCTCACCCTTTGTTTTAGCCAATTCCTTAACCCTTTAACCCTTTCCCTTCATTTTCAGCAAAATTAAAATGGCCCAACAATTTCCCTCAGCCCAATCCCTCATAACCCGGCCCAATCCACAATATACTCTTCTAGTTCCTTTTCTCTTTTCCACTTTACACAAAAACAAATGACCCCTTATACACCTCTCTCTCTCTTCGTCTGTTCCACAGATGACAATACCAAGAACAATCCATATCACTCCTCCGTCAAGTAGTACCAAACGACGACCATAACCCCTCCAAATGACTCCAATTTCTCTATGAAATCTCACCACTCCATTTATTTCCCCTCACCTTCGTCAAGTTGTACGAGAGGGTAAGCTGTCCAGGTTCTAGACGAACCTAGACTCTCACAGGTGGCATCCCTCACCTTGAATCGCGACATAAACCTCTCCAAATGATTGGAGTGTGATTGATTTCATACCTCCGAGTACATACGTGTCTGCATCTGGAGGATTTTGGTCGTTGGATATCAAAATCCCCAAATTTTATCCAAGAATCCCAAAAATTTCCCCCCAATTTCCACCCGTTGGAAACCCAAAAACCCTCTCTTATATAAACCTCTCACTCTTTATTGTTGAAGGGTGGTTTTTCGAGTAGCAAAATCTTGGAGATTCCATTTCTCCCATTTTGGAGAAACATGAAAAATCAGGGCAAATTCGAAGAAAATCATCCCGTTCTTTTAAGTTTCTTAAGGATCTTAGCCTGTTTTTTGGGTTGGTGTGAGAACTAGAGAGTCTCAAGCTCCAAGTTCGTCAGAAAAATCGTCGAAGAAGTTAACTCGTCTGTCCCAGTTGCTGCCCTATAAAAGGTAAAATTCCCTTTCCCTTCACTTTATTTCTCTTTTCTCATTATAGTTGGTTGGCTGTTGAGACTTTGTTGTGTTAAATGTTGTTGTTTTGTTTGGTTTGTTCAAGCATTGCCCTGGTGTGGTTTGATCGACTAAGGTAGTAGTGGGTTGAGCTTTGGGGAATAATCGAGCTAGGGAGGGGTTTTGAGCCTCCAAGTTTGGCTTCTCCTATGTTCTCTTAAAGACCCAAAGCTCCCCATTCTGGCCCTATGTTGTCAATAGCCGAAGATAGTTGATTTCGATTTAAGTTTGCCTTGAAATATACATTCAAAACTTTCTGAGTGTTTGGAATGTCGTTGTTTTCCCTACTGTTCCATTAAACAAAATAGGTGGGATGATCTACCCTTGAGGATTTTTCTTGGAGCATTAATACCATTCAAAGTCTAAAAGGGAAGTAAGAATTAAGAGATAAGGAAGGACTTGCACAATATCCTATCTTTGCCTCTTAAAGTTCCATGCTTGAAGCTATAAATGAATGTAGACATGGTTGCCTAACTTACTTGCCTTCGTTCATGAGATAAACAATAGGATGCCATATTATTCAAGCTAGAACTTTAGGGTTCAACTCGGCTTCCTAATGCTAGTAAGAAGAGTGATTTTCTGTTTATGGCCTGAGAAGTAACTCAAATGGATTTGATTCGTAGGATCCATGGCAGGGATATTTCTTGCATTTTTTATACTGTTTCATGCTTAATCTCAATAGCCTTCAAAGTAATCTTTCAGTAGTTAAAGGGTTAAGAAAATATCTTATTTGGTCTTGTTTATGAATGTGTTTACCTTATCATGACCTTGCTCTTCCTCCCTATTTTTGAACAAGTCTTCGATAAAAGTGGTGATTTCTTGTCTGTTGTTAATATTAAAAGTATGGTCAATTTACTTGATGAACCAGTAAATAGGAAAGAATGAGTCTAACCTATGTTTTCTTCCTTTAAATTTCCAACAATAGGGATGAAATCATATGTTTTGAAGTGCAATTAAGCCAGAACTATAGAAATTTTGTTGTTCTTTCAAAATATTCACTGTCAATTTAAAACTATAAAAGCAAGACATTAATAGGCGTCATTGTCACACTGTTTGCCTTTCTTTTCAAATTTGATTTTTTTGCCTTCCTAGTTGGTTTGCCGTAAATATCAAGAAGCTTGTTTTAAATCTGCCTCCTATGAATGTTCCATGGAAATAAATAATGTTAAGTGTATCTTTATGTAATAAGAGTGATCCAGTAGTGGGGGATGATATTGTACACAGTTAGCCAAGTTATTCATTACTACATGATCAATTTGCCAAGTTTTGCCCCTCACTGTTTGTGTTTACTTTCTTTCTTCGTGCATGATTGACTGGTTTATTGCTCCCTATTGCAAATACTAATCCTTTACTTTCCATTTTATGCATGAACACCTTTAAATCGAGTCCAATTGGACTCTCTCCTTGCATCCTTCTCCCTAGAGTCAACTGGTATACACTGATATACGTCAGTATACTAGTGATATACAACAGCATACAGTAATATACACCAGCCAAGAGAGCTGGTATACGAGTCCAAGAAGGAGAAAGTAGAAAGGGAAGCTGATATACAGGCCTTGGGAGCGGAAAATGTGAAGTATACAACTAGTATATAACAGTATACAAAACTTGTATACAAACCAGAAATGGACTCAAGTCAATTAAAATTGAGTCCAAAACTGGACATATCAAAAAATGGGCCAAAGCAGGGGCCCAAACTTCAACTTTTCTCTTATTTTCATACATATTGTATTTATTCCAATTATGTGTATCAACTAACTCTTTTAATTAACCTAAATAGATCCCTCACAGATGTACCATTTTAATTTTATCTTGTTTTTATTTTTCTTGTAAATTTGTTTTTTTCAAATTTCGTCATTTAATTTAAGTTCGGTTAAAGTGAGAAAAATTAGAATTTGTGTTCAATTGCCTAAAAAATAAATTTTTCAAATGAAAATGACTATTACTCATCCATGGCTTAACAAAGTTTTCTTGTTAAAAAATGGATTTTCTGAGGTTTCATAAATTTACCTTTCCTTAATATCAACTTTCGTAGCTTGGAATAATTTCCTCGTTTATCTAAGATTAATGCTTTCCTCTAAGCTTTACTTCTTTAAATTTTTGTATAATAATATCACCCTCTTCCCAAACTCTTTTCCTCAAAAAAATTGTTTTTTCTCTAATTGTTAATAAAATAAATTCTCTTAGAAATTCTTGGTTCAAAAAGGAGACTTTTAAACAACCTTTGCTTGAGATTATAATTGCTCAATAAATTTTCTTCAAATTTGAAAGAATAAATTTTTCTTAATTTAAGTAAATTATGTTTTACCTTGGATTGAGTGATAGCATTTTTGTTTGAATCATTTTTCTTCATATTAAATCTTAAATAATTTTCATGAATATTATTTCTTTCTTTTTTTAAGTTAGTCAAAATTCGTTCTTTGGTCAACCGTTTTTTAAACGGACGTTCTTAAGTGCCTTAAAATCCCTTTTAAGACGTTAATTGAACCCTTACCCATTTTCTATAATTTTAAAGATTTATTTCTATTTTTAAGTCTTTAAAATTATTTTTTAAAAGTTTTCTTAATTTCTTTATAAAAATTAAGTGGCGACTCTATTTTTTTAGAATTGTTTTGAAATTTCCTTTAAGTTTTGAAATAATTTTAAGTGTCGAAAACCATTCTTCTTCTTCTTTAAAAATACGAAAAGGGATAAAACAGAAAAGGCAACTCTGCTAGGGATCAATTTAGGTTCTAACCAAAAATTTAAACTACTTTTTGACTAACTTTACGTGACTAACTATTCGAAATGTTATGATTAGTTAGTAAATTTTTATTGGTGTTTGCTTATGTGTTTATTTATCGCAAAATATATTATCATTGCATCTCATAGCATATTCCGCCATATGGCATGCGATTTTATTTATGTTGTAGAGAGGTTCATGATCCCGTGGCCTCTCACTATAAATAATATTTTCTCGAAATACGATATTCTACGGGTACGTCATGCGTCCAATAGCTATCGTATTTTCAACCCAAATTATCCGCTTGGGACCCGATCTATTTCAAAACAAACCCACTCTAGACACCTAGGGTAGAGCGAAACCTAAATCCAATTTTAGGCATTGTCCTAGGACGACCTAATACCTTAGGGGTATTGGGACCATTAGAAAGGCCGCCTTACATCTATTGACCACGAGTCAATCATAGACGATCATATTTGCTTGTTTAAATTTGAAGGAGTATATGCCATTTGAATTAATCCATTATCGTCCGGGAAGGGGGGAATCTTGCTTAATCTATTTGTTTTGTAGGATGGCCTTACCGTGTCCCGCTAGAAGATTTTGAATGGTAACAAAGCCGGATGACTTCTCAAGAGTATGGTGGGAATGCATGAACAAGGCCGACAAGAGAATCTTCGGAGAGCATATCAGATACTTGCCCTCCCTCATAGATATGAAGGCATGACCCAAGATGATTCAAGTTGTGACCACCTTTTGGGACAACAAAAATATGGTTTTTTGGTTTGGAAGTGTGGAATTGACCCCGACCATCGAAGAGGTAGTTGCAAGCTATGAAAGTATAGGCATGTTGCAAAAAAGGAGAAGATCACCGGATAAGGATATTCTCTTTCCAAAAGAGTGGAACTGATAACAAATCAAGGAAGCATTTTTGATCAAGGATGATAGTTGGCTTGGAAAGATTGATGGGCAAAACATACCTTTCCAGAAGCTATACTATAGGTTTGGACGCTACAGTGCCTTTAAAAAGTTTGGCCACGAGTTTGAATCCCAAGAAGAGTGGAAAAGTCGAAGAGCCTTCGCATTTGCCGTATGCCTTCTTGGAACCATGGTATTTCCTCAAGGGCCGAAAGGTACTATCCATCCGAGTGTATTCATGCTCACACACTCTATCTTCTATGGGATCAAGTATGGGACATCCATCAAGTTTCACACACTAGCTCCCATGATACTTGCGGATATTTATCGAGCTTTTGGTAAATGCCAAGAAGGGGAGCGATTCTTTCAAGGGTGCAACTTAATTCTACAATGGTTGATGATCAAGCATCTACTCAAATGTTATTACACTGAGGAATTGGACCATTCTATGAGGTTGGACAATTTTGCTTCCAATGGTATATGGCTTACCATAAATAAATACAAGCAAAGACCTAACCAAGGATTTTGGTTCACTTAGTTTCGTGGCTTGAAGGATAACAACATTCAATGGGTAATCATAGATCTCCATCCGAGAAAATACATCACTCGAGGTGAGAAATTTCCTTTCTTGGTGCTTTTAGGTCTTAGGGGGACCCTTCCTTATGTCCCCGCTAGAGTTCGTAGGCAATTTGGTTTGAAGCAAGAAATACCTTAAGTAGGCAAAATGGCTAAATTCATAACCGATCATGAGGATGGTGTGGTGGCGTTCAAGGAAATGGCTCGTAAAGAGGGGAAGCGAAAGAAGGTTGAGGAACCTAAGGCTGAAGATAGGCTAGAGCAACCATGTAGTGACACATATAAGGAGTGGATGAAGAAAAACCTTGTTGGGACTATTGAACTAGGTCCGAATATGCCTTATAGAGTGGTTGATGTTGAGTCCGAGCACCAAATCTGACTTTATAGGCTTCAAGAACAATGCACAAGGAGTGAAGTGGCACACCACCTACGACACAGGGAAGATGTTATGACCATACAATACCTGAAAGAAGAATTGAAGCAGACTAGGAAAGATTTGAGGGATTCTAGGCATTGCTTGATCGAGTTAGATGATCGCATGGGTCGACAAATTGAGAGCATAGGAGGGACGGACTCCGTGAGTAGGGCCTTGATGGCCGGGGCTCATTTGGTTATGGATAGGTACTTTATGTGGCACGAGGTAGAAAAGGCCAAGAGAGCAAGGACTGATGCAGGACCTTCCGGGAGTTAGAGTTATTTATCATCATCCCCTACATATGATTGCTTATTTTCATCCCCTGTGTGGGATCGTTTATCTTTCGCATTTTCCCATTTCCTAAAACTTGTATCCCCATTTGCTATTTAGTTATAAAAACTTTGTCTCTTCATTATTAATGAAATCATCTTTTGGGGATAATGGATCGACTTAAAGGCATATATCTCCTTCAAATACGCTAGGCCTACCTTTGGGACAAAAGGGTCACCCAGTTAGGACGCGATATTTATTGTGGTATAAAACTGCTCTATGTGCTACGTGTGTTGCTTGAAATGAGAAAAATTGGTCCTCTCCAAGTCGAAATTTTTTAGAACACCGTAAGCAAAAATAAACCCACTACATAAAGTCCGACAAAAATTACTCCTCGAGTTTCCCAGGAAAAATCCAAATTCCTTTAAGACAAAGCTTAAAGAACTTTTCTTCTATCTCCCAAGAAGGTTGACTGCTATGGACATCGAATAAATAATGCGCAAGAGAATGGAAGAGATTGACCAAGAAATCAACGAAATGAAGGAACAAATCAGGGAAGCTAAGGAAATGGAAGGAAAGTTGGTAGCCAAGTCCGCGGAAGTGGACAAAGAGATAGTCCTTATAGAAGAGAAGATAGCCAATGTCGACATAAGGATAGCCCAGACAGAAGAAATGCTCTATCACATGGATCGAAAGTATCATTTGGCACTTAAGAGGTCAGCGTCAGTCATACGGAACGATGAGGAGTCTGTGGGAGAAAACTATGAACAAGTCCAGCCTTTCAACCGAATCTCAGATTACTAGGCTAACATTAGGGATGATCCCGTTTGGCCAATTAGGTTCAGGCCGGGAAAAGGAAAGATCATTCTCAAAGCTCATGTATGGGCAAATGGTCGGAGGCCCAGAATTGTTACATGCTCTGTCGTCTTCCTAGCTTTAGAAATGAAGAGAATCATGCAGCCTGATCAAACCCTGGGTTCTTGGTGTAACCCCAGGGATGAACAAAAGAGGTGCGCTTACCACCCACGCCAAAGGGGGCATACCACAAATAAATGCACCATGCTAAGGGTTAGGATCCACGAAATGATCAACAATGGATAAATTAGCCACATGTGAGGACCTCACTCCCTACTGATTTGTGACAGAGTAAGGACAAGAATGACAATTACTCATAATACCCTGATACACCAATATGACTTCACCGTCTTTTATGACACGTACCTCGACATCTACTTCAAGTTGGTCCACACTAGTATCATTGAGCCAATTGAAAGAAAGGCAGGTAAGATGTCTTGAGCTTGGCGCAGTTGCAAAGAAATATTCCTATTCCATGCGGGAGCTAGAGGGCATGACATAGAGAATTGCTGCACTTTCAGGATTGACCTCGAACATCTCATAGACGCAAGAAGGATCCAGATTGAGTTTCCACCATATTAACCCCAAGAAGAAGATTGAGAAGATCTGGAAGAAATGCCACTATCAAAATGAAGCTTTAAAGTAGCAAAATTTTAGTTATTTTCTTTATGTCATTGTCTTTACTTTCCGTTGTAATCAAAAGATAGTGGAAAATGAATTGAAATGAAAACACACACCTCTTTACCTATTCGAACTACGTAGGGCCTGAATTCTCCTTCATGAGATACGTAGGCAGCCTCTAAGGACCGACCCCTATCCTTAAGAAGTTTTCATTACCCCACTTTCATGAAAATTCAGAAGATGCAAGACGACTATCAGAAGATGAAGACTCGACAAGTCAACTTTCCTGTTAAAATTTACTTATCCAAAATCAATGGGCAAACTCTTGTCCATTGAATTCTCGGGTGAATACATACCCGTGGATCAATTTGACTTGATGAAAAGCAATTTTATGTGTTTAATACAATTCTTATGTGTTTATTTTGCAGTTAGATATCTTGTATTATTTGTCACTAACGGGATCTAACACAAAGGCCTTTGAGTTGTTTTGCTTCGATAGGTAATAGAAGTTGATTTGTGTTTAAAAAGCTGGCCGAACATCCTTATTTCACCCTCTCAAAGGCACACCTAGATTCATCTTCTAACCTCCACTTCTCTAAAAGGAAAATAACTGATAGTGAAGAGGAGAACACTTTTGCTGTGAGAGATAATGTTATTGCTGAACAGAGTGAAATGATTGCCGAACTTGCAATAAAATTGGAAAAGATGCAAGAAGAAGTACAGAAAGCCAAAGACATGGCTAGCTGCCAACACTCCAGCTCTGGGCAACTCTCAGCCCCCTTTCCAAATTCCTTCACTCAACTCTCCATTGACTAAAAACCAACCAAGAAATATCCCTCCTACCTCCGCACCTAGACCTTCCAATGAACCTCTCTCCAACAACCCTTCTCATATTGAATCTTCATACCAAATCCATACTCCTCCTGTTCAGCACACTAACCAGAGTAACAACCCAAGTACCTACCTTCCACAAAACCTCCCTCCAAACTATCAAAATACGCCACCAAATACCTACAACTCTCAAAATAACTACCCCAACTCACTAATCCACATAATTACACCCCTACATATCCAAATGTCATTCCACACGTCCAACCCCCAGTTGTTCAAAACATACCACCAACAACCTTCAATGCCATGGTAGAACCATACACCACTCTCCAAGAAAGCCCTAAGTTGGATTACTACGAGGAGAATAAGAAAGAGTTGAGGGCCATAGAGAAGAAGCATGAGAATGGCATGGCGCAAATGAGGGATGAGATAGCCAAAATCAAGGAGTTTTGAGGCTCATCCTACGAGAAAGGCTATGACTATGATGATCTCTATATCCATCCCGAAATGGACCTGCCAGATGGATTCAGAGTTCCCAAGTTCGAGACCTCTAATGGTGTCGAGAATCTTGAAGCCCATCTAAGAAGCTATTACGACCAAATGGTCAGTTCCCAGAAGAATGACGCTCTATTAATGAGGCTTTTTAGCCAAAGCCTAAGCGGAGAGGCTTTAGAATGGTTCACCTCTTAGGAACTGAAGAAATGGTATAGGTGGAGTGATCTAGCCCGAGACTTCGCTTAGAGGTTTGTATATAATATGGAAGTAGTCCCAGGCCGGTATTCTGTAGAATGTATTAGACCAAAATCGAACGAAGACTTGAGAGACTATGCCTATCGATGGAGGAACGAGGCGGCGAGAGTTCAGCCTCCCATGACAAAAAAAGAGACAAGCACGGTGATTATGCGTGCTCAAGAGTTAGAATTTTATGAAAAGATGATATCAGCGGTTAAAGCCAAGTTTGCCGGCCTAGTCAAGATCGGCAAAATTATGAAGTAGGTCTTCGTAGTGGCAAGATCGCCAAGGTCCCAGCCTCCTCAAGATCGGCAGGAATTCCCAAGAAGAAGAGGGAAGAAGTATCTTCAGTATCTTCCAGTCCCAGCACGAAACCAAAGAAACCCTTTGGAGCCAACCATAAAAGATCACTTGTTCAAACAACCCCTCCCCCAGCTCCACAAAACTCTCAATCGATTTTCTATACTTAGCCTATTTACCAAGCTCTACAACCAAATGTGCAACCCATTTACCAAGCTCCGCCTCAAAACTTTCAAGTGTATCACAAGGCTCCCGAAAACCAAAACAATCACCAAGTTCCTCCCCACGCTAATATCAATTTTCCTCGTCCAAATCTAGAAAAGAAAGTTCCTCGAACTTTCACCCAGCTGGATGAAACCAGAACTCAGTTGTGCGAGAGATTGAAGGTCGCCGGGTTTATTCAGCCCATTCAATCAAAACCAGGCAATCCTGACTCTCGCTTCTACAAAGCCGATCGGCATTATGCTTACCACTCCGGAGGCACCTGACACAGTACCAAAATTGCATTAACCTGAGGCATAAGATTCAGGATTTGATTAATCAAAATATGGTCACATTGGAGACAGCTCCACCAAATGATAACAACAATCCACTCCTGAATCACGGAGGAGCCGCTATGAATATGATCAAGATAGAAGAAGACTGGATCATGAGCAAGTCCATAGTGCCGATGGTCCTGAAAAGCCAGAAGAGTTGGAGAAGTCTGTGGCTGCCTTAAGTATCACAGATAAATCACAATTCATTGTGTTGGCAGCACCTCAGCGAGTGCTTTGGTACCGGCAGAAAAAGAGTTCATAGTTAAGGCTGCCGCAACCCATGGTATGACAAGATCAGGAAGATGTTATTTCCCCGATGACCTGGCGAATGATGCTTACAAAAAAGACCAATAGAAGAGACCCATCACTAAAGGTGAAGCGGAAGAATTCAGGAGAAGAATGTAGTCAAAGGAGAACTCCATTGTGAAACATTTGGAGAAGACCCCTGCCAGATCTTTATTTGGGCGTTACTCTTGAGTTCCCAGTACCACAGACAGACATTGATCAGAGCCCTGAACGAAGCATATGTACCAATAGGTACTAGTGCAGAGAATCTAACCGCCATGGTAAGCTGAGTCCTAGGTGGTCATCACATTTTCTTAAGTGACAATGAGTTGCCTTTTGAAGGCGTGATGCACAACAAAGGCTTGCATATTACTATCAAGATTCAAGAGAAGATTGTGAATAGGGTATTGATCGATGATGGATCAGGGTTGAACATTTGTCCATTGTCCACACTGACTCACTTAGAGTATGATCTGGGAAAGATATGCCAGAGCAGGGTAAACGTAAGAGCTTTTAATGGAGGTCAAAGGGACACTATTGGAGAAGTTAGCTTGTACATCCAAATGGGACCCACCAAGTTCCGTACAGAATTCCAAGTCATGGATATTACCACCAGTTATAACTTGCTTCTGAGAAGTCCATGGTTCCATAGAGCCAGAGTCGTACCATCAACTTTGCACCAGATGGTAAAGTTCATTTGGGAGGAACATGAAGTGGTAATCCACAGAGAAGGAAGTCATTTGAGGTGCCCTAATGGTTGTGTCCCTGTGATTGAAAAAGTCCTGGGGGGAACAAATTTCTACACCGTAGAGATCGTCAATGCCACTAGAGAATATCTTGCTCCTTAAATTCACATACCACCCATCTATAAAATGCTTGTGACTATGATGCTAAGGAGCGGATATGAGCCAGATTTTGGGCTGGGAAAGAATTCCGACGGTATGACAAAGCCTTAAAGCATCCCTGGACAGATAACCAGGCATGGACTAGGGTATATGGCCCGAGGGGAAAAGGCGAGAGTCGATGAGAAGAAGCAGTCAGGACTGCCTAAGCCACTCCCTCACTTATATCAGTCATTCTCGGTTCGTATTGGTCCCCCAAACAATGGTTTAGAGGATGGAATGGGAAATTTGTTCGAAGAATATGATGCTATAACAGATGAAATCCCCGAGGTAGCCATGATTAGGGATGCCAGGTGATGTGCCGCCAATTTACGGCACTTTCGACTCCTTTTAACTAAGAACAATCGTACGTTTTCAAGCAACCGTTGTCGTTTTTGATGGTTTTATGTTATATTTGTAGGAAAGGGAGACAAACATGGAAACGAAAGGAAATACGAGCAAAAAGACATTCTGGATAAGAGTGACGGTCCGAGTGACGGACCGTCAAGCTAGTGACGAGCTGTCAAGGAAGCCGTCAACTTAAGGCAATACACTGCCTAGTGGCGACGGCCACCGTGACGGGCCGTCAAGCTAGTGACGGTCCGTCACCCAAACCGTCACCCTGAGGCAGCACCACTGCCTAATGGTGACGGCCACCGTGATGGTCCGTCAAGGTGGTGACGGTCCATCACCCCAAGCCGTCACACTTAGGCAGTCGATTACGCGGAATCCGAGCGTTTTTGGGATTTGTTTCCTAGACTTCTATAAATACCCTATGTTAGGTTTATTTTACATGTGAAGCTTTTTACATACATTACCCAATAATTTTAGGAGTTTAAAAGTCGAGATTTGAGAGAGGAAAACACGCAATACACGTTTTCTTCCTCCTCAATCTTGTTCTTGATTTGTTCTTGAGTTCTTGGTTTCTTGTTCTTGGAATACTTGAAGATTGTTTTCATTATATTGTAAGGATCTTTTCCCTTTATTATGATTATGACTTTCTTCTCTTCTTCTTCAAGCATGATTAACTAAAACTCTCACAACTAGGGTTGTAGGAGCCATGGCAAATGTAGCAAGATAGATTCCGGGTAGCGTCGGGTTCAATCTATATGCTGTCACGTTGTTAATCATTCGTTATTTAACGTTTTCTAGTGGTTGCAAACATTAGAACATGCCTAGGTTTAATTTGCTTGAGTAAAGAGATTAAAACCGGGAAATTTGATTAACGACGAGGATTCGAGACTACCAACTCTCGTCTTATGATTAATGCTGTAACTAGATTAATCTACTTGATGTTTAGGATTGAAATCTAAAAGTACACCTTTTCAAGTTCGAGAGAATTGAAAAGTAAATTTGTCTATTTGGTTGAGAAACATTTAGACGATACCATTGATTCAATCGCATCGTGACACGCATATAGAAAGAACCCCGTGAAGCCTAGAATCGACTTTGTTACTAACGCCATGGTAAACACTTCCCTAGTTCTCTCTCTCCTATTGATTATCATTCATACGTTAAGTGTTTGTTTTGTTTACAATATTGATCACAAACCCCCCCCTTATTTACCGGAAACTATTGACGACTAGTCACATACTTCACTAAAGGCTTAATCTTCACCATATTCTCTGTGGAATTCGACCCCAACCTTTGTTGGGTTCTATATTTGACTACGACCGCTTACGCTTCGTTAATTCGAGGTGTAGTTTGGGCGTTATCAAAAAGTGGCGCCGTTGCCGGGGAATACGGTTGATTATTAAGTCCGGTGTGTTTATTTGACCCTTAGTCATAATTTCCTGCTTTTACGTTTATTTGTTGTTTTTGTTATTGACAGGGTACATAGTTGTGCATGCCAAGTACCCGGAGCTCGGGTGAATCAATATTACCTTATGATCCCGAGCTTGCTAGAACATTGAGGCGGAATATGGCCGCACAACTAGAGGCAGCAAGGCTCGCTGCAGAACTGCAGGCCCAACAAAATCTGAATGCTGGTGGTCTGCAGGATGAGATCGCACGGAATGATGAGGATCTCGACTTAGATGGAGTTGGCGCTACGGGCGCCATTGTTGTTCCACCGTTACCGCCCGGAGCCAAGTTCAACATCACTAGCATGATGATTCAGCTTTTGAACTTGAGAGGAGTATTTCGTGGAGCAGCTGGTGACGATCCAAACCGTCACTTAATGAACTTCGTGGGTATCTGCAAGTCGTTTGAACTGCCGGGCGTGAGTCAGACAGCGATCAGGCTCAGGTTGTTTCCGTTGTCTCTGTCTGATGAGGCAGCATTATGGTTGACAGAACTGACCCCCGACTCTATCGCAACTTGGGGAGAGTTGAAAGGAGCTTTCCTAGAAAGGTTCTTTCCTCCCTCGAGGATGATACAGTTGAGGGACGAGATTAGCAATTTCAGGCAGCAACCTCACGAAGCATTGCACGAGACCTGGCTGCGATTCAAGAAAAAGCTAACACAATGCCCGAACCATCAGTTGAACGATGAGTTTTTGATGCAGACATTCTACAGGGCACTCAATTCGGCTACCAAGCCGACGTTGGACACGCAGTAGGTGGAGCATTTATGGGTCGCACTTTTGCCGATGCCACAACTATTTTGGACAGGCTCACCAAAACCAACAGAGCCTGGCATACACGAGATTCAGAGGTGGCAGCTAGTACTTACGTAGTTGGTGTGTCAGCAGAGCAGCGCAGAAAAGAGGAGGAACGCGACCAAGACATGGCGCATCTGAAAACGCAGATGGACCTCTTGACCAAGCACTTGATGTCAGGAAGTATTGAGAAGGTGAAAGCCGTGGGTTCGCAAGGTAGAGCAGCAGGGGTTGAATCTGATGAGGAGGCCAACTATTTGGGAGGTTTCCAGGCCAACGGCCAGGGAAACCAAGGTCGGAACTATCAGGGAGACAACCACTATGAGAAAGGCGGCTACAAAGATCGCGACCAAGGAAACTGGAGGAACAGCACCGATAGAGGTGGGTTGTATATACCACCTGGTAATCGGGACAAAGCTGGCAACGAGGCAGAGACGTCCAAACTCGAGAACATGATGGCTAAGATGCTGCTGAAGGTGGAATCGACTGACTCTGGGGTAAAGGCAATGAGGACTGAGTTATCAACATTGAGTCAGGTAGTGGAGTCACATTCCACCGCGATCAAGCAATTAGAGCAGCAAGTGGGTCACATCTCGGCATCTCTAAACCCAAGGAAGACAGGTACCTTGCTGTGCGATACTATTAATCCGAGGAATGACGCGAGCTGTATGGCAATCACAACAAGAAGTGGGAAAAAGTTACCGGAATCATATCCGGTAATTCAGACTCAAGGTGATGTTGCGGATGATGAAGAGGCGGTAGAGGAGGAAACTCCAAAGCCCGCGGAGAAAAGCAAGGAAGCTAAAAAGCTTCCAACTATGATGCCTCGACCACCCCCCCCCCCTTTCCCACAGCGTTTGAAGAAGATAGCTGACGATGGTAAGTTCCTGAACTTTATGACCATGCTGAAGCAGATTTCAATAAACATACCATTGGTGGAAGCGCTGGAACAAATGCTCGGTTATGCCAAGTTCATGAAGGACTTGATTACAAAGAAGAGGTCGGTAAGTTTTGAACCGGAAGACAACCTCCACCACTGCAGCGCTATTTCTTCAAGGTCATTAGTCGAAAAGAAGAAAGATCCAGGTGCTTTCACTATTCCCTGTACTATCGGGAAGCTCAACTTCGGAAGAGCATTATGCGATCTTGGTGCTAGTATCAACTTGATGCCGCTAGCAGTTTACAAACAATTGGGTTTGGGAGCTCCTAAACCGACATCTATGAGAGTGATGATGGCTGACCGTTCGGTAAAGCGACCGGTGGGAATCTTATCTGATGTGCTGGTCAAGATTGGTAAGCTTATATTCCCGGCCGACTTTGTGATCTTGGATTGCGAAGTAGATTTTGAAGTTTCCATAATCTTGGGACGACCATTGTTAGCCACAGCAAGAGCACTGGTCGACATGGAGAGAAACGAACTGACCTTCCGATTGAACAATGAAGTGGTCAAGTTCGATGTGTCCAAATTGATGAAGCAACCAAGTGACATGAGGGTGGTCGCGGTCATCAAGGCTATTGAGGAAGTCCCTGCAGATGTGTATCTTAAGGAGAAGGGTTGTGTTGAAACCCGAGCTGTTATGAGAGTAAGGTCGCGATTGCAAGAGGACGAGCAGGTGAAGGAAAGCGGTGAAAATAAATCAAGAAAACGAAAACACCGCAAGAGAATCTGCAAAGAAAGAGCGAAGAAGTTGTCGCGACTAGCGATGGAGCCCAAAGAGGAAGCTGGAATGCCACACTCCATCGAGTTCTCCTGTTTTGGAGACCCTGGCGGTCTCCAATATCGTTCCAGAATCTGAGTCATACCGACTTCACAGGTATTCCTTTATTCTCACAATTTTTAGTTTTCATATGTATGCATTGGGGACAATGCATGAGTCTAAGTTGAGGGTGTGGGGAAACCTGTGAGTCACCACCGAGGGTTTTTGTTGCCGAGTTCTTTTCCCTCCGGTGTGCTATCTAGTAGAACCGGCATGTTTAGGTTGTATTTTTAAATTTTTGTTTTTTTAGTGTCTATAGTGATGAGCATGGCGTTTTTCTTGACTAAAGGAAAAATTTTCTGGTTTTGTACTTATGTTGAAATGATTGACTGTCTGGATCCTTGTATGTTATTGTGTGATTATGATTAGAATAAGTATGCTTAAGCCGAGCGGTTGTTTGATAGTTGATAGCAATATAGTTTCTTGGTGCCAAGAGTGTGTGAGATTATTGTTATAAATTCTTACTCTGTGCATGCATCTAGAACTTGCCCGGTCTATTTTGTTAAGTTAGAAGTTTGGTTGCTTAGGAAAGGATCACAGGCCCTTTTTGTGTGCAGTCCACTTAACCTAAAAGACTGTCCAAATATAAATAATCCCTTTTGATCCCTGTTTGAGCCATAATTAACCTTGTTCTTTCAATAAGCTGTCACCATTCTTGTTTAACTTTAAATCCCTATTTTGGCCCTGGTCCTTCCTTGGACATCGTGCACCTCAACTCAGGCAATCAGCCTAAGTTGAGGGTGGCTACTATAGAGGTAAACCCTGTTTTGGCCCTGGTCCTTCCATGGACATTGTGCACCTCAACGCAGGCAATCATCTTAAGTTGAGGGTGGCTACTACAGAGGTGAATGATAAGAAAAAAAGGATGAATGAGATTGGTTGTGAATAGAATAAAAATTCGGGTGTGTGCCTAAGAAAAGAAAGATAAAGAAACGAAAAAGGAGATGAAAGAATGAAAAAGAAGTAAAATAAAGAGGCCGCACCTGTAGCTAGAGAGAAGGAAATAAAAAGGTGAATAAGGATGGACAAAGTAAAGTATGTGGTAATAAGACGTCGGTAGTTCCAAGGAGGGCTTAGTCACTAACCCCTAAATGTGTCCTACCTGCACCTGAAGCCTCATTACAAGCCAAAACATGTCCTGTAGTGATCCTGAGCGGCTTTCTGAAGAAGTGAAATAGAATAGTAAGGGCAAGCCTATGGTATCGCATGTGTATTGTTTGAAATCGTTTGTGAATGTGAGCGCTTACCTAGTCCCAAATCTTGTGTGTGGGATTTCTTTGTGGTGAGGGCACCAAGATTTCTGTATGGTCTATTGATTGTTAGGATAGCTGCGTATGTGTATGCATAACATTCTATCATATCGGAATGACATGTTTGGATCCATGCAAGTTAGTGTTTCATACATTTGTGTGCTACGAGGGAGCTTGAATTAAAATTGAAGAAGATGTTGAATGACCATGAGTTGCTAGAGACACGAGTTTGTTTTCTTAGTTGAGTAGTCGTGTTGTTTTTCTTTTATGTTATGTTGCTTGAGGACAAGCGAACGTTTTAAGTTGAGGGTGTTGATGTGCCGCCAATTTACGGCACTTTCGACTCCTTTTAACTAAGAACAATCGTACGTTTTCAAGCAACCGTTGTCGTTTTTGATGGTTTTATGTTATATTTGTAGGAAAGGGAGACAAACATGAAAACGGAAGGAAATACGAGCAAAAAGATATTTTGGATAAGAGTGACGGTCCGAGTGATGGACCGTCAAGCTAGTGACGAGCCGTCAAGGAAGCCATCAACTTAAGGCAATACACTGCCTAGTGGCGACGGCCACCGTGACGGGCCGTCAAGCTAGTGACGGTCCGTCACGCAAACCGTCACCCTGAGGCAGCACCACTGCCTAGTGGTGACAGCCACCGTGACGATCCGTCAAGGTGGTGACGGTCCGTCACCCCAAGCCGTCACACTTAGGCAGTCGATTACGCGGAATCCGAGCGTTTTTGGGATTTGTTTCCTAGACTTCTATAAATACCCTATGTTAGGTTTATTTTACATGTGAAGCTTTTTACATACATTACCCAATAATTTTAGGAGTTTAAAGTCGAGATTTGAGAGAGCAAAACACGCAATACACGTTTTCTTCATCCTCAATCTTGTTCTTGATTTGTTCTTGAGTTCTTGGTTTCTTGTTCTTGGAATACTTGAAGATTGTTTTCATTATATTGTAAGGATCTTTTCCCTTTATTATGCTTATGACTTTCTTCTCTTCTTCTTCAAGCATGATTAACTAAAACTCTCACAACTAGGGTTGTGGGAGCCATGGCAAACGTAGCAAGATAGATTCCGGGTAGCGTCGGGGTCAATATATATGTTGTCACGTTGTTAATCATTCATTATGTCACGTTTTCTAGTGGTTGCAAACATTAGAACATGCCTAGGTTTAATTTGCTTGAGTAAAGAGATTAAAATCGGGAAACTTGATTAACGACGAGGATTCGAGACTACTAACTCTCGTCTTATGATTAATGCTGTAACTAGATTTATCTACTTGATGTTTAGGATTGAAATCTAAAAGCACACCTTTTCAAGTTCGAGAGAATTGAAAAGTAAATTTGTCTATTTGGTTGAGAAACGTTTAGACGATATAATTAATTCAATCACATCGTGACACGCATATAGAAAGAACCCCGTTAAGCCTAGAATCGACTTTGTTACTAACGCCATGGTAAACACTTCCCTAGTTCTCTCTCTCCTATTGATTATCATTCATACGTTAAGTGTTTGTTTTGTTTACAATATTGATCACAAAACCCCCCCCCCCTTATTTACCGGAAACTATTGACGACTAGTCACATACTTCACTAAAGGCTTAATCTTCACCATATTCTCTGTGGGATTCGACCCCAACCTTTGTTGGGTTCTATATTTGACTACGACCGCTTACGCTTCATTAATTCGAGGTGTAGTTTGGGCGTTATCACCAGGCTTGGCAAAAAGCTACAGAATTGGGTCGCAACTCCCGTCTTGACTCTCCGCTCGGCTGGATAGAAAAAGACTCTGTTTTATGAAAAATTGGTGATGGTCCAAATGAGGATCCGCGACTCACCCTATATGTTTTAATATTCCTCGTACTA
This sequence comes from Jaltomata sinuosa, assembly GCA_003996215.1. Lineage (NCBI taxonomy): Eukaryota > Viridiplantae > Streptophyta > Magnoliopsida > Solanales > Solanaceae > Jaltomata > Jaltomata sinuosa. Next base: position 99,287 of record QJPP01000940.1, on the reverse strand, counting down.
TTTACTGCTTTTAAAAAGGCATGAACCTACATTCATGTGGGTTGTAGCCATAGTTTGTAAATATTTTTTAATTTCAATGAAAGCCTCCTTATTTTGAAAATATTTACTGTTCAAAATTTGTTTATATTTACTTGTTATTATCTAACCCGTTTTGTTTTGGTTTCAGTAATAATTAGTTAAAACATGCCACTGTCATGTCATGTCAAGAGCTTAACGAACAAACCAAGCTAAATGATGATGATTTCGAGGAATATAACGAAGAAACTATGGTTCCTGAAGAATCGAGAAAGGCCCAACCTAGAGGAAACTGAGACTGTTAATCTAGGAGACGACCAAGAGGTCAAGGAAACCAGAATTAGTGTCCATCTGACAGAAGCACATAAAAGGGAACTCATCAAATTACTCTGAGAGTACATCGACATATTTGCTTGGGCCTATAGCGACACACCGGGTTTAAGCGTAGACATAGTCTCTCATAAGTTGCCTATCAATCCAGGGTTTGATCCGATCAAGAAGAAGATTCGAAAGTTCAAGCAAGATCTAAGCCTGAGAATCAAGGAAGAAGTTACAAAACAAATACAGTCTGGAGTGGTAGAGGTCACAAAGTATCCGACTTGGTTGGACAACATTGTCCCAGTTCCCAAGAAAGATGAGAAAATCCAAATATGTGTTGACTATAGGGACTTGAACAAGGCCATCCCCAAGGATAACTTTCTATTACCCAATATCCATATCCTTATCGATAACTATGCAAAGTTTGAGATGTAGTCATTTGTGGATTGTTTTTCTGGGTACCATCAGATCCTGATGGATGAAAAAGATACGGAGAAAACGGACTTCATAACACCTTGGGGTGTTTACCATTATCGGGTGATTCCTTTTGGTCTTAAGAATGCGGGTGCCACTTACATGCGAGCCATGATGACCATTTTCCATGACATGATTCATAAAGAGATCAAAGTATACATGGATGATGTGATTATCAAGTCTTGAGAGAGTTTGGATCATTTAACTCATTTGAGGAAGTTCTTTGATCGACTGCAGAAGTACAATCTGAAGTTGTACCCTGCTAAATATGCTTTTGGGGTACCGGCTGGCAAACTATTAGGCTTTGTAGTCAGTAGGAGAGGCATCGAACTTGATCCTTCAAAGATCAAAGCAATTCAGGAGTTGCCTCCTCCGTGGACCAAGAAAGAAGTCATGAGCTTTTTAGGAAGGTTAAATTATATTACCGGTTCATAGCCCAGTCAACGGTCATTTGCAAACTGATTTTCAAGCTGTTGAGGAAAGATGCGCCGATTAGCTGGACCAAAGAATGCCAGCAAGCTTTTGACCATATCAAAGACTACTTGTCCATCCCACCGGTATTAGTTCCTCCAAGAGAAGGAATTCCATTGTTGTTGTATCTGTCAGTCTCAGAAAATGCATTTGGGTGCGTCCTAGGGCAACATGATGAAAGCGGAAAGAAAGAGCGAGCAATTTATTACCTGAGCAAGAAGTTCACTTCCTATGAGGCTCGCTATACTTTGCTAGAGAGTACTTGTTGTGCTTTGACCTAGGTTGCCCAGAAATTAAGACATTATTTGTAGTCCTGCACGATATATCTCATTTCCATAATGGACTCCCTGAAGTACATATTCTAAAAGGCCATGCCCATGGAAAAATTGGCCAAGTGGAAAATGTTGCTAAGTGAGTACAACATTGTATATGTGACTCAGAAAGTGATCAAAGGACAGGCCTTAGCGGATCACTTAGCGGAAAATCCGGTTGATCAAGATTATGAGCCACTCTGAACTTACTTCCCAGATGAAGAGATTCTATTCATAGGAGAAGATATCGTAGAAGCATACCCTGGTTGGAGTTTATTCTTCGATGGAGCGGTCAATTTCAAAGGTTCAGGCATTGGAGCAGTCTTGGTATCAGAAATTGGTCAGCACTACCCGATGATAGCCAAACTTTATTTTCTGTGCACCAACAACATGGCCGAGTACAAAGCTTGTATTCTCGGTATTCAGCTAGCTATTGATATGGGTATTCGAGAACTCTTGGTTATCGGTGATTCTGATTTTCTAATTCACCGAGTACAAGGCGAATGGGCCGCGAAAACCCCCAAGATTGTGTCATATGTGAAGAAGGTACAAAGTTTGTACAAGAGGTTCCGGAAGATCGAGTTCAAGCAAACGCCGAGAATTCAAAATGAATTTCCTGATGCTTTGGCAACCATATCTTCCATGATTCAACACCCCGATCAGAATTACATCGATCCATTGGTAATAGGTTTGAAAGAGCAACCTGCACATTGTGCTCAAGTTGAAGAAGAATCGGATGGAAAACCATAGTATTATGATATCAAGAGGTATCTAGAGGTCAGAGTCTATCCCGAGGATGTGACCACCAACCAAAAGAAAACCATCCGCCAAATGGCCAACAACTTCTTCCTAAATAGAGAAATCATGTATAGGAGGACTCAAGATCTCGGATCCTTAAGATGTGTTGACTCGATTGAGGCCACAAGGTTCCTAGAGGAAGTACATGTCGGAGTATGTGGACCTCATATTAATGGGTTCACCCTAGCCAAGAAGATCCTGCGAGCTGGATACTATTGGATGACCATAGAAAACGACTGTAGCAAGTTCGTGTAAAAATGTCACAAGTTCCAGATCCATGGAGATTTGATTTGAGTGCCACCTAGAGAACTTCATTCCATGAGTGCACCTTGGCCTTTTGTAGCCTAGGGAAAGGATAACATTGGTCCCATCGAGCCACCTGCCTCAAATGGACACAGATTCATTTTAGTAGCCATTGACTATTTCACCAAGTGGATAGAGGTTGCCTCTTACAAGTCTGTAACCAAGAAGGTCATAGCTGATTTTGTCAAGAACAACCTGATTTGTCGATTCAGAATCCCCGAGTCAATTATTTTTGATAATGGAACAAATCTAAATAGTCACCTGATGAAAGACATATGTGAGCAATTCAAGATCACTCACTGGAATTCAACCCAATACCGTTCACAAATGAATGGAGTTGTGGAAGCGGCCAACAAGAATATCATGAAGATCTTGAGAAAGATGGTTGAGATTCATGGATCTTGGCACAAGATGTTACCTTATGCTTTATTGGGATACCGGACGACCGTCAGGACTTCGATCGGGGCAACTCCCTATGTGGGTGTATGGTTCGGAAGCAGTGATACCCGCTGAAGTCGAAATACCATCCCTCAGGATCATTCAAGAAGCCGGATTAAGTAATGAAGATTAGGTTTGCTCTCATCACGAGCAACTCATGTTGATTAATGAGAAAAGGATGAGTGGTGTATGCCATGGCCAGCTGTACCAGCAAAGAATGATTCGTGCATTTAATAAGAGAGTAAGATCTCGTATGTTTGCCATAAAATAGTTGGTCCTTAAGCGTATTTTCTCTCACCAGGAGGAGTACAAAGGGAAATTTGCGCCTAATTGGAAAGGCCCATATATTGTCCAAAAGGTATTATCCGGAGGATCTTTGATTTTGTTTGAGATGGATGGCCAAGTGTGGCCCAAGCCGATCAACTCCGATGCTGTGAAGAGATACTATGCCTAGAGATTGTTTTTCTTTCATTTCTTTCCCTGTAATCACATTTTGTAATTGTAGTCTCTTTTATGCTTTGTAATAGCTCAAAATTTCCTATCCTCTTTGTACGAACTATGTTTGACCTGAATTCTAAAAAATGAGATACGTACGTGGCCTGTGTCGGCTTTGGTCAACCCCTTAGAAAAATATATCTTTCCCCTTCCTATCCTGAACTATGTTCGACCTGAATTCTCAAGAATGAGATACGTAGGCAGCCTCTGTCAGCTTCGGTCACCCCTTTATTTATTTCCAACATTCTCCCACTTCGAGTGTGGGAATTACGTTTGACCTGATTCCTGCCTCAACGGGATACGTAGGTGCCACAACGGCTTGGTCATATCATCAAGAAAATGGAAACTGGGGAAGAATTTTCGAGAAAGGAATCTCAAAAATTTAGAAGACGAAGATTGTCCTCCAAGCAAATCGAAATACAAAATGGGCCAAGAGCAAGTGAAAAAAATCGGGAGAGAGAATCTCGTAATCCCCACAGAGTGTCAGGCCTCTTGCCACTAGAGTAAGATTCATCGCACAAACTTTAACTAGGGCAGAAATTTTGAGGAAGACCTCAAAATTTCCACAAAGATTCATCCAGAGTTCAGAATTAAACTCCAAAAATTCCCCAGCACCAAGATGATCAGAAGCTACTTCAAAAATCTCCAGTTGTAACAAATTCCATGACGGGTGGATCCCCAGCTGTGATAGATTTTTTGGAAAAAATATTTCGAACTCCCCAGCTAGGACGACAAAGGATCCCCAGAATCTGCCAATAGTATGTCAGAAACACCAAAACCTCGAATGAAGGACAATCGTTAAGCCAGCACATGACATAACGGGCAGAGACTTTTCCAAACTATCTTTTTTCAAAATTCTTTGTTTTCCGAAGAACTTATTTGAAAAATCATTACAAACGTGTCAGTTTTAGTCCTTTTTTAATTTAACTTTGTCTTATGTCTACCGTACCCCAGGGAATCAAGGACGATGAGTACCCGAGAGTGAATGCACCCAGAAAAGACAAAGCAAGGAGTAGAAGATCGAAGGAGAACACCACAGATTAGTTTCACCAAAAACTAACAATTTTTCTATGGATGTAGGTTGTTCTAAAAAGTATGTTAGAAATCAGTAAAATACCCCTCATTATCCAATGCATTCAAAAAAATGCGACAAGACCAGATGCCCCAAATTCAGAGATAAAAGCCAAAACAGTGGAAAAAGATGAAAGAGGCAAAAAAAACTCCTGGAATGGACAAACTCTATTTTAGTTTGCAGGAACTACTAGATAAAGAGAGATTTACAGCGTCCCCAAGACCCCGCAGATCAGGACATTTTTAACTTCAAAATTAAGACATCAAATGAGAGATCGGCGACGTTCTCCGTCAATCCCCAGCAAGCCAAGAATCACCACGAACGAAAGATGTTCGAAAATGGTACTTGTGGCTGTCCCCAAAAATGGTCATGAAAATTTTATTCACATTTGAAACAAAAGTTGTTTTGATTAGCTTCACGAACGTTGTCTTCAAAAAATTTCAAAATTTGATTGCGGTCGCTAGTAAAAGCGATGTTGTGTCTACTAACTGTTTTCCTTGAGCGCAGGTACACACAAAGGAGTCAACATGAAAACATAAAAACCAAAGGTGATGTTTTCTGCAACTGCTACGCATGCCATTACATGATCACCTACACCATGTCATATTTGCATGTCAAGAGGATCATGCCAAGAGGGCCATGTCATATTTGTATGTTAAGAGGACCATGCCAAGAGGGACATGTCATATTTGCATGTCAAGAGGACCATGCCAAGAGGGCCATGTCATATTTTCATGTCAAGAGGACCATGCCAAGAGGGCCATATCATATTTGCATGTCAAGAGGACCATGCCAAGAGGGCCATGTCATATTTGCATATCAAGAGGACCATGTCAAGAGGACCATCATCATCATTAATACTGCAGATAAATTTGTTGCAGATATATGTCCCTCTATCAGACGGTTTCAAAGAGGATGACATTCAGAGGCGTCCTTAAGTCGCACTGGTAGCATGGGATCAACCCAAGAGCATATTTGTATCCAACATCGCGTGAGACGGAGGAGTCTAACATTGAGGATATCTTTATTTTCATATTTATGCCGCAAATATTTATGCATCCTTATCATTATGCCATGTTTGGCATTCAGCATACTTATATCCGATATCGCATGAGACAGAGCAGTCTAACATTGAGGATATTACTTTTATTATTATGCCAAGTATGGCATTCAACATATTTATATCTGATATTGCATGAGACGAAGGAGTCTGATGTTGAGGATTTATTTACTTCCTTATTATTATGCCAAGTCTAGCATCTAGCATATTCCTATCCAATATCGCGTAAGATAGTGGAGTCTGACGTTGAGTATATTTATGCACTCTTATTCTAAAGCATCGATCGATAAGAGAGGCAACTATATCTGATCGTGTGGCAAAGGCTTTTTCACCACCCGATGATCAAATAATATTTGCCACCGAGATCGAAAGAATATAGTCTGAAGGATGTCTATAAAATGCCATCCAAGCCAAGCAATAAATCAGATTCCCTAAAGTTGGAAGTTCGAAGGCCATTTGTAAGTCATAGCGATGTCTGAAACTGTATAGTGTGCAAGATTGCTCAAAACTTGACCAACTAAAAGTTATTTATAAGGCGCAGCGATATCTGAAATCGGATATTGTGCAAGATCACCTAAAGATTGACAGTTCAAGGGTAATGTGTAAGTCGCAATAATATCCGAAATTGGATAAAGTGCAAGACTACCAAAAAATTAATAGCCTAAGGATTATCTATAAGCCATGGCATATTCACGTTGATATTTTGTAGGACTACCCAAAGGCTAGCAATTCAAAGGATATATGTAAGTCGCATCGCATCCAAGATCAGATAAAAGTGCAGGATTACCTAAAAAATAGGTAATTCGAAGGACATCTGTAAGCCGCCTCTATCCAAAGTTGAATGATGTGCAAGATTACTTGAAGTTGACGAATAAAGGCATCTGTAAGTCGTCTCTATCCAAAGTCAGATATTGTGATAGATTACCCGAAGCCTGAAAATTCAGGGAATATCTATTAGTCATGTCAATACAGATGATGCACAAGATTTATCCCAAAGGCATATGCAAAATACCGCTACCAATAGCCAAGAAGGCTATCATATTCAAGAGAATGCCACAAACGGTTGCAAGGACCGTCACATCAAATGGCCACGAGGGTCATCATATTAAAAGATCACCACAAAGGCAATCCTATCCGATGTCCAAGAAGGATATCATGTTTAATTATCATGGAAGTTGTTATTTCCTAAGATAGAAGACAGGGAAAGAACAACATCTTCTTCAAAAACGACGGACGCGAAAAATGAGGTACAAAGCTATCTCTCCTTCATTGAGCTATTTTACTACTAACAATTTTGTTTTGAAATATTGCCATTAGAACATCCGAGAGGGTGAAAATCTCAAACCAGAAAAACAGGTACGAAATAAATCAGAAAGATGTCATCACATGGGATTCAAACGTAATTCAAGGATGAGGTATGGCAAAGAAGCTATATCTCTCAATGGAATTACTTTACCACTAACCACTTTGTTTTGAGATATGGTCGAGAGCATCCGAGAAGGATGAAATTCTCAAAACAAAACCATAGGTGTGGACTATACCAAAAAGGATGCATCACAACGTGAAACTTTTTCTTAGCAGCAAACTGGGACATAGTCTTGAAAGGAATGTCAAATTTTCTGGATGCGAGTTGAGAATCAACTTCCGCTTTAATCAAAAAACAACCCTATTAGAAGGCATGTGGCATTTTCTACCGTTGGGGTCTTAGTTTCGCATCCAGGTTATTTTCTGAATTCCCGCGAAAGCTATTCCTTCTTTTCAAATTTGAGTGACAATACACCTCGAGCGTTGGAAATTATGTCCAGGTAAAATCTTACCTATGGGTGTGAAGTGCAATACATTCGTAGTTGAGAGGTTACAAGACTCTTTCTTATAGCTCAAATTATTCGTCACTCATTCCCGAGCCAGAGGTTGTCTTAACATAAAGATTACCTTCTCTACCGATTGAGTCTAACTACAAGTAGCCCGATTCCCTGAGTCTTGGGATATGTAGGCGGGTTCTGTGTTAAAAACTCGGCTGCATTCCAAACTCCCTCCAATCCTCTTACTCCCCATCTTTCCTGCCTTTCCTTGATTCAAGGTCGGGATGACTGTTGAAATTCTTTGAAAGTCGTGCGTAAAATCAAGAGTCTTGAACTACAAGTGGCCTGAATTCTCATGCAACCTGAGATATGTAGGAAACTCGATACCGGAGTTCGGCCATAATTTCTTGAAATTCGTGCTAAAACCAATTGCTTCCAGAGGATGAACTAATGGTCGGATAAAATTGGGATCGTCAATTCCCTTTGCCCAGGGTTCATTACACTCACCCTACTCAAAGGGAGAGGTAGTTGCTGACACTCAATTTTTACCCTCCACTATTTTATTAATTATCGAGCTTTTAGATTTTAACACAACTTTAAATAATTAATTTTATAATTAAAAGAATTTTTTAAAAATTAATTCCGGAGAATATTCTATGATTCTCCTGAGTAACATATGTTTACATATATTCATAATATATATAGATGTATATTATTTTAGGAATTTTAGTGGATATTCAAGGGATTTTTCCAAATTACTTCAAAATGTTTAAAACTGCCAAATTTGATCGAAATAATTCAAACGGGAATTAAATGGTGAAAAAATGGTATTTTATTTTATAAACACGGGTTTAAATATGGTAGCAAGTTAATTATTTTAGTTGTTTTTAAAATAATAAAGTTCGGTTAAATTAGTCGTATTTTAGTTTGTCCCTATTCTGATTACGGCCTAAATTCATTTGACTTAATTCAATTAGGTCCAATTTGGCTACAATTTCAATCGTGTAGCTACATTTTATATCAATTTGGTTATCTCCTAAATTTAAAAGCGGCCACATTTTGCAAAGTGTGATCGCATCTTAAACCAAATTACACTTCTCCTCTCACCCTTTGTTTCAACCAATTCCTTAACCCTTTAACCCCTTCCCTTCGTTTTTAGCCAAATTGAAATGGCCCAACAATTTCCCTCAGCCCAATCCCTCATAACCCGGCCCAATCCATCATATACTCTTCTAGTTCCTTTTCTCTTTTCCACTTTACACAGAAACAAACGACCCCTTATACACCTCTCTCTCTCTCTCTTCGTCTGTTCCATAGACGATAACCCCAAGAACAACCCAGCTTACTCCTCCGTCAAACAGTACCAAATGATGACCATAACCCCTCCAAATGACTCCAAATTCTCCAGGAAATGTTACCCCTCCGTCTATTTCCCCTCACCTTCGTCAAGTTGTACGAGAGGGTGAGATGTCCAGGTTCTAGAAGAACCTAGATGCTCACAGGTGGCGTCCCTCACCTTGAATCATGGTTTCAACCCCTCCAAATGATTGGTGTGTGATCGATTTTGTACCTCCGAGTACATACGTGTCTGCATCTGGAGGATTTTGGTCGTTGGATTTCAAAATCCCCAAATTTTATCCAAGAATCCCAGAAATTTCCCCTCAATTTCCACCCGTTGGAAACCCCAAAAACCTCTCCTATATAAACCCCTCACTCTCTATTGTTGAAGGATGGTTTTTTAAGTAGCAAAATCTTGGAGAGTCCTTTTCTCCGATTTTGGGGAAACTTGAAAAATTAGGGCAAATTCGAAGAAAATCATCTCGTTCTTTTAAGTTTCTTAAGGATCTTAGCCTGTTTTCTGGGTTGGTGTGAGAACTAGAGAGGTCTCAAGCTCCAAGTTCGTCGGAAAAATCATTGAAGAAGTCAACTCGTCTATCCCAGTTGCTTTCCAGAAAAAGGTAAAACTCCCTTTTCCTTCACTTTGTTTCTCTTTTCTCATTATAGTTGGTTGGCTGCTGAGACTTTGTTGTGTTAATTGTTGCTGTTTTATTTGGTTCATTCAAGCATTGTCCTGGTGTGGTTTGATCGACTAAGGGAGTAGTGGTTTGAGCTTTGGGGAATAATCTAGCTAGGGAGGGGTTTTGAGCCTCCAAGTTTGGATTCTCCTAGGTGCTCTTAAAGACTGAAAGCTCCCTATTCTTGCCCTGTGTTGTCAATAGCCGAAGATAGTTGATTTCAATTTAAGTTTTCCTTGAAATATTGATTCAAAATTTTCTGAGTGTTTGGAATGTCGTTGTTTTCCCTACTGTTCCACTAAAGAAAAAATGTGCTGATGAGCTACCCTTGGATTTTTTTTTTGGAGCATTAATACCATTCAACGTCTAAAAGGGAAGTAAGAATTAAGAGATGAGGAAGGACTTGCATAATATCCTATCTTTGCCTCTTAAAGTTCCATGCTTGAAGCTCTAAATGAATGTAGCCATGGTTGCCTAACTTACTTGCATTCGTTTATGAGATAAACAATAGGATGCCATATTATTCAAGCTAGAACTTTAGGGTTCAACTCGGCTTCCTAATGCTAGTAAGAAGAGTGATTTTCTGTTTATGGCCTGAGAAGTAACTCAAATGGATTTGATTCGTAGGATCCATGGCAGGGATAATTCTTGCATTTTTTTATACTGTTTCATTCTTAAGCTCAATAGCCTTCGAAGTAATCTTTCAGTAGTTAAAGGGTTAAGAAAATATCTTATTTGGTCTTGTTTATGTGTGTGTTTACCTTATCATGGCCTTGCTCTTCCTCCCTGTTTTTGAACAAGTCTTTGATAAAAGTTGTGATTTCTTGTCTATTGTTAATGTAAAAAGTAGGGCCAGTTTACTTGATGAACTAGTCAATAGGAAAGAATGAGTCTAACCTTTGTTTTCTTCCTTTAAACTTCCAACAATAGGGATGAAATCATATGATTTGAAGTGCAATTAAACAAGAGCTGTAGAAATTTTGTTGTGCTTTCAAAATATTCACTATCAATTTAAAACTATAAAAGCAAGACATTAATACGCGTCATTGTCACACTGTTTACCTTTCCCTTTTCAAATTTGATTTCTTTTCCTTCCTAGTTAAAATTGTTTTAAATCTGCCTCCTATGAATGTTCCATGGAAATAAATAATGTTAAGTCTCTCTTTATGTAATAAGAGTGATCCAGTAGTGGGGGATGATATTGTACACACTTAGCCAAGTTATTCATTACTACATGGTAAATTTGGCAAGTTTTGACCCTCACGTTTTGTGTTTACTTTCTTTCTTCATGCATGATTGACTGGTTTATTGTTGTCTATTGCAAATACTAATCCTTTACTTTCCATTTTATGCATGAACACCTTTAAATCGAGTCCAATTGGACTCTCGCCTTGCATCCTTCTCCCTAGAGTCAACTGGTATACACTGATATACGTCAGTATACTAGTGATATACAGAAGCATACAGTGATATACACAAGCCAAGAGAGCCGGTATACGAGTCCAAGAAGGAGAAAGTAGAAAGAAAAGCTGATATACAGGCCTTGGGAGCAGAAAATGTGAAGTATACAACTGATATACAGCAGTATACGCAGCTTGTATACAAACCAGAAATGGACTCAAGTCCATTAAAATTGAGTCCAAAACTGGAGAAATCAAATGGGCCAAAGCAGGGGCCCAAACTTCAACTTTTCTCTTATTTTCATATGTATTGTATTTATTTCAATTATGTGTATCAACTAGCTCTTTTAATTAACCTAAATAGATCCCTCAAAGATGTACCATTTTAATTTTATCTTGGTTTTATTTTTCTTGTAAGTTTGTTTCTTTCAAATTTTGTTATTTAATTTAAGTTTGGTTAAAGTGAGAAAAATTAGAATTTGTGTTCAATTGCCTAAAAAATGAAATTTTCAAATGAAAATGACTATTTACTCATTCATGGCTTAACAAAGTTTTCTTCGGTTAAAAAATGGATTTTCTGAGCTTTCATAAATTCACCTTTCTTAATATCAACTTTCATAGCTTGGAATAATTTCCTCGTTTATCTAAGATTAATGCTTTCCTCTAAGCTTTATTTCTTTAAATTTTTGTATGATAAAATCACCCTCTTCCCAAACTCTTTTCCTCCAAAAAAAATGCTTTTTCTCTAATTGTTAATAAAATAATTCTCTTAGAATTTCTTGGTTCAAAAAGGAGACTTTTAAACAACCTTTGCTTGAAATTATAATTGCTCAATAAGATTTTCTTCAAATTTGAAAGAATGAATTTTCCTTAATTTAAGTAAATTATATTTTACCTTGGATTGAGTGATAGCATTTATGTTTGAATAATTTTTCTTCATATTAAATCTTAAATATTTTTCATGAATATTATTTCTTCTTTTTTAAGTTGGTCAAAATTTGTTCTTTGGTCAACTCTTTTTTAAACGGACGTTCTTAAGTTCCTTAAAACCCTTCTTAAGACGTTAATTGAACCCTTACCCATTTTCTCTAATTTAAAAGATTTATTTCTGTTTTTAAGTCTTTGAAATTGTTTTTTAAAGTTCTCTTAATTTCTTTATAAAAATTAAGTGGCGACTCTATTTTTTAGAATTGTTTTGAAATTTCCTTTAAGTTTTGAAATAATTTCTAAGTGTCGAAAACCATTCTTCTTCTTCTTTAAAAATCCGAAAAGGGATAAAACAATGATGCCTTGTGTGGTGAGGCTTTACCTTGATTCTTGTGTATAAGTGTCATCTAGAACTTACCCTGAATGTAATTCAAGGCGAAATTCTAGGTTTGACCGATCTCGGAAGATTACCTTAGGCCCTTTTTGATAGCCACTTCACCCAAATGACTTCCCACGACATCAAATCCTAGTGAACCCCTTTTGAGCTTGTGACCGTTCTTTGGCACCTTGCAACACCTTGGCCTTTTTGAAACCTCTATTTTGGCACCCATCCTCCCTAATTGCTTAAAAATGAAATATAGGCAAAAAGTCTAAGTTTGGGGGGAAATGAAATATAACAAAAGCAAATGCCTAAGTTTGGGGGTGCATGTGATCAAATAAGGAGAAGAAAAGAAGTGCACTTCAAGTGCAAGGTAGCACCATAATTTTGAATTGAAAATTGCTCCAAAAGATCAATCCAATGAGCAAATTGAAAAGCAAAAATAGGTGCTACCAGGTAAAGGCGGTATAAGGAGTTTGAATGATCATGAGTAAAAAGGAGAAATCTTGGGTTGTAAGAGGGAGAAATAAGGTGAAGTTGAAATATAAAAATGTGAGTGGTGTTCAAAATGAGAACAAAAAGCATTAGGGAGGTGTAGTCACTTGAACCAAATGATATCTTCACCTTAGCCCTAGACAACATCGTAACCCGCAAGTCCTTGGTGATTCCGAGCTTGGCTACCCTACATTAGTGGCGATATACATGAAGGGCAAGCCTATGGTTCGACGCGTATGCACTTGAACATCCTTGAGAGAGTGACATTCTTTTTGGTTCTCCTATAATCTCGTATTTTGTAAATTGAATGATTGTGAGTGGGATTCTCTCTTGTGGTGAGTGGCATCATGCACTCTAATTCAAACATAGAGTCTCTATTTCAATTGAGGGGAATGAATGAGACAAGTTGTATGGCAAATCTCGAGGCAAACCTTGACGGTCCATGCCAATGACTTGTGCAGCTTAAATGTCTTGTTTTGAATGGAAAAATTCCCTTGATTTTGAATGAGAAATGATGTCCTTTTGGAAAAGGTTTTGAAATGATCAATTGCCTTGAATTTGTGGCGGTTTAAATCGAGATGAACATAGTAGTGAGTCATTTGGTTGAGTCTTTCGTTTATTCTTTTTCTTAATTTTTAGTGTAGATGAGTCTTTTGTACCTTGATTGAGCCTAGAGCATAATTTATTCCTTGTCTTGTGAGTATCTGGCTTGAGGACAAGCAATAGTTCAAGTTTGGGGGTTTGATAAGTCGGTAATCTACCAACTTAATGAACCCATATCCATAAATTATTGCTACGTTTTGAATCGATTTAGAGGTTCTTATGTCCTTTATTGATGTCTATGCAGGTACTCTTGATAGATGATGATAAACAAGGAAATGGACCCAAAAAGAGCTCAAAAAGGAGTGAAGTGTGAAGTGTTCGGAAAAGCTGAAGATTCTGACAGAAGATGCAATGGCCGTGCAACACGCACAAGACGAGGTACGAACCGCACCTCATCCGCATGAAACTACAAAAGCCACCGAGGAATCTGTTAAGGGGTGCGGTCGTTGTGCGATGCATACATCTCAAGGTGCGAACTGCACCTCCTTCGCACGGAGCTCCCAAAGATAGCTGAGGTCACTAGTCTAACTAAAGGCAGTGTGCAATGCGCACATCACAACGTATGCAAACCGCACATTGTGCCATACACCTCTCGAAGGGCATTTTTGTCCTAATTTTTAGTGACATTTTGGGAAACTATAAAAGACCTATTTAGGCACAATTGTAAAAAACTTTCTTCAGTCCTGAATATTCTGAAGAGCTCTTTGCTTTGAGACTAAGTTTTCCACCTCCTTTGAGAAGAGGGTTCCAATCTAATTCTCTTGGTTAACACTTGTGTGCTCAAATTAAATCTAGAACTTGAGATTCAGCTCTAATAGAAGAGATTTTGACTTACCCAGCTGGTATCTCTTTCTCTCTTGCTATGAGAGGCTAAATTCTCTTGTCTAGGGGTGTATTGATGATGGGTTCTTAACAAATGGGTGTGGGTGTTATTTATTCTTGCTTATAATTGCTTAATTGACATGGGTCTAGTAATTTCACCAAGTTTTAATTCTAAATTTGGTGGTTGCAAACATAAATTTTCATTACTTGACTATGTGATTGCTTGAGAAAGGATTTCATGGTTTTGGATGTGAAAATTACTAGTGGGAACTGGGGATTCCACTCAGATTTGAGGCTAAAGATAGCTCTTATCAACGAAATCACCCATTTAAGGGTCTAAGCTAGAGATAGTGTGACCTCCCCAAGCTTAGATTGGTTGTTTATTGATCAAACCGATGATGCTCTAACCGAGATCATCGGATATGAGATTGTTGATCGAGAGATAAGCAATTATTACCCATGACCAATGCTACTTATGTTATTAAGCAATAATAAGTATGAATTGATAATCACTCGATCCCATAACTAAAGCCCCATCGAATATGCATCCCTAGTCGTCTAGTCAACTTGGTACACCCACTTTCATTTTATTGCTTTTTAATTAAATTGTGATTGTAGTGACAACATCCCAATTCCCCCATCCTTTTACTTTTTATTTTGAGCATTTACTCTCGCTTTGAACTCAATTCGATACAATCTCTATTTAGCTACTCTAAGTCCCTTGGGTACGACCCCGACACTCGTTGGGATTATAAATTTTGTTTTGCTGCACAATCACCGTGACCTCCAACTTGAGGAGCACGATTTGAGCGTTGATCAGTGACACCAGGTCCGGGTTGGTTCTCGTGTTTGTTTTGTCTCTTTGGTCACTTTAGGGCCATTGTTTGTATAATTAGTACATTGGTATGTATATATGCTAGTGGCCCTATATTTTTCATTTATGTCTTCTGCTTTTCCTTACTTTAATTAGTTTATTGTCTTCCGCATTGTTGGGTTTGGCTTGCCTACTGGAGGGTTATGTAGGCGCCATCATGGCTTGATTTTGGGTCGTGACATTCCCATTATTAATTTCCTTTCTTTGTACTTGACATTTTAAAGGTTGATATGACGAAGACATTTTATTTTTCTACCTAAACATTGTGTCATCCTTTGCTACCCCTGTTGATCTTTAGTTTCTTTTTTATTTTCTTACCCCTCTTTCAAAATCATAACAAAGTTGAAAAAGGGGAAAGAAAGAAGGAAAACTGATAACACACAAAATAACAAATGGAAAAACAAAACAAAATCAGTAGCCCAAACTATGTTTGACTTGATTCTTTTTATGACAAGATATGTAGGATGCCTTATCACCGGTGTTCTGTCTAACCATATAAAAATTCCAAAATTTCGCGTTTCAATGAAAGTGGAGCAGAACTTGTTTTTCTCTTTTGAGTCGATTCTGAAAGTTGTAAATCAATCCTATCATTTAGGGTTATATTTGAGCCTTCATGCCATCCTATATTTATAACCCTATCCAAAATCCATATTACAACCAAAATAAAGACATTCAGATCAATTTTTAGAATGTCAGGTTTAAGCGTGTTATGGGTACAAAACAATTGCATCATGGGTGGCACTTTAGGTGAGAGAAATTTAAATTAAAGAGTCTTATTGGTGAAAACCTTCACAGAAACTATAAGGTGATGGTGAGCCAAGAGAAACTTAAATGAGAGTCTTTTTGGTAAAAACTCTCACAGTCACCATAAGGCGATGGTAAGTTAAGAGAAATGCGCGAGTTTTATTGATGAAAATCTTCACGAGCACCGTAAGGAACATAAGGGCCTGAATGTGTTTTTGGTTCATTAAAACACAAGGAACTTGATTTCATAGTCAGATGATCATCAAAAGTTGGTGAATAGATCCAAAGTGCATGTCATGATCATCGGAGCTGGCTACCAAACTTAGATAAGTTTTCCTTTTCTTTTTTCTCCCCAAAAGGTACATCTCTTGTTAAATTCTCATTCTCTATTTTTCTATCTTTCCATCACTTTGTTTTCATATGTCTTTGAATCGAGTTCATGTTTTAAGTGAGAAAGGATTTCAAAACTTTCTACCCAACTTTTTCAATTGCACAAAGCAAAGCAAATGGACAACACATGAAATTAACATGATTCAAAGTGAAGAAAAGTGCCCAAGGAATTACTGTCTGCCAACAAGTTTTGGATTCATAATGGTACAATGGGTCAATAAAGGTTGGACTAAGGGGCACCATGAAACAAATGTATAATATTGGATCAAATTCACATAAGGTCATTGTTGGTAGAAAGAATTTGTGGTAAAAAATACAACAAGTCAATAATGAGCATACATCGATTTGGAATAGAGCTGAACATGACAAGTGCATGAGAAATCTCTCTAAGAGCCAAAGCCACAAACCAACTACTAAATCTTTAAAACTCACAAATTTTCTTTGTTGAAACAAGGGTAAAATTTGTTCATTTATTGCAGGTACCTTATGGAGAGAATGCAAGTTAACGGCTTCAGAATCCAAGCCAGGACCCTTCTGAATAATAAGATTTATTTTTAGTTCAAGACCCTCCTGGATAATGGGAATTAGCAGTAGCAGGACCTTCCTGGAAAATGGTATTTAGTGTAGCAAGACCCTCTAGGATAATGCAATTTAGCAGTAGTAGGACCCTCATGGAAAATGAGATATAGCAATAGCAGGACCCTTCTGGAAAATGGGACTAGGAGGACCCTCTTGGAAAATGGGACTAGCAGGACCCTCCTGAAAAATGGGATTTAGCAGTAGCAGGACCCTCCTAGAAAATAGGACTAGCAGGACCCTCCAGAAAAATGGAATTTAGCATAGCAGGACCCTCCTGGAAAATGGGACTAGCAGGACCCTCCTGGAAAATGGGAGTTAGCGTAGCAGGACCCTCAATGGGATTTAGCGTAGCAGGTTGGACCCTTCTGGAAAATGATATTTAGCAGTAGCAGGAACCTCCTAGAAAATGGAACTAGCAGGACCCTCTTGGAGAATGGGATTTAGTTTAGCAGGACCCTCCTGAATAATGGAATTTAATTTAATCATATCTTCATGAAGAATGTAGTTTACCTCCAATAATCGAAAACCATCTGAATGATGTGTTACAACGAAGATTGAGTGTCGTTCAGAATCTCAATTCATAAGCTAAGCACCATCTTTGCCTCATATTCCCAAAATTTTCTTTAATTTAAACTAGATCAATCTTTTTTTCTATTTTTGTTGTATGCTTTGATTTCAGGAGCCCGCCGGGAGAACAAGATCAATTTTGTTGATTTCAAGTTTAGTTAGTAGTAGAAGGAACCTGCCTGAAGAACAGGTTCAACTTTCAAGTTCATTTCAAATTCGAATAGCTGGAGCCCCCCTGAAGAACAAGGTCAACTTTTAAGTCATTTCTAGTTCAAGTACCAGGAGCCTGCCTAAAGAACCGGGCCAACTCCAAAGTTCAAGCAGAAGGAGTGTAATAACCCTCTAGGTTATTTCCCCTATTTTCGTACATTTTCTGAATTTTGAGCTTTTTCATATCGGCTACAGGTCATCTGTGACTTGCCGGGACTGACGGTTTGATTCCCAAGCAGTTCATTTATATTTTAAGCCCATTTTCCTATTTTGAAAATTTTAAAGCTAGAAGAGTTAACTTTGGTCAACATTCAGAGAAGACCTCGGATGGAACTTCTATCAGCGCTGTTAGCTCTGGAATGTTGACTTTGGGCTAGTAGGACCTTTGGTTTAGGTTCCGAGACTTCTGGACTTATTTTGGGCTATTGGTTTTTTTTTTTTGTAAAAACAGGTTTTGGGCGTGAGTCCCACTTTTTGTCAAAATGATCTTTGTTGGAAATTTCATCTATTTTATTGAGTTCGCAATGCCATTTTGGTAGGGTAGCATATCTAGTTTGTGTTCACAGGGTCCTAAATAAATCCTGAGGGTGCGGTCGGAGACTTTTGAGTTGAGTTTTTGCAGCTGATGTTCCTGGTTCTTGTATGCGCGCGCTTGTATGCGTGGGGATGCACCTGTGCAGCTGCCCCTGTGGTCGCCAATCGCACCTGTGGTTCTGGGTGACATCAGCAGGGCATCGCCCATGTGCTACCTTCCTACCCCTGTGGTGCCACCCCTGCAACAAGTGTGCCGCACTTGTGAAGCCATAGGTTACTATTGATCTTTACTCTTGTGGTAGTCTAGCCGCCACTGTGACACTGCATCTGCATCAATTTAACCACAGGTGCATCAATCGCTGGGATTTTTCAATGAGGTCCTTGTTGACACCCAATTTTGGCTCTCCGTGCTTAAAATTAACGTCTTCAGGCCTCCCGATCGTTAAAAGAGCACAAAATATAATTTTTACACATTTTATTGAAATATAATAATTTATTGATAATCATCCTTGTTTTAGGAGTTTTACCAATTCATTGATATAATTTTATTCTTTTACAATTCATTGATAATTATTTTTAATTTAGTAAAAATTAGGAATTTTATCAATTCTTGTCACATATTTACTGTCTTACAATTCATTGATAATTATCCTTAATTTTGTAAATATTAGAATATTTATCAATTTATTGTCATACAATTTTAATAATCATAATAATTTTATAGTTATCTGCACGTACACAACACAAATACTACAAATTTAAACAATTTCCGGCATATTACATTTTTAAAGTTAATTACATTTTTTTAATTCTTTTTTACATTTTTGTAATTGCATACCAACGCTCATATTTTTGTACATTATTTATAATTTTACCAATTGAATGACCCTTCCAGTCATTTATGCGTTTTTGCCTTTCTTGTACCGTTAGAGCTTGCCTGTAGCGGCCCCAAGTCATTTATGGCTTGTTGGGACCGATAATTCGATGCCCGGGCCATTTGCTTGGTCTTTTTGGCTGTTCCTTGTTTTAGAGCTTTAGGCTTTTAAAATCATTGATTACAATCAACATTCTTGGTGAACGTGCTTGGAATCGAATTCCGACAGTTTTGTTAGCTCCGGAACATGGACATGGTCTAGTGGGACCTTTGGTCGGGATCCGAGAGCTTTTCAGCTTGGAATTCTCTCATTCTGTGTTTTCAAGTTAGTTGGGCTTGTTTAGTTGACTTTGGTCAACATTCGGAGAAGACGACCTTGGATGGAAATTCTGTCAGTGTCGTTAGCTCTGAAATGCCGAGTTTGTGTTAGTTGGTTGGTTGGTTCGGGTCTCTGGTGAGCCGGGCTCATTTTGGATGTTTGGTTGGCATTTGATAGTGTTGACTTAGGTCAACATTCCTCCGAGATGACCTCGTATGGAAGTTTCATTAATTCCATTGAGTCCGGAACATCGTTTCCACTCTAATAGCACTATTGGTTTTTGAGTATCGGGTTCCGATTATTCCCGGAATGCCGCACATAATTTTTGGCTATTGCTGGTTTTTCTGCTTCTGGTGGACTTCAGCGCGATCGTGCTCCTTTAGCGTGATTGCGCTGGTTTGTGATTTCCCCTTCAGCGCGATCGCGCTCCTTTAGTGCGATAATGCCGACCAACGACCAACAGCTATATATTTTTCATCATTTCATTTTTCCAGCTCCTTTTCTCATTTATTCCCAACTCCAAACTGAAAATCCTCTCCACCAAAATTCTTCTTTTAGTCTTAGCTTGGAGAATCCATCAATTTGGCTGACAAGCCTCGCTTCTTGGTCGATTTTGGTATGTTCTTCTTCCCCAAAACGTGCTCCTTCTCCATTGCATAAACCTCCATTGTTGCTATTTCTCAAACCTTGGAAATTCCATGTAGAATCCATTTCTTGGGCTTGCATGTTCTTGGGATCGTAGTTTTCACTTCCTTAGCTTGTTCCTCTCATTGTGGTAAGTACCCTTTTGTTTAATTTCTAGATTTATTCCATGAATTTCCTCTTTTATTTCTTGGCTTGGGCGGGCTATTTTGAGCCCCAATTATTGTCTGTTTCCGCTCAAATTTTGAGCATGTGCTCCTAGGATAGTAAGGAACACTTTGGTATTTTTCATTTCTGATTTTAGGTTTCGGGGACCATGGGCCCATTTGTGACCCGAATTTCAACCCGGTTATGTTTATGGCATTATAGGTATCGTTAGTCTCGTATTAACGCTTAGATTATTGTGTTGATAGTGGTTTCATAATTTGGAGCTTCCCGGAGCAGTTCTAGCCTTGACGCCGCCGTTCGACGTAACTATTTGTTGGATGATAGGTAGGTTATGGCTTTCCCTACCTAGACTCTGCGTATATACAATATAACTGCATTAATTAGCATCCTTGGGTGGTTGTTATAGGTTGGTACCCCAGATCTCGTTCGCCTTTTCTATCTGTTTATTTCTTACGTTGATTGTAGTATTCGTATAAGTATTGTTTATTACCCTTGTGGTCCTGTGTGGCCTTATATTGACTCTGGAACATAGATGGTGGGTTATTTAGGAATGTCCGCGAGAGTCGGACATAGAGATATCCTTCTAGATTGGTTATGACTGCTGTAGAGCTGTTGAGCCTGTGCAAGGTCGATAGGAATTGTTTGTGAGCCATTTTAGGCTACTCTATTATTTGTGAGCATATCATACATGAAAAAGGTTTTCCATGCATGTTTTACTACTGATTTGGCTTTGGGCCTACTATAAATGATTTTCTAAACCTTGCATGGCCCCGAGGGCCCATTTTCGATAATGTGATTTCGGAGGGGTTTTGAAATTGGCTTTTATGAAACCTATCAGAGTAGAGAGGATACTACGATAATTTGATTACTGGTTTTCATCCTGATACTAGGCTTGGCTGGACCGTAGTGCTAGACACTATTTTCTATGGATTTGTACCCAAATACGAGTTGGGCACCCTATTTAAGGACTGTGATACTTGATTTTTGTTTTAGACCCAGATACGCTCCGAGCACCCTCGATGAGGGTTATTGAGACATGACTACTGCTTTAGACCCGGATACCCTTCGGGCACCCTTGATGGGGGTTATTGAGATTACTACTACTGATTTAGACTCGGATCGAATCTGAGCGCGTACTACAAGATTCTGATTGTTGAGATGTATTATGTTTTGTGTTAGTATGTGGTGTACGAGTAGACCTCCATGGACCCTACCATTCCGAACCAATTGCAATGGGCTAACAGTGACCGGAGGGAGAGGTGTACAACCATGTAGAGGTACTCAGGAGAATACCTTCCATGGATCCCGCCTTTATTGGACCTTTAGGGTGCCGGAGGGGGTAACATACAACACTGCAATCACACTTGGTTATAGATTTATCATATCACATCATCATGCATCTTTCACTCGGATTCCACCCTTGTTTGCTGTGTGTTCAGTGTACGCTCTGATTGTATGGGCGGCCGGAGGGTTTGTTTTCACTTGATTGCGTTCCTCGATTGTATGGACGGCCGTTGGGACTGTAGGTAGATTATATTACTCCCATTGTTTCATAGAGCTAGTTATGGTCCTTGGTCCTTGTGAATTGGTAAGTTTTAGCCTGTTGAGGCTCCGAGTTTTAGTCTTGAGTATTGAGGGGCTAGTGAGTCCTATATATTTGAGGCTCCGTCGTGTGTCCTCCTGAGTGGTTATGATTTATCGGACGTTGTTCCTTATCTTGATTCTGAGTAGAACTCTTGGTTCTGGTGGTTTAGTTATTCCATACTAGTTTGTAAATTGTGAGATGGATCCTGGTTCATGCTTATCTTGAGAGTTGGTGTTTTTATTATGTTTTTGTTACTTTTATGGCTTCTAGTTGATTTTGTTGGGTTGCTTTCCTTCTTTCCCTTCTTACTTGAGGTTGTCGGTACACCGCCGCATTCCTGATTCTCTCTCTCTTTATTTATACTATTGCTGCAAGAATCCCAGGTGCGTCCCTCTTTCTTACACTTGTGTTCGGTGTATATTTGTTTTATGTGCTAGCATTGTATGCTTATAACTCTTGGTTGTCTATTCTCTGTGCTAGTTCCTTGTGCTTTCTCTATTGCTTCGGTGACTACTTTCTTGCTATCTGCTACTTACTATTTTTATATCTTATATGCGCTCAGTCGGCCGATGATGCCTACTGAGTAAACATTGTCTTGGTGCTCATACTACACTTCTGCATCTTTCTGGTGCAGATATTAGTTGAGCTTTCACCGTAGATCGCGTTGGAGATTTGTGCAACTTTTGGACATTCGAGACTAGGGTGAGCGCTTGGCAGTCGGGGCTTGAACATATCTCATCTTTTACGTTGTTACTCTTTGTATATTCAGAGATAATTGTACTTATCATTTCGTTACTTCTAGCACTTGTATTCTATTCAGAAGCTTCTGTACTATCGATACCAGGTCTTGGGGTTGGTGTAGTTTTATCTTGTATATATTCGGGTTATTAATTCTGCTTTATCTATCCTTATATTCTGCTTCCGCTTATTTCTGTTTATTATGCGTATCGGTTAGGTAGTAGCTCATTACTAATCGTTCTGGGCTACGAGAATTGGTTCGCCTACTGGGGGGTTGTAGGTGCCATCATGACCTGAGAAATCGGATCGTGACAAATACACTCCGCAAACGCAAAAAGTTGGAGCAATTAGTTACAAAATACAAAATAAAAATTTGGTCAAGTCAAGGTCTTGTCACCTTTTAAAAAGGTGATAATTGACATGACTAAATACGGCTATTACATTTTGGTTAATAAACCTTTACATATTTGTTAAAATGATCAAGAACCCATAGGACAATAACTTGTGGACTAATTTGGTTATTAAAGGAACAAGGGGAGCAAACATATTATTCAGTGGATAAAAATGATACCATTTTGTTCTATAAAAAGAACAGGAAGGGGGCTTATATTTCATCATCTTCTTCCACACACTCATCAGATTTTTCTCTCATTTTTGGACTCTCACAAGCTCCATCACTACCAAAGTTCTGACGAACTCTTCGACGAGCTCAAGAGCCACCACCGCCAATGATGCCCAACCTCTCTCCGCTTCTCTCCTCTTTTCCGCTTCTCCCTCACTCGTCACTTCCCCTACCAAAAAAAATAGATCTTGTCGTATTCTTATTTTTGAGGGCTGTTGGCCGGATCTAGTATTTTCCGGCGTTGCTCCGACGATAGCCATTGAAGAAGACCGCAACCATGTGGCCGATTTTCATATCTTGCTTGACCAGAGTTTTGGAACTCCGGCAACCTTTGTGTTTGCTCTGTCAATGGCTACTTCACCTTCACTGTTATATTTTTGCTGCTAATTATTGTTATTTGATATTGTTAAGCTGCCTATTTTTTGTCACCTATTGGTGTTTTCCAGCGTATTTTGTTGGCTCCGATGAAGCTGCTACTGAGCTGTTACGATAGTTTTGACATTGTTTGTCCCCTGTTTGGCTGCTTGTGGACTGATATTTTCCATTTTTCCCCTTTACTACTCTTTAGACTTTTATTAAATCGATAGAAAGAACAAATACTACACTACTTGGTCAATGAAAAATGTTCGTCGATTTTTGAGGACTCCACAATAAAAAAGACGGATACATAAATATATACATAGTAATTTTTTTTTGGGCGAAGACAAAATTTTAAGGACGAAGTAAAAAGTTTTATGATTCGTATTTTGGCGAGGTAATCTCAGAGGGCCAACCAGTGCTTCGCAATCATGGCGTATCTAAAACTTAATATAATTACATATCTGAGCCCACACTATAATAAAATTCTTTTTTCTTATATTTAACAAACAAATATGTATTTCTTTAACTTATTTTGATAAATATATTTATTTGTTATTGATATTTTTACTAAGTGTTTATATAGGTACACGAAGATGCTTCCTGAAGACGATAATTAAAGGGAGTTTGAATATCTCACCAAAATTCATTGCTTTTATTTATATTCTAGTAATTGTACAAAAGATAAAGTATAGTAAAAACTTTACTTTCGGGGCCTTGGGGGATGTTTACTTTTATTTACTTATTCATTATTACGTGCATAGGCAAAACTTAAGCCGTAAATACTTTACAAATAAATTAGTTTAACTTAGGTAATTAATTCACAGTTTACCTTATACAGATATTAGGACGTCTTTTCTTTTTTTAAATCGTCCTTCTAATCATTTTTACTTAAACTTTACAAATGATTCTTTACATATTCTTTTGTTAAATACTCTTTTAAAAATTAATATTTTTTTCTTATTCTTAAATTTATTTTTCTTACAAAAGTCAAACAATTTTTTCTACATAATGAAAAATACAAGTCAATTATATAATCGTTATACAATCTTTTTGATATATTTTCTTTACATTATACATATTTTTACACATCTTTTACATTTTTTTACTCAATATATTTTTCCTTACATTATTTGTACTTGGACATACATTTCTTACACATTTTTCTTATATAAATATATATATATATATATATATATATATATATATATATATATATATATATATATATATTTCATAGTAGTGTCTATTCTTTTATATTAACATATTTACATACTTTTCATATTAATAGTACACATTCTTTTACTGTCATTTATATACTTTTCTTACATTTAAATTTTCATATTTTTTAAATATACTAATTTTTATTTTTACACTCTCTCATATATGTTAAACATATGCTTTATACACTCTTACACATATATTTTAAATTATTATATATATATATTATTCTTTTTTTACAGTTCATAGTGATATTTTTTTCCAAAAAATGATTTTTACCTCCTCTTTGAAAAAATTAAGTCTAGCCGGGTACCACATTTTGTGAATTCTAAAAGATGCCTAACTCCTTTCCTTTGGAATAATTTAAATCCTTATATAGAATCTAAATTGGTTTTCGTAGATTAAAACGCAAGTCATATATATCAATATTCAAAATAGGTTTTCTTATTTTTCTTAAAATTAGGTGGCGACTCTGTATATAATTAAATTCTTTTAGAGTCCATAAGTTGTGCTTTATTTAACCTTGATAAAAATAGGGCATGACATAATAGCGACCCCGCTGGGAAAACCAAGTTCTAACCATGATAGACTCAATTTTTTAATTGAGGGAGGTATTTCTATTCACATTTTCATATATTGATTATTTAATTCTTTGATTATTTTTTGCACACTGTGAATTGAATATGCTATTTGTATTGTACACATAAATTTTTGATCTTTTCTTACACATAAATTCTTGATATTATTTTTTGATTCATTATTTACTTCATACTATAGATATGTACGCGAAATACTTCTATACATTATTTATCTAATTATCACCTTATTTCTATCGAGTCATAGCCGTACACTATCACACACCGTGGTTCACTCGAAAAGTGTCTCACACTCCTCCAAAACTACTTTAGATTCCTTGGTTTCAGAGTCGGCATGTTCAGATTACTCTGCATCTTCTCGCAGTTGTCCAAATATTTTTTATCAGCTTAGGTAAATCTACTCTAAGAATCTTTACATCGTCGTACATATGATCGTCACTTCAGTCGGATGAATTCCTATTCTTTATTTGTTATATATTTTTATGTGATATCTGCTCTTTATTTATTGCATATTCTGCGTTTTTATATTTTGTGCATATTTTTTTTAGTTATACATATATATACGTTACACATCATCTTCAACCTAGTCCATTTTGTCTAACGATTTTGATTGACTTGTGTTGAGCCTGGGACCTTTTCAATCCCTCACATTCATTCTAGGTCTCTAAGACCATCCTTCACAGTTTATCATTCTTTTTCATACCCATTGTCGATCTTTACGATCACTCTTTTGGACTTCATTATTCTTTTTCAAGAAATTATCAATACAGCGTTGTACATTCTTCTCATCTCTATAAAGTACTTTTTCTTATCTAAACTCTCGCTCATAGCTACACTTATTTTCAGTACAATTACTCAAAGTAATTATTCAAATCACATACAACTACATATCTGTTCGAACTATGTTTTGACCTGATTCTTGTCCTGGCAAGATACATAGGCAACCCTGCATAAGGGTTCGGTCTTTCACTATTTCAAAATAATTTTTTTACGATTTAAAAATTTAGGGCAAATTTTTTGAAACATGTCAAATATGCTCTCCAAAGTTTTGCTAAGAGCGCAAATCAATAATTCCCTCAAATCAAATCTCCAAGAAATCAGTGTCAATATTTGCCTTACATTCTCACCTTCATTCTACTTTGATAGTTTTCTTCTTCCAATGTCGTAGATCATGAAATATGGCATTACGGCCTAAAATCAAGAGTTTAACACTCCCCCATTCATTCAATCTTTCGGCAGTGGTGAAGTAATGTCAAATCTTTGCCGATCTTCTGTTTCTTAGTAATCTTGTCGACGTACTAGAGTAGTGAAAAAACTTTGTCTATGTTTTCACATCCATCCTCTCAACTGCCTGATCAAAGTAATTTCAAACCTCCTTGTCTGCAATCGGTCTCCTCTCATTTTCCTGTTACACTATTTTTTCAAAAACAATCACATGTTCATGGCAATCATACATATCACATCCACGGGTTCATCTCAAACTACGTTCTAAATTGAGTCTCATATTGATTCATCTTGGTGAGATTTATAGTGTTATGGGGTCAACTCCCTCTGGTTCGACTCCACTCGGTACCCATGCACATATGGATTTTTCCTTTTCTTTTTTCACTCAACACTTAAGTTTGCCTAGGCATACGAAATGAACCACACAAGCACGTGCATGAATATCACTTCCCAACTTTGTATTAAACTCGTGCCACAAAGAAGTACATAAACACAGCCTTACAAAAATTAGCCAACACAACCAATCTGCCTTACAACTGGCCTGCCAGTGCCTAGTAATAGACTGCAGGCTCCAGTTACATGCCTGGCACATGCCTGACACATGCCCTTATCCTAAAACAGTTGGCATCTCCAACTGCTAGGCCAATTCGAATTTCAAATTACAAAATTCAAATAAACAAGTTCAACTGATGCTGCAGACTCAGCAAAATGGCTGGAAACAAGGAAACATCCCAATTACCGACGCATGTGCGAGGCACACACATGCAACCTTCAATTCTAGTGCCAAACACCCATTCTGGCACCCAGCTTGTCGTTCTGTCCACGTGCCTGTCCTGTGTGCAGGTTCTTCCCCACACAGCTTGCCATTGGTGCCCATTTCCTTAGCCCATTTGCCTCGCTCAGCATATAGCCCACAAACTTGCCTTAGCCACGATTCTTCTCAACCATAGCCTTTCCTTGCCTTAGCTCATCCAGACCTTGTCATGCCTTAGACACTCCTTGCCTTGCATGCCTAAGCCATTCCATTGCCAAGTACTTTCCATGACCTATCGACACATGCCACATATGACCATGCTGGCAGACTGGCCTCAACTAAAATTGATTCGAAACGAAGTCATTGGGTCTTGGCTAGGTTCATCATGTAAATCCCTAGACAAACCCGAGCCACCCAAACCATCAAGCTGAGGGTCTAACAAACATACCCCCACCAGATGAGTTGGTCGTCCTCGATGAGGCAGAATCTAAGTACGCCTTGACTTCATCTTTAAACTACCACAATGATGGTCCTTTTTCCTAAGTAGCATCACACACTTGATTGCCTTTCTACTGAACCAAAAACTCTGTTAATCTGTTCTTCTTGCCTTATCCCAAGGTCCGATGATCCAATATATTCTCAACCTCCTCTTAATACTATTGTCACATAATAGGAGGAGAGCGTCTGGATGCTGACCTTGCTACATCTTCGGCATCTTCATGAAATGGCTTCAAGAAACTCACATGAAAAGTAGGATGATTTTTAGCCTTTCTGGCAGATTCAATCGGTAAGCTACTTCTCCAAACCGCTCTATCACTTCAAAGGGTCCATCATACTTGAAATCAGCCCAGGATGAATCGACTTGATACAGATTTTCTTCCAGATTTAGGGAGTCAACTTCAGCAACACCTTGTCACCAACCTAGAATTCTAAAGCACGTCGATGACTGCCAGCATACTTATTCATACGCTTCGCTGCCTTCCTCAAACTATCTTATGCCTCATCTAGAAACACTTGCTTCTCTCGCGCATATTTGTAAGCAGCAGGACACTTGGCCTTTGTTCTTGACTTAGCGACTTCCAGAGGCGTGTTGGGCTGCATACCAAACACTAGTTCAAAGAGACTCTTTGCAGTTGCCAACGACCTCTGCAGTTTATAACAAAACTGCACACTGTCCAACAATTCTACCTAGTTTCTCTAGCAGTCGCATAGTGCCTCTTACACTCTTCAAGCAGATGATTGATTCTTTTAGTCTGTACATCTATTTGTGGATGATTTGCAGTTGAGAATTTCAATTCAGTGCCCATCATATTGAACAAAGCAATCCAAAAATGGCCAGTGAATCGAGTATCTCAATCACTCACAATATCAAGTAGAACCCCAAAGCTTTTCACAACAAACTTGTAGAATAACTCAACAACTATCTCCGAAGAACAAAGAGTAGGAGAGGCAATGAAAATAACATACTTTGAAAACCTGTCGACCATAACAATGACCGACACTTTCCCATAAACCTTTGGAAACTCGCTAACAAAATCCATCGAAACAGAAGCCCAAGGACGCTCCGCAACAGGTAGAGGTTGCAGCAACCCAACTTCCTTTATTCTTTCAGTCTTATCAAGTTGGCACACAAGATAACACTTCACATATGCCTCAATGTTATCTTCCATTTTGGACAGAAATAATTTTGAGATAATAATGCCATCCTTTCAACACCTGGACAACCAACATTGACAGTATCATGTGTTTCTTTTAGGAGTTTTTGCCTCAGTCCATCACCTTGAGGTACAACAATTCTCCCCATATAAAATACAATAGATCATCCTCGATCCAATACCGTCTAATTGTTCCTTCCTTCACTTGATCCATTAATTTCACATATAATGAATCATATGAAACACTAAACTTTATCTTTTCTAGAAACTCATATTCAAGTCTAGTAAGTGCATAAACAACAACAAATACCTCTTTGCGACTCAATGCATCAGCAACTTGATTTTGTTGCCTGGTTTGTGTACCCAAATGAAGTCATATTCAGCAAGAGTTTCTTGTCATTGGGCCTACTTTAGACTCAATTTCTATTATGTTTTGAAATATGTATTGGCCATATTGACCTTATTTACAATAAACTTCGTTCTCAACAAATAAACCCGCCAGATTTAAAGATAATAGAGGACTGCCACCATCTCTTTCTCATGAGCAGAATACCTTTGCTCCGCAGGATTTAATTTTCTGCTCTGAAATGCCACCAGATGATCCTCTTGCACCAGCACACCACCGACTGCATAATCAGAAGCATCTGTTTGAACTTCAAATGGCAAATCAAAGTCAGGCAACCGTAATATTAGCTCAGAAGCAATAGCCTTCTTTAAAGATTTGAAAGCCTTGTCACTTAAATCTGACCAAACCCACTTAACATTGTTCTTCCACAAATCCATTAATCGGGCAACCTTCTTTGAATAGCATGCAATGAACTTTCAATAATAGTTTACCAAGCCCAAGAAATATCTCAATTCTTTAACCCCGCTTGGTGCTTGCCAATCAACAATAGGCTGCACTTTCTTGGGGTCCATTCGCAGCTGGTTTTCTCTCACCAAATGACCCGGAAGTTTGATCTCGTGACAAGAAAACTATGCACTTTTCCATCTTGACATAAAGTTGATACTCTCTAAGTCATTGTAGCTCTATTCTCAAATGGAGCAAATGATCTTTTAGTGTCCTGCTATAAATGACTATGTCATCTAAGTAAACAGCTACAAATTCATCAAGGTACTCATAAAGAACATTGTTCATTAAGTTAAAGAAAGTAGCCGGGTCATTAGTCAACCCATACAACATTACCAGGAATTCATAGCTACCATACCTAGTTACACAAGTGGTCTTTGGGGCATTCCCCTCAGATATGCATACTTGCCAATAGCTGACCTCAAATCTAACTTAGAAAAGAAATTAGACTTAGATAGCCTATCCAATAAGTCTTGAACCAGCGGCACCGTATACTTGTTCTTTATAGTCACTTTGTTTAGTGCACGATAGTCAACGCACATTCACAGAATTCCATCCTGCTTCTTTTGGAACATAATTAGGGCACCATAGGGAGCCTTTGAAGGTTGGATTAGTTTGGCCTCAAGCAACTCTGACAACTATTTCCTTAATTATGCCAACTCCAATAAAAACATGCAATAGGGAGGGTGTGCTGGTGGCACTGATCCAGTGATTAGTTCAATCCTGTGATCAATTTCCTTCTGTGGAGGTAACTATTTCGGTAGTTATGGTGGCATCATATCCTTGAATTCTGATAGCAACTTTGCAACACAATCCAGAAATTCAACCTACACATCTGGTTTTATCTCAACCAAGGAAGCCAAATAAGCAGTCTCACCCTTCTTCAGCCTCTCTTCAAAAGCCATAGCAGACATCAATGCAACAATTTTGGACTGCTTTCTCTTCTTTGCCTCATCAAAGGGTTGAATACCTTTCACAAACCCGAGGTTATTTTCCCCTATAAATATCACACCATGTAAATGAGGAATCAAAGCAACTTTAAAATTCCTCATAAAGTCAATCCCAAGCAAAATATTAACGTCATCAAGCGACAATAACTTTAAACTTCCTCATAAAAGTCAATCCCAAGCAGAAGATTGAAGTCATCAAACGGCACCACCGTCAAGTTATGCATTCCAGACCAATGTACAATTTTCAAAGGGACACCCAGCATCATACCAAAGCCTGGCTGTGCTGCAAAATTTACAACCTTCATTCTTGTTGCACAATTAGTCACCTTCAAACCATATGCTTGCACAATCTTTGAGGCCACAAAAGTATGAGTATCACCGGTATCAACCATTGACATAACACTTTTGTCCCTAATTTTCATGTCAATATACATCAGTTAACCATAGGCAACCGATAGATCTTCAATACTTTCAGCAGTGTTTATCAAAGGAACCTTCTCAGCATCATCATCTTCCTCCTTTTCTACTACTTTCACGCTGGCCAGCGTATTCAACAAACGTAATGGGTTGATATAAGCAGCAATTTCCTGTCCCAAATTTTATTTCTCTTCTTCAGCCAAGAAAGCATTAATCTTTCCCCTCTTTGGGCAGTTCCTTACCTAATTACCCGGTCTTTGGTAAGTCCAGTAGACTTTTTCGCTATCCTGCTTACTTTTATTAGCCGTGCAACATCCACCTTACCCTTTCCTTTGTCATTTCTGTCTTGCCTTCAATTATCCTTCTTCTAGTCTCTGTCCTTTTACTTATTCTTAGTTTTAG
This sequence comes from Jaltomata sinuosa, assembly GCA_003996215.1. Classification (NCBI taxonomy): domain Eukaryota; kingdom Viridiplantae; phylum Streptophyta; class Magnoliopsida; order Solanales; family Solanaceae; genus Jaltomata; species Jaltomata sinuosa. The sequence continues at coordinate 67,817 of QJPP01000940.1, read as the reverse complement.
AAGGAGTAGGATCAGGGGAAGCACTATTAAAACAAAAATCAATTAGTGCATATGCCACCACAATGGTACTAGGCATTTATTAAACTTTCTGCCTAGGCAGTTTGTTTTGTGCCCAGCCTTGCATTCCAGAAATGAAGTTGTGCAACTTATCTTTATCAGACATATTCTGCATATCAAGCATCAAGGACAAAAATTACTTCACGTAGTCCCAAATGGAACCAACTTGTTTCAACCGCTTTAGTTTGTCCCTAGAGACCCAAGACGTATGCTAGGTAGAAACTTTTCAAAAAGTGCATCCCTCAATTTTCCCACGGTATGACACTTGGGTCTGCCAGGACTTTCATTATTAACATTCTTTATACGCCACCACAACACTGGATTTTTCCTAAATTAGCAAACTGCCATGCTCTGTTTGTCATTTACAGGCACATGAGTAGTAGCAAAGTAGTGTTCTAAGTCCCACAAGAAATTTTCCAAATCTTTGGCGCCACGAACACCATCAAAGTATTTTGGTTATGGGATCTTTATTTTGGTGTGTTCATTCCCACTCCAGGATGAACAAACAATATCCCAGTGAAGGACTACCATCACCTTCTTAAGATACTAATTCTTTTTCACCAGATCTTTGATTTGGGCACCTATAGTTCCAAAACAAAATAAGAAAATCGTCCACCTGCCCATCACCAGTAGTGCAAAGGCTCTGAATTCATGCATTGATGCCATTAATCTATGTTATGACATCAACCAGATCTTTATCATCTTCAACCAGACCAAGCATGGCTTCCAGCCTTGCCACCATTTCATGTAACTTTTTGCAATTTGCTCTGCCAGCCATCGCAACCTGAAAGCTCTGATACCAAATGTAATGGGGTCAACTCCCGCTGGTTTGACTCCATTCAACAGCTATGGACCTATGGCTTTAGCCCTTTACTTTTTTCCTGCAACACTTAGTTTGCCTAGGCATACGAAATGAACCACACAAGCACATACAAGAAAATCACTTCCCAACTTTGTATTAAACTCGTGCCACAACGAAGCATACAAACTCAACCTTACAAAAATTAGCCACCACAGCCAATCTGCCTTGTGACTGGCCTGCCAGTGCCTATTAATAGACTGCACGCTCAAGTCACATGCCTGACACATGCCCCTATCCTAAAACAGTTGGCATCTCTAACTGCTAGGCCAATTCAAATTTCAAATTACAAAATTCAAATAAACAAGTTCAACTGATCCTGCTGACTCAGCCAAAATGGCTAGAAATAAGGAAACTTCCCAACTGCCGATGCATGTGCGAGGCACAAACATGCAACCTTCAATTCTTGTGCCAAACACCCATTCTGGCACACAGCTTGTCGCTCTACCTATGTTCCTATCCTGTGTGCAGGTTTTTCCTGCATAGTTTACCATTGGTGCCTATTTCCTTAGCCCATTTACCTCGCTCAGCAATAGCCCACGAACTTGCCTTATACAAGATTCTTCTCAACCATAGCCTTTCCTTGGCTTAGCTCATCCAACCCTTGTCATGCCTTAGCCATGCTTTGCCTTGCATACCTTAGCCATGCCACTGCCAAGGTCTTGCCATTCCCTGCCAACATGTGACACATATGGCCATGCCGGCAGACTGGCCTCAACTAAACTTGATCCAAACCAAAGTCATTGGGTCTTGGCTAGGTTCATCATGTAAATCCCTAGCTAAACCTGAGCCACCCAAACCATCAAGCTGAGGGTCTAACAAACTTCCCCCCATTTGATGAGTTGTTCATCCTCAATGAGGCAGAATATAAGTAAGCCTTGACATAATCTTCAAACTGCCACAATGATGGTCCTCCCAAGTAGCATCACACACTTCCTTGCCTTTCCACTGAACCAAAAACTCTGTTCATATGTTCTTCTTGCCTTGTCCCAAGGTCCGATGATCCAATATCTTCTCAATCTCCTCCTTATACTGTTGTTGCACAATAGCAAGAGCACCTCTGGATGCCGACCTTGCTAGATCTTCGGCATCTTCATGAAATGGCTTCAGGAAACTCGCATGAAAAGTAGGATGGATTTTTAGCCTTTCCGGCAGATTCAATCGGTAAGCTACTTCACCAACCCGCTCTATCACTTCAAAGGGTCCATCATACTTTGAAATCAGCCAACGATGAATCGACTTGCTACTATTTTTCTTCCAAATTTAGGGAGTCAACTTCAGCAACACCTTGTCACCAACCTGGAATTCTAAAGCATGCCGATGACTACAAGCATACTTCTTCATATGCTTCGCTGCCTTCCTCAAACAATCTTGCGCCTCATCTAGAAACACTTGCTTGTCTCATGCATATTTGTAAGAATCAGGACATTTTCCCTCTGTTATTGACTTAGCGACTTCCAGCAGCGTGTTGGCCTGCATACCCAACACTAGTTCAAAGGGACTCTTTTCAATTGCCGACGAACTGTGCAGATTATAACAAAATTGTGCACTGTCCAGCAATTCTACTCAGTTTCTCTGACTTGCAGTCACATAGTGCCTATGACACTCTTCAAGCAGATAATTGATTCTTTTGGTCTATCCATTTGTTTGTGGATGGTTTGCAGTTGAGAATTTCAATTCAGTGCCCATCATATTGAACAAAGCAATCCAAAAATGGTCGGTGAATCGAGTATCTCAATCACTCACAATATCAAGTAGAAACCCAAAGCTTTTCACAACAAATTTGTAGAATAACTCAACAACTATCTTCGAAGAACAAAGAATAGGAGCAACAATGAAAATAGCATACTTTGAAAACCTATTGACCACAACCATGACTGACGCTTTACCATCAACCTTTGGAAACTCGCTAACAAAACCCATCAAAACAGAAGAACAAGGACGCTCCACATTAGTTAGAGGTTGTTGCAACCCTACTTCCTTTCTTCTTTCAATCTTATCAAGTTAGCACACAAGACAAGACTTCACATATGCCTCAATGCTATCTTCCATTTTTGGCCAGAAATAATTTTGAGACAACAATGCCATACTTTCAAAACCTGGATGACCAACATAGACAGTATCATGTGTTTATTTTAGGAGTTTTCGCCTCAGTACATCACCTTGAGGTACAAAAATTCTCCTGCCATAAAAGAGGTCTATAGTTCTATTCCACTAATCCAATATTTTTTTAAAAGGATTTCCGCACGTTAAAAGAATTTCAAGAAAATGAACACCCAGCAGGGCTCGAACTTGTATGTATTGGGTGGTAAGCCTGAGCTTTAACTACTGGCACCACGAGATACTTTGTTTCTCGGGGTGCCAGCATCAGCATTTGTACATTTCCTGATATATATATAGATAGATATACATATATACACAGAATTTCAATCGAGATGTGCGGGTGCCGTGGCACCCCTTCCAATCTACATAGATCCACCCCTGCTTAGACAACCTATCCATTAAGTCTTGAACCAACGGCATCAGATACTTGTTCTTTATAGTCACTTTGTTCAGTGCACAATAGTCAACACACATTCACAGACTTTCATCCTGCTTCTTTTGCAATAGAATTAGGGCACCACAGGGAGCCTTCGAAGGCTAGATTATTTTGGCCTCAAGCAACTCTGACATTTATTTCCTTAATTCTGCCAACTCCAATAGAGACATGCGATAGAGAGGGTGTGCTGGTGGCACTGATCCAGGAATCAGTTCAATCCTGTGATCAATTTCCCTCTGTGGAGATAACTAATTTTGTAGTTCTGGTGGCATCATATCCTTGAATTCTGACAGCAACTTTGCAACACAATCCAGAAATTCAAGATGCACATCGGGTTTTTATCTCAAACAAGGCAGACAAATAAGCATTCTCACCCTTCTTCAGCCCCTCTTCAAAAGCCATAGCAAACAACAATGCAGCAATTCCGATTTTTTTTCTCTTCTTTCCCTCATCAAATGGTTGAATACCTTTAACAAATTCGAGGTCATCTCCGCCTATATATATCAGACCATCTAAATGAGGAATCGAAGCAACTTTAAACTTCCTCATAAAGTAAATCCCAAGCAAAAGATTGACGTCATCAAGTGGCAACAACTTTAAACTTCCTCATAAATTCAATCCCAAGAAGAAGATTGAAGTCATCAAGTGGCACCATCGTCAAGTTATGCATTCCAGACCAATGTCAATTTTTCAAAGAGACACCCAGCGTCATACCAAAGCCTGGTTGTGCTGCAGAATTTACAACCTTCATTTTTGTTGCACAATTAGTCACCTTCAAACCGTATGCTTCTTCAATCTTTGAGGCCACAAAAGTATGAGTAGCACCGGTATCAACCATTGTCACAATATTTTTGTCCCCAATTTTCATGTCAATATACATCAGTGAACCATAGGCAACCGATAGATCTTCAATAATTTCAGCAGTGTTTATCAATGCAACCTTCTCAACATCATTATATTCCTCCTCTTCCACTATATTCACGCTGGCCAGCGTATTCAACAAACGTAGTGGGTTGATATAGGTAGCAATTTCCTGTACCAAATTTTTTTTCTCTTCTTCAATCAAGAAAGCATTAATCTTTCCATGCTTTGGACAGTTCCTTGCCTAATGACCCGGACTTTGTCAAGTCCAACAGACTTTTTCACCAGTCTGCTTGCTTTTATTAGTTGTTGAGCATCCACCTTACCCTTGCCTTTGTCATTTTCTTCTTGCCTTCAATTATTCTTCTTCCAGTCTCTTCCTTTTTCCTTCTTCTTCATTTTAGAAGGAGTAGGATCAGGGGAAGCACTGTGAGAATGAAAATCAATCAATGCATCTGCCACCGCAATAGCACTAGGCATATCGTAAAATCTTTTCCTACGCAGTTCATTCTGTGCCCAGCCTTGCATTCCAAAAATGAAGTTGTGCAACTTATCTTCATCAGACATATTATGAATATCAAGCATTAAGGAGAAAAATTCCTTCACGTAGTTTCGAATAGAACCAACTTGTTTCAATTGCTTTAGTTTGTCCCTAGCAACCCAAGACGAATCTCTAGGAAGAAACTTTTCACAAAATGCATCCCTCAGTTTACAACAAGTATCACACTTGGGTTTGCCAACACTTTTGTCATCAGCATTCTTTGTGCGCCATAACAACACTGCATGGTTCCTAAAATAGCAAACTACCATGGTCAGTTTGTCATTTACAGGCACAGGAGCAGTAGCAAAGTAGTGTTCTGAGTCCGACAAGAAATTTTCCAAATCTTTAGCAGCAGAACACTATCAAAGTATTTTGGTTCTGGGATCTTAATTTTGGTATGTTCACCTCCACTCCAGGATGAACCAGCAATAGCCTGGTGAAGGACTACCATCTCCGCCTTAAGATATGTCACACACCGAGCCTACCCCTGGACGTAACATGGGATCCAAGATCATAAGTTATCTCAAGATAACCCTCTGGCAATAGCATGACTTAAAAATTGAATAAAACATAAGAACATAAGCTTAACTAAAGTAATGAGCAACTTAATCTGTTTATATAAATAAAAGTCTAAGGATGAAAATTTGAATACAGCTGAATATCTGACTCTATGTCTGAAAGCCTCTACTACTGATGAGCTGCTGGGACAAGTCCCCAGCTAACTCTAAATACTGAAAACTGAACGAAAGAACTAATATTCTAAAATAATGCTAACCTCCAAGTCCTCAAATGAGGAGGATCACCAAGCTGGTCAGATGTGCTGCTGATCTACTAGCCTCAAATCTGGGGGAGAGCTACTGAATCTACATCATAATAGGATGCAGCACAAAGAGGTATGCGGTCAGTACTATAGGATGTATTGAGTATGTGAGATATGCATAATCACGATAAAAACATACTTAAAACATGATTGAAATGAGTTCGTACATATGAAGAGATAACATAAGTAAATATCAAGATATGAGACATAAAACATGAAATAAAGTGAAGATTCAAAGTAGAGTATCATATAACTTTACAGCTTGAAAATAATAATGCGGGAGTTTCTCTTAACTGACATAAACCATGCTGAGCTACATGGTGTCCAGTGTCATGCACCCACACAGAAAAAGGTTTTCCTAACCGGCCAAGGTTAGAACCATGTCATAAGGATCCTGTCATGGGCCACAGAGGGCAACCTACAGTAGCAACGTAGTTCTAAATTTGGGTTATCTGGAACCCTCATCGCTCGGTGCTAAATACTACTCCCAATACATAACATGAGGCTCACATACATGTGACATATCTAGATGTCAAAGCTTGTTCATAAACATGTTCATAACCCGGATCTTCATACTACTCACGAACCTTAGTTTAGAAAATGATTCATGAGCATTGGTGGCACATCGGGTGTCTTGTATTGCATAACAACAATTCATAACTTGAAAACTTGCATGGCCCTAGTTCAATTTCGTAATCACATATACTTTCATAAAACATAGGAACTAGCCATGCACTTGCTTGAATTTCATAAAATCATGCTATCATTTTCCCGAATTTACTTTAATCAATTCATGCATGTAAAATTTTCTATAATTATCCTTCGATTCATGAAATAGGAGTTCACATGTAAAAAACCCATGCCAAATCATGCAACTTTATAGTAAATCTAATAGTAGAATCATGAGAAAATAATTTTTTAACAAAGCCCATAAGAATTGGGTAAGAACCCTAATTTGAAATTCATGAAAATCCATATGAAGAATTGGGGTTTTGGGCATAAGGGTTGAAGAATCCCTTATTGAATACCCACATACCTGAACTTGAAGCTTTCCTAACTTGGGAATTGAGGATGGAGGATTGAAGAAGGAACCCTAGGCCTTGGAGCTTGAGAGAAGAATCTCTTTCTTTCTTCTTGAGGTTGGATTGAAGGAATGAGGAGAAATTTAACAAAGTATGAATAAATACCTTTTAAATAGGCCTAAAAAGACTTAGTATAGGAGTTAAAAGAGTAGAAAATTACAAAAATACCCCAAGGAAATGAAACTGAAAAACTGCTAAAATATTTGCCACAGGCTTCTACGGACACAAACCACGGCCCATGGAATGAACAATGGTCCATGAATGGAGGTCGTGATTCTAAAACCACTCTTTCAGGATTTTGGACAGATTTTATGGGTGGATTTCACGACCCGTGCAACCCTCCCGTGGATTTCAGATAAAAAATTGAGTTTCAGGAAATTTTTAGGCCTTTGGTCTGATTTCCACGAGGGGAAATCATGGGCCGTGGTTTCATCAACGACCCATGGATCAACCTCATGAATCTAAGGCCAAAAATCGATCTGAAAGTTTGATTTCACGGATTCAAACCATGGGTCGTGGTTTGATCCACGAGATATAGATGGCTCTCGTGGTTTCTCTCTGTCTTTTTGACAGACATACATATTTTAGTAAAATGATGATAACTTTTTACTCCGGACTCGTAGTAATGCACGGTTCGTGGCATTGGAAAGAAGACTTGAAGATATTTAATTTATTAGGTACTAGGTGATCTAACTCTTTATATTCTAGGAGTTATGATTGTTTGTATTTGACCCTTGAAAAATCTTACACTAAAACTCAATCGGTAAGGAAGCTTTCAACTCAACTTTGAGCTAGAGGTTCTTTATGACCCTTATTCATATTTAATCCACCTCCAAAACATTAGGATAGATCTTAATGCTTAGGTACATAGAAAATTTATCTAGTTCGGATCTAACAACACATGAAAAGTGGTTCAGATTTGGCTTAGAATTTCTGGGGTGTTACAATATCTCCCCCTTGAGATCATTCATCCTCGAATTAAGACTACTAAGTTGAGATTTGAGGGGGAAAAGGTTGCAATCCCATAAATTGAGTTCTAAGAGTTGAAATATTTTATGGTAACTGATTCCTGACTGAAATATAAACTGAGATGGATTCAAGGGGAGCGTATGCACGCGAAGAGCATAAGCATAACTGATGGGACATGAAACTGAATTCCTAACATAATAACTGGTCTAGATTCAGAGTAGGGATTCAACTAAAACTCATAAAGAATGAGCGCATTCTTAGAAATCATAGTTAACTGAAAAGGACATCAAATTGAGAGGGGAAACTATACGAGAAACCCATTCTCTTTTAAACTGAACTTACTACCTTGGACTGAACTGAATGTAAGGCCTTCTAGCCTTAGGAGTGATTATCGATAGGTATGAACTAATCTGATATGAGGAGTCAAGTATTCTCTCAAGCTGAAGCTACTGGACCTAAGATATGAGCACCCTGGGCAAGGAGTAAGAATAAGACTATTCTTGCCTAAAATACTACGGTTGACAGCTCTTAAGCTTAGAAACACCTTTTAACTATACTAACTCCTCTTAATACTAAGGTCTAAGTCTAACTACCTGCTTTCATCATGTTCAAGCCTATCTTGACTAAATCTTTTACATCTAGAGTTACCTCTCAATAATGCTATTCCTTCTTATCATGAAAATCAACTAACCTTGAGCTCTAATCAATGGTCCACTAGGCGCACAAAGCAAAAGCCTATATGTATTACATCACGACATTCAAGACTATCATTTTGATCACTCTATGATTTATAGCTCATACTATCCAAGACTTCTCCCCCCTACCCTAGCATATCTAAGAGTTGTAACTTGAAGAACTTCTACAAAGAGACATACCAAAATTTCTCATCTAACTCTTTCACATGAATAATCCCCACCTCACTTTTCATCCACAACTAGAAGCCGAGGTGGAAAAAGTACACTAACAAGGAAAGGAAGTCCACTACCTCCCGTCTAGGCTACTACTAGTCTTCCTCCCCTAACACTTATAACAACATGAACATGAATCACTGAAAGAAAAGAGCGGGAGCATGAGCGTCTCGAATGAAGGATTTATTAATTGGTCTTGACTTACACTCAGTGTGGTATAGCCACTCTAGGTGAGGTCTGAGAAGTTGAGTGCAATGGAATGAGTGCCTCACATCTTGGACATATAAATCATGGCTAAAGCAAGAAAATCATAAACACAAACTATTTTAAGAAATCAGGTATGAGCACATACATGGCGTAGAATGATTTGATTAGTCATTAGGGCATGTCTGAAGAATGAATTGAGTAAATAGGACTGAGTACGCTATGGTACAAGAGTTTTTCATACATAATGATCATCAAGGAATGAAGCTGGGATTTGCAGAATCATAAAGTAAGAGTAGGGTCATTGTAATCACTTGTCATTCTAAGAGCTAAATATGAGCGTGAATTTGAATGGAGCACGTAAATTCAAAATAATACCATGACGATGACACACAAGGCATTCAAAAGGTATTGTAATGACCAAAGTATACTTATGATGTTAGGATATAAATAAGCTTCTGCCTCCCCTTCTAACTTTGTTCTAATACCCATTAGCATCACTACCTGAGTCTCAAAAATTTGATTGATTCTACATCCCACCACCTCCCCCTTAGATTCATGCTACGTTCTAAGTATGTGGACCTCTCTCTAATCTCTAAACAAAACTATGATCATTTAACCCTAACAGAATAGACACTAATCTATAATCTAGTATGAATATCCAGTTCCCTCTATAGTCTAAGGCTCTTCCTTGCCTCAAAGTCTAGGCCTCAACTATTCTGTCTCAGATAGGACTGTACATACCACATTCATTAACTTACAACCTATACCTTGCAATGACATGTCAAGCTTACTTGGTTCTAACCCTCACGGCTATCTCCTTACATAATCCATAATGATACTAAACTCCTCTATCACAACTCTGTTCTAAGCTAAGACACTCACAACCATACAAGAATGGGGTCTGGGAATTATGAATGCATAAGAAAGAAATCTAGTGACATACCTGATTCAACTTCTGGAGGAATACTCTAACCCGGCTGGCTAGGAAATGAAAAGAATCGGTTTTGAAGTTGAACACCACTGTTACCCTGCTTAGCTGAGGGGAAAACCCTGACCCTATGGCCTAACTGACCGCACCCAAAACACCCTTCCTTTCCAGGAAGGCACTCTCCTAGATAAAACTTACCACAACTACCACAACGAGGGTACCTCCAGGTCTTCAGATCCCTACTAGGACAAGACTGAGAATCAAGTGCAGGTGTGCTAACTAGAGATGGGGTTGGTCTGGATGACCTCTGCTAAAATGATGACCAGTTCCTACTAATAGTTTGCACCAAGCTAGAGTCATGGGTCCAGGTTCTGGCTCTCTTGTTCCTCCTCTTTCACTTCTTCAGTTTCTCTTTCTCATTCAACTGAGTTGTCATGACTTGAGCTAACATACAAATGGCATCATGAAACTCTGCATTCGTAACCTCATGGTCTGGAATAGGTGGATTAGGTTTTCTCTTGGGGTTTCTTTGCGGAGACATTATCTGAAATGCGTAAGGAACATATCAGGAAGGTAAATAGAGTTAAACTCTACCACACGATAATGAACATAAAAGAAGTGAAATTTTTCCAAAAACATCTCATAGCCTTCCTCTCATAGATGTGGCGTGCTTCACACCCATGAAAGAGACTCTACTCGATACAGCTTTCAGACACCCTAGGACTCTTGAACCTGTTGCTTTGATACCAAGTTTTTCATGCCCCAAGCCTACCCCCAGGACGAAACATGGGACCCAAGATCACAAGTGATCTTAAGATAACCCTCTGGCAATAACATGACTTAAAAACTGAATAAAACATAAAAACGGAAGCTTAACTAAAATAATGAGCAACTTAATCTGTTTATATAGATAAAAGTTTAAGGATGAAAATTTGAATACAACTGAATATCTGACTTTATGTCTGAAAGCCTCTACTACTAACGAGCTGCTGGGACAAGCCCCCAACTAACTCTAAATACTGAAAACTGAACGAAAGAACTAATAGTCTATAATGAAGCAAAACTCCAAGTCCTCAAATGAGGAGGAGTCACCAAGCTGGTCGAATGTGCTGCTGATCTACTAGCCTCGAATCTGGGGGTGAGCTACTGAATCTACATCATGATAGGATGCAACACAAAGAGGTATGTGGTCAGTACTATAGGATGTACTGAGTATGTGAGATATGCATAATCATGATAAAAACATACCTAAAACATGCTTGAAATGAGTTCGTACATATAAATAGATAGCATAAGTAAATATCAAGATATAAGACATAAAACATGAAATAAAGTCAAGATTCAAAGTAGAGAATCATATAACTTTATAGCTTGAAAATAATCATGCAAAAGTTTCTCTTAACCGACATAAACCATGATATGCTACATAGAGTCCAGTGTCATGCACTCACACTAAAAAAGGTTGTCCTAACCGTCCAAGGTTAGAACCATGTCATAAGGATCCTGTCATGGGCCACAGAGGGCAACCTACGGTGGCAACGTAGTTCTAAATTTTGGTTATCTGGAACCCTCATCGCTCGGTGATAAATACTACTCTCAAAACATAACATGAGGCTCACATACATATGACATATCTAGATGTCAAAGCTTGTTCATAAATCTGTTCATAACCCGGATCTTTATACTACTCACGAACCTTGGATTAGAAAATAATTCATGAGCATTGATGGCACATCAGGTGTCTTGTCTTTCACAACAATAATTCATAACTTGAAAACTTGCATGGCCCTAGTTCAATTTCATAGTAACATATACTTTCATAAAACATAGAAACTAGGCATGCACTTGCTTGAATTTCATGAAATCATGCTATCTTTTTCTCGAATTTACTTGAATCAATTCATGCATGTAAAATTTGCTATAATTAGCCTTCATGAAATAGGAGTTCACATGTAAAAAACCATGCAAAATCATGCAATTTGATAGTAAATTTCATAGTAGAATCATGAGAAAATAATTTTTTAGCAAAGCCCATAAGAATTAGATAAGAACCTTAATTTGAAATTCATGAAAATCCATATGAAGAATTGAGGTTTTGGGAATAAGGTTTGAAGAATCCCTTATTGAATACCCACATACCTGAACTTGCAGCTTTCCTAACTTGGGACTTGAGGATGGGGGATTGGAGAAGGAACCCTAGGCTTTGGAGCTTGAGAGAAGAATTCCTTTTTTTCTTCTTGATGTTGGATTAAAGGAATGAGGAGAAATTTAACTAAGTATGAATAAATACCCTTTAAATAGGCCTAAAATGACTTAGTATAGGAGTTAAAAGAGTGGAAAATTACTAAAATACCCCAAGGAAAAGAGTCTGAAAAACTGCTAAAATTTCATCATAGGCTTTTACGGACACAAACCACGGCCAGTGGAATGAACCACAATCCGTGAATGGAGGTTGTGATTCTCAAACGACTCTTTCAAGCTTCTGGACAGATTTCACGGGTGGATTTCATGACCCTTGGACCATTCCATGACCCGTGAAACCCTCTCGGGGATTTCATACCAAAATTTGAGTTTCAGGAAATTTTCAGGCCTCTGGACTGATTTCCATGAGGGAAAATCACGGCCCGTGGTTTGATCCATGACCCATGGATCAACCTCATGAATCTAAGGCTAAAAATTGATCTAAATGTTTGATTTCACAGATTCAAACCATGGGTCATGGTTTGATCCACGAGACATAGATGGCTCTCGTGGTTTCTCTCTGTCTTTTTGACAGACATACATATTTTAGTAAAATGCTGATAACTTTTTACTCCGGACTCGAAGTAATGCACGGTTGTGGTTTGATTTCATGGATTCAAACCATGGGTCATGGACCCATGGTTTGATCCACGAGCCATAGATGGCTCTCATGGTTTTTGTCTGTGTTTTTGATAGATAAATACAGTTTAGTAAAATGCTGATAACATTTTACTCCAAACTCGTATTAATGCGCGGTTGGTGATGTTGGAAAGAAAACTCAAACATATTTAATTTGGTGGGTACTAAGTCACCTACTTATTTATATTCTAGGAGTTATGATTGTTTGAAGTTGAGCCTTGAAAAATCTTACACTAAAACTCAATCGGTAAGGAATCTTTCAACTCTACTTGGAGCTAGAGGTTCTTTATGACCCTTATTCATATCTAATACACTTCCAAAACTTAAGAATAGGTCTTAAAACTGTGGTACATAGAAAATTTATCAAGTTTGGGTCTAACAAAATATGAAAAGTGGTTTAGATTTGGCTTAAAATTTCTGGGGTGTTACAAGATCCTCATTTTGTTTGACCAGATCTTTGATTTGGGCACCCATAGTTCCAAAAAGATTGAGAAAATCAGCCACCTACCCATCACCAGCAGTGCGAAGGATCTAAATTTCTGTGTTGATGCCATTAATCTGCATTATGACATCAACCAGATCTTTATCATCTTTGACCAGACCAAGCATAACTTCCAGCCTTGCCACCTTTTCCCCCAACGCGTTGTAATTTGCTCTGCCAGCCATCGTAACCTGAAAGCTCTGATAATAATTGTAATAGGGTCAACTCCCTGTGGCTTAACTCCAATCGGCAGCCACGCACCTATGGCTTTAGCCCTTTACTTTTTTCATGCAACACTTAGTTTTACAAGGCATACAAAATGACCAACACAAGCACGTACAGGAAAATCACTTCCCAACTTTGTATTAAACTCATGCCACAAAGAAGCACACAAACTCAACCTTACAAAACTTAGCCAACACAACCAATTTGCCTTGTGATTGGCTGTCAGTGTCTATTAATAGACTGTAGGCTCTAGTCACATGTCAGGCACATGCCCCTATCCTAAAACAGTTGGCATCTCCAACTTCTAGGACAATTCAAATTTCAAATTACAAAATTCAAATAAAAAATTTCAACTGATGTTGTTGACTCAGCCAAAATGGCTGGAAAAAAAAGAAACTTCCCAACTGCTGATTCATGTGCGAGGCACATGCATGGAACATTGAATTCTGGTATCAAACACCCATTCTAGCACCCAGCTTGTCGCTCTGCCCACGTGCCTATCCTGTGTGCAGATTTTTCCCCATATAGGTTGCCATTGGGTCCTATTTCCTTAGCCCATTTCCCTCGCTCAGCACATAGCCCACGAACTTGCCTTAGCCACGATTATGCTCAACCATAGCCTTTCCTTTCCTTAGCTCGTCCAGCCCTTATCATGCCTTAGCCACGCCTTGCCTTGCATGACTTAGCCATACGACTGTCAAGGTCTTGCCATGCCCTATCGACACGTGCCACATATGCCCATGCCGGCAAACTGTCTTCAACTAAACTTGATCTGGACCGAAGTCATTGGATCTTTGCTAGGTTTATCATGTAAATCCCTAGCCAAACTCGAGCCACCCGAACCATCAAGTTGAGGGTCTAACAAACTAGCCCCACTAGATGAGCTCATCATCCTCGACGAGGCAGAATCTAAGTAAGCCTTGACTTCATCTTCAAACTGCCACAATGATGGTCCTTTTTTCCAAGTAGCATCACACACTTTCTTGCCTTTCCACTTAACCAGAAACTCTGTTCATCTGTTCTTCTTGCCTTGTCCCAAGGTTCGATGATTTAATATCTTCTCAATCTACTCTTCATACTGATGTCGCACAATAGGAGGAGCACGTTTGGATGCCAACGTTGCTGGATCTTTGGCATCTTCATGAAATGGCTTCAGGAAACTCACATGAAAAGTAGGATGGATTTTTAGCCTTTCCGATGGATTCAATCGGTAAGCTACTTCACCAACCCGCTCTATCACTTCAAAGGGTCCATCATACTTTGAAATCAGCCAACGATGAATCGACTTGCTACTTATTTTCTTCCAGATTTAGGGAGTCAACTTCAGCAACACCTTGTAACCAACCTGGAATTCTAAAGCATGCCGATGAATGCCAGCATACTTCTTCATACGCTTCGCTGCCTTCTTCAAAGTATCTTGCGTCTCATCTAGAAACTCTTGCTTGTGTCGCTTATATTTGTAAGTAGCAGGGCACTTGCCCTCTGTTCTTGACTTAGCAACTTCAAACGGCGTGTTAGGATGCATACCCAACACTAGTTCAAAGGGACTCTTTTCATTTGTCATTGACCTGTGCAGATTATAACAAAATTGTGCACTGTCCAGCAATTCTAGTCAGTTTCTCTGACTTGCAGTCACATAGTGCCTATGACACTCTTCAAGCAGATAATTGATTCTTTTGGTCTATCCATCTGTTTGTGGATGGTTTGCAGTTGATAATTTCAATTCAGTGCCCATCATATTGAACAAAGAAATCCAAAAATGGTTGGTGAATCGAGTATCTCAATCACTCGCAATATCAAGTGGAACCCCAAAGCTTTTCACAACAAACTTGTAGAATAAATCAATAGCTATATTCAAAGAACAAAGAGTAGGAGCAGCAATGAAAATAGCATTCTTTGAGAACCTATTAACCACAACCATGATAGTTCTTTGCCATCAACCTTTTGAAACCCGCTAACAAATTCCATCGAAATAGAAGCCAAGAACGTTCCACAACAGGTAGAGGTTGCAACAACCTAGCTTCCTTTCTTCTTTCAGTCTTATAAAGTTGGCACACAAGACAAGACTTATTATATGCCTCAATTTTATCTTCCATTTTCGGCCAGAAATAATTTTGAGACAACAATTCCATCCTTTCAACACCTGGATGACCAACATAGATAGTATCATGTATTTCTTTTAGGATTTCTTGCCTCAGTCCATCACTTTGAGGCACAACAATTCTCCCCCTATAAAACACAATAGATCATCCTCAATCCAATACTGTCTAACTGTTCCCTCCTTCACTTTATCCATTACTTTCACATGTAATGAATCATATGCAACACTAAACTTTATCTTTTCCAGAAAATCAGATTCAAGTCTAGTAAGTGCATCAATAGAAGCAAATACCTCTTTCCGACTCAATGCATCAGCAACTTGATTTTTCTTGCCTGGTTTGTGCACCCAAATGAAATCACATTCAGCAAGAGTCTCTTGTCATTGGGACTACTTCAGACTCAATTTCTATTGAGTTTTGTAGTATGTATTGGCCATATTATCCGTCTTGACAATAAACATCATTCCCAGAAAATAAACCTGCCAGATTTGAAGACAATAGAGGACTGCCACCATCCCATTCTCATGAGCAAAATACCTTTGCTCTGCAAGATTTAATTTTCTGCTCTCAAATGCCACCGGATAATCCTCTTGCACCAGCACACCACCGACTGCATAATCAGAAGCATCGGTGTGAACTTCAAATAGCAAATCAAAGTTAGGCAACCGTAATATTAGCTCAGAAGCAATGGTTATTCAAAGATTTGAAAGCCTTGTCAGTTGAATCTGACCAAACCCACTTAACATTCTTCTTCAATAAATCTGTTAATGGGGCAGCCTTCTTTGAATAGCATGCAATGAACTTCCGATAATAGTTTACCAAGCCCAAAAAAGATCTCAATTCTTTAACCCCGCTTGGTGCATGCCAATCAACAATCGCCTGCAATTTCTTGGGGTCCATTCACTCCTGGTTTTTGCTCACCAAATGGCCCAAAAAATTGATCTCACGACAAGCAAACTCACACTTTTCAATCTTGACATAAAGTTGATACTCTCTAAGTCATTGCAGCACCATTCTCAAATGCAACAAATGATCTTCTAGTGTCCTACTATAAATGACTATGTCATCTAAGTAAGAAACTACAAAGTCATCAAGGTGCTCATTAAGAACATTGTTCATTAAGTTACAGAAAGTAGTCGGGGCATTAGTCAACCCATATGGCATTATAAGTAATTCACAGCTACAATACCTAGATACACAAGTGGTCTTTGGAGTCTCCCCCTCAGTTATGCATACTTGCCAATAGCCAGACCTCAAATTTGACTTAGAAAAGAAATTAGCCTTAGACAACCTATCCATTAAGTCTTGAACCAATGGCACCGAATAATTGTTCTTTATAGTCACTTTGTTCAGTGCATGATAGTCAACACACATTCACAGACTTCTATCCTGCTTCTTTTTTAATAGAATTGGGGCACCATAGGGAGCCTTCGAAGGCTGGATTAGTTTGGCCTCAAGTAACTTTGACAATTGTTTCCTCAATTCTGCCAACTCCAATTGAGACATACAATAGGGAGGGCGTGCTGGTGGAACTGATCCAGGAATCAGTTCAAACCTGTGATCAATTTTCCTCTGTGGGGGTAACTATTTCAGCAGTTCTGGTGGCATCATATCCTTGAATTCTGATAGAAACTTTGCAACATAATCTGGAAATTCAACCTGCACATCAGGTTTTATCTCAACCAAGGGAGCCAAATAAGCAGTCTCACCCTTCTTTACCCCTTTTTCAAAAGCCATAGCAGACAACAATGAAGCAATTCTGGAATGCTTTCTCTTCTTCCCCTCATCAAAGGCTTGAATACCTTTCACAAACCCAGGGTCATTTTCCCTTATAAACATCAAACCATCTAAATGAGGAATCAGAGCTACTTTAAACTTCTTCATAAAGTCAATCCTAAGCAAAAGATTGAAGTCATCAAGCAACAACTTTAAACTTCCTCATAAAGTCAATCCCAAGCAGAATATTGAAGTCATCAAGAGGCACCACCGTCAAGTTATGCATTCTAGACCAATGTCCAATTTTCAAAGGGACACCCAGCGTCATCCCAAATCCTGGC
Source organism: Jaltomata sinuosa (assembly GCA_003996215.1). Classification (NCBI taxonomy): domain Eukaryota; kingdom Viridiplantae; phylum Streptophyta; class Magnoliopsida; order Solanales; family Solanaceae; genus Jaltomata; species Jaltomata sinuosa. The sequence goes on along the minus strand of QJPP01000940.1, from coordinate 50,304 downwards.
TGCACTGCAGAATTTACAGCCTTCATTCTTATTGCACAATTAGTCACCTTCAAACCATATGCTTGCCCAATCTTTGAGGCCATAAAAGTATGAGTAGCACCAGTATAAAACATTGTCACAACACTTTTATCCCCAATTTTCATGTCAATATACATCAATGAACTATAGGCAACCGATAGATCTTCAATACTTTCAGCAGTGTTTATCAAAGAAACCTTGTCTGCATTATCATCTTCCTCCTCTTCCACTATATTCACGTTGGCCAGCGTATTCAGTAAACGTAGTGGGTTGATATAGGAAGCAATTTCCTGTCCCAAATTTTGTTTCTCTTCTTCAACCAAGAAAATATTAATCTTTCCCTGCTTTGGACAGTTCCTTGCCTAATGACCCAGTCTTTGGAAAGTCAAGCAGACTTTTTCGCGCAACATCCACCTTACCCTAGCCTTTGTCATTTCCGTCTTGCCTTCAATTATCTTTCTTCCAGTCTCTTCTCTTTTCCTTATTCTTCGTTTTAGAAGGAGTAAGATTAGGGGCAGCACTGTTAGAATGAAAATCAATCAATACATCTGCCACCGCAATGGCACTAGGCATATCTTGAACTTTCTGCCTACGCAGTTCGTTCTGTGCCCATCCTTGCATTCTAGTAATAAAGTTGTGCAACTTATCTTCATCAGACATATTCTGAATATCAAGAATTAAGGAAAAAAATTCCTTCACGTAGTCCCGAATGGAACCAACTTGGTTCAACAAATTTACTTTGTCCCTAGCTACCCAAGACGAATTGGTAGGCAAAAACATTTCACAAAGTGCATCACTCAGTTTTCCGCAGGTATCACACTTGGGTCTGCCAGCACTTTCGTCATCAGCATTCTTTGTACGCCACCACAGGACTGCATCATTCCTAAAATAGCAAACTGTCATGGTCAGTTTGTCATTTGTAGGCACATGGGAAGTAGCAAAGTAGTGTTCCAAGTCCCACAAGAAATTTTCCAAATCTTTGGCACCAAGAAAACCAACAAAGTATTTTGGTTCTGGGATCTTTATTTTGGTGTGTTAATCCCCACTCCGGGATGAACTAGCAATAGCCAAGTGAAGGACTACCATCTCTATCTTAAGATCCTTATTTTGTTTCATCAGATCTTTAATTTGGGCACCCATAGTTCCACAAAAATTGAGAAAATCGGCCACCAACCCATCACCAGCAATGCAAAGGCTCTGAATTTCAGTGTTGATACCATTAATCTGCGTTATGATATCAACCAGATCTTCATCATCTTTGACCAGACCAAGCATGGCTCCCAGCCTTGCCACCTTTACCCGTAACTCATTGTAATTCGCTCTGCCAGCCATCACAACCTGAAAGCTCTGGTACCAATTGTAATGGGTTTAACACCCTTTGATTTGACCCCATTCAGTAGCCACGCACCTATGGCTTTAGCCCTTTACTTTTTTCATGCAACACTTAGTTTGCCTAGGCATACGAAAGGAACCACACAAGAACGTACATGAAAATCACTTCCCAACTTTGTATTAAACTCGTGCCACAAAGAAGCACACAAACTCAGCCTTACAAAAATTAGCCAACACAGCCAACCTGCCTTGTGACTAGTTTGACAGTGCCTATTAATAGACTTGCGCCCCTAGTCACATGCCTGGCATATGCCCCAATCCTAAAACAGTTGGCATCCCCAACTGCTAGGCCAATTCAAATTTCAAATTACAAACTACAAATAAACAAGTTCAACTGATGCTGCTGACTCAGCCAAAATGGCTGGAAACAAGGAAGCTTCCTAATTGTGGATGGTTTGTAATGCACATGCATGCAACCTTCAATTTTGGTGCCAAACACCCATTCTGGCGCCCAGTTTATCGCTCTACCCACGTGCCTGTCCTATGTGCAGGTTATACCCCATACAACTTACCATTGGTGACCATTTCCTTAGCCCGTTTGCCTCGCTCAACACATAGCCCAAGAACTTGTATCTTCATTAGAAAAAGTAAAAAAAGAGTTTATACATACATTTATTTTGTATCTTCATGAATTACGCATACCTGATTCTCATTTCGATGAGACACGTAGGCAGTCTTTCTTGGGTTCGGTATTCTTTATTACAAAAAGAAAAAAAAGAGTTTGTACATACATTTTTTTTCACATCTTCATGAACTATGCATACCTTATTCTCATCTCAATGAGGTATGTATGCAGTCTTTCTTGGATTTGGTACCCTTTCTAAAAAAACTTTGTTTTCTTATTTTTACATCATATACCCTATTCTCTTGACTATGCAGACCTGATTCTTATTTACACAAGATACATAGGCAACCCTCATAAGGGTTCGGTCCCATTTTTTCAAAATAAAAGAGAAAGAAAACATCAAAGTTTTGACTTGGTTGGTATCAACATAGTTAGAAGTGTGCATGAGAAATAAACAAGTGGTATGATGAAGAGGACTAGCTTCTTGGTGAGCCATAGATTCTTTTGGTATCTCTTAGTCGCACCTTAGTGATACTCGAAAAATTCTCTTGCATGCATCTAAGACAAGAACAAAACCCAATCTCATCATTTCATGTGCATTGTGTAGCAATCATTAGATTAATTCATTGTATTGCATTGATGATCTAGAACTTGCCCTAATTGTTTATTAAGGAAAAATCCTGAGTTACACTTGGTTTGGGAAAGGATCGTTGGCCTTTTTTGACACGATTGTGCCTTTCATGACCTACCAAATGACATTATCCCTAGCATTCCCCTTTTGAGCCTAAAACCTTTTCTTTGGACAACCACATCTTAGCCTATACCTTTCTGAGTTCTTACATGCACTATTCCTCTCGGCCCAGCCTCCCTGAGCACACTAATAATGTGCAAATTATGGGTGAAGATTCAAGATCGAAGATGCCAAAGGAAAAAAATGCAAAGTCCTAGAGCAATAAAAATGAAAATACGAGATTAAAGAAGGAGTAAAACCCCCCATAAATCAAGACACGGAGAAATCTCAAAAGAAAAAATAAATAAATGAAAAGCACTCCAACAAAAGTGGAGAAATTTCAAAAAAAAGGAGGAACTCCAAAAGGGGGAAAAAGACTCTAAGAATGAAAAGAAGTCAATACAAATTCAAGAGAAAGGGACTGCTAAACAAAGAAGATCAAGCGTCCAAATGCAATAAATGTCAAAGCACAAATACAGTGCATGCTCAAGGAGAGATTAGTCACTTTTATCCTAAACAATATCCTACCTGTCCCCAAGCCTACATTACCAACTAATAATAAGCCCTATATAATACTATTTCAAGTGGTCTCACATTATTGGATACTTACATGAAGGCCAAGCCTATGGTATCACAATTACATGCATTGAACATCCTTCTGAGTATGAATGTACTTCTCAAAATGTCCTAAAATCAAAATACCCAAATGTGTGAAAAATAGGACTTTCTTTCTGGAGAGGGCACTTGAAACATGAGGATAGGTATAGTTTGAAACATATGTTTGAAGCAAGACGAACAAATCTTGTCGATACTTAGGTATGTCTTATGTACCACTTGAAACTATAAGAATTACCCAAAGTTGATATCGATTAGCCGAGAAAAATAGTGAAATTCTTATGCACAAAACTAATTGTTGGTACCAACTGAAGTCAAGGCATGATTCTTTTTTCACCATTCTTATATAAAAAAAAAATTAGTCAAGGCGCCTGCCTCCAAATACGGGCATTTTACTTTTCTGTCAAGGCACCCACATTCCAATGCAGATATTTACATTCAAGTATATTTTACAGCCGCCCACCTTCTAATGAGGGTATTTTACATTTTCAATTACATCTTACAGGTGCCCACCTTCAAATATGAGTATTTTTACTTTCATTTTAAAAGGCGCCCATCTTTAAATGCGAGTTTTCATTCAATGCTTTGATATACAAACGGGAGTATGCATCAGGATCTTGGCACACAACTCAAGATTTTATTTCATTCAAACTTTCAGCACACAAATTAGAGTATGCATCAGGATCTCGGCACACAACCCAAAATTCCATTTCATTCAATCCTCCAGCACACAAATCAGAGTATACTTTGGGATCTTGGTGCACAAGCTAAGATTTTATTTCATTCAATGATCTAGCACACAAACCAAAGTATGCATCAAAATCTTGGCACATAATCCAAAATTCCATTTCATTCAACGCTTTGGTACATAAACCGTAGTATGCATCAGGATCTTGGCACACAACTCAAGATTCTATTTCATTCAAAGCTCTAGCACACAAACTGGAGTATGCATCAAGATTTTGGCACACAACCCAAGATTATATTTCATTAAACACTTTGGCACATAAATCATAGTATGCATCAGGATCTTGGCACACAACCCAAGATTCTATTTCATTTAAAGCTCCGGCATACAAACTGGAGTATGCATTAGGATCTTGGCACACAATCTAAGATTCTATTTCATTCAATGGTTCGGCACACAAACTAGAGTATGCATCATGATCTTAGCACACAACCCAAGATTCTATTTCATTCAATGCTTTGGCATACAAACCAAAGTATGTACCAGGATCTTGGTATATAACCCAAGATTTCATTTTATTCAATGGTCCGGCACAATAACCCAGAGTATGCATCATAGTCTTGGCACATAATCCAAGATTCCATTTCATTCAATACTCTGACACAGAAATTAGAGTATGCATTAGGATCTTGGCGCACGACCTAAGATTCCTTTCATGCAAGGCCCCGATATACAAATCAGAGTTTGCATCAAAATCTTGGCACATAATCCAAGATTTTAGTTTTATGGCTTTTGCACATAACCCAAAGTTTGTATTATGATCTTGGTACACAATCCAGGATCCCTTTTTGATTCAACACTCTGAGAAATGAATCAGAGTTTACTTTAAAGTCTCGAGAAACAAATTAAGACTCCATTCTGTTTTATCAACACTCCATTCATAAAATCCATAGACATCACCCTAAACTCCAAAAGACAAATTGGAGGCCATATTCCATTCGACTTCAAAGATGACGGAAGGCAATATGTCAACATCCAGAATCATTTTGGTCATACGGTCCATTTTTTTGCCTTTTTACCATTTTAATAACATGTGCTTTTTACATTTTTGAATGTCAAGTCTAAAAGCATCATTCAAACTATCATGACTTGCATCTTTAAAGTATTGTTCTCTGTACATCACACCAACATGGGATGTGTAGGCGATCAGGTCTTCAATGACCAGTATTCCCTCTTACATATCCAGTGTCATCAATTCGATACTTGGACGATTTCAAAATTGACACCAAACCATTCCTTCTCACACACCCTCATATTTTCAAACTATATTGACCTGATTCTCGTGATCTCGAGATATATAGGAAGTTCTATAAAGAGTTAGGTTATTATCATAACATAATCACTCTTTTCCCCCAACAAATACATAATCTTGCATCCCCAGCATCTCACAACTCGACACTGGGGCAATTTTGAAAGAGACATTGGGAAATATGTGAATGCTTCTGTTCCTGAATAGTCCTTTCTTTTAATTATTTTCACAGGGTCGTTCACCCTGAATAATAGGACAAGATGTAATTTGTCTCAACTTCTGAACTACACCTGGCATGATCCTCGTGCAATCTGAGGTTTGTAGGCAACTATAAATAAGAGTTTGGCCACATTTTTGTCAAAAATATTTTTTTGTTGAGCAAAATTAGATACATGTCAATGTTTTCTCCTGAAGACTTCAATATCAACTTCAGTCAAAAAGAGGAAATTGTTGACACCTAATTTTGGCTCTCCATGCTTAAAATTAACGTCTTTAGGACTCCTGATCGTTAAAGGAGCACAAAATATAATTTTTACACATTTTCTTGAAATATAATAATTTATTGATAATCATCCTTATTTTAGGATTTTTATCAATTTATTGATATATTTTTATTCTTTTACAATTCATTGATAATTATTCTTAATTTCATAATGTCACGACCCAATTTCTTGTTCATGATGGCACCTACAACTCCCAGTAGGTGAACCAATCCCCGTAGCCCAGAATAGTTACTAATGGGCTACAATCTAACAGGTAAGCGGAAGAATAGGTAAAATAAACGGAAGCAAGGGTTAGACAAAAATAAAAGTAACAACATAAGTATATATAAAACATATGGAAGCCAAGCCAACACCCAAAACCAGGTATCATGGTATATAAGAGCCAGATCAACATAAGGAGTACAGAGGGTCTAAAATAATACATAAACATCATGTCTCCGAAGCTAAGAGACTACCAAATATACAAAAGATAAACTAAAGTCAAGCTCCGGTCGCCAAGAGCTCACCCTCAGTCTGGGATAGTCCAAAATCTCCAAGCACGAGTCTCCCATGAGCTAGCGGTGATGGCTCACACTAGGATCTGCACCAGAAGATGTATAGTGTAGTATGAGCACCAAATGCAAATCAAAAGGTACCCAGTAAGTATCATAGGCCGACTGGGCACATATAAGATAAAAGCATAATAATAGGCAGAATAGAAGCAACTAGTCACTGAATCAACGAAGAAGTACACAGAAACTAGCCTAGAAGAAAGACAGAAGAAAACAACATACAAGGCTAGCAAGTAGAATATATACACAACACGCACAGGTGAAAGTAAGAAATAATGCACCTGGGGTCCTCGCAATAACAGTATATATAGTAAGTTTAGAAGTGAGCGGTATACTGGTAACCTCAGGTAGACGGGGGAGGGAGAAGAAGAATAAAGGTAGGCATGCTTGAAAAATAGGAATCAATAACCATATTAAACCATACCAATCTCAAGTTAAGGAACTAACAACCTCACAAAATCCAACCTCACATATAGCTATGACAGGGAATAATATCGCGATAAAGTAACAAGAGTCTACCTATAGTCCCTTGGCCGCCCATACAACCGAGGAACACAAACAAGTAAAAAAAAAACTCCGACCACCTATAAAACCAGGGCGTACACCCAACAAATAGCAAACAAGGGTGGAGCCTCAAACAATGAATGATATGATGCATGATGAACTCTGGGTGGAACAGTAACTCTGTATGTACCTCCTTCGATGCCGAACGGGTCCAGCAAGTAGGTTCCATAGAAGGACACTGCCCGTATACCTCTACTCTTCCATATACCCCTCCTCCATAACCCGCAGCCCAAGGCCCCTGGTTTGAAACGACAAGGTCCAAGGAGGTCCCGGACCCCATACTATAACTCAATCTCAAAAATATCATCTGGAGTAGGTCTGGATGTAAGATGGAGACTCAAGTCTCAAATATGCATGCCCAGACTCCATCCAGGATTAAAACAGTGGAAAATGTCTCAAAAACCCCACCAAGGGTGGCTGGGCATAACTGGGTCTAAAACAGTAGTGAAGCATCTCTGATGCTTGATCCGACCGAGTATAATACCATCTCAAATCAGTAGAAAACTCAACTGGCACTACGACCCTGCCGAGTCTAGCAATAGTAGTAAAAACAATGATAGAAACCATATTTTAACTCTCTTTTACCCCAAGAAGATCCACAAGTTATGTCAAACCATTTCCAAGTCATTTCCGTCGAAAATGGGATCCCAAGGCCATGCAAAGTTTAGAAAATCAATACTGGTATGCCCGAAGCCAAAACCATAGTAAGTTGTGATAAAAATCCTCTTTTTATATGCATGTAAATCAGATAATCAAACACAAGTAGCCGCCCACCAGCTCATAATAAACCTATCGGCCCTGCGCAGGCTTCAATCGCTCTACAACACAGATAGCCAGCCTAATATCACAATAATAATGTCCGAGACTCATGGACACCCCCAAATAGCCACCATATATGGTCCAGAGTCAAACAAGGCCACATAGGACCACAAGGGTGGTAATATCAAACTGCGAGGAATACTGCACACAACAGAGAAAAGAAATGGGCCGGACAGGGTAAAGCGCTCAATGTCTGTGGTGCCAAGCTAGAAATCCCAACACAAGGATGCCAATTAGTATAATTTTATCCTATATATGTGAGGTCTAGGGAGTTTAAACCATAACCTACCTGTCATTTGATGACAAGTTATTGGTACGACGATATCCGAGGCTGAACCACTCCGAGAACCTCCGAGAGATAATGAAACTATTAAAAACATGAATAACATATTAAAACGAGATTAACGATACCCATATCGCTATAATAATAGCCGGGCCAAAATTCAGATCAAAAGCGGGCTCGCAGGGCCCACAACCCAAAACCAAAAATGAAAGGAAGCACGATGACCATAATAATGTCATGAAGACATGCTCCAAAATTGAGCAATATTGGCCAAGGTATGGGCACCAAACAGCCCGCTCAAGAGAGGATTTAAAGAATGGAAATTAAAGATGAAAAATGGAAATCAAGCGAGAACGCTTACCAAAATGGGAGAAATTTGCCAAAGGAGTGAATTCTATGAAGAGCCACGAACATGCAATGTTGTGTTATGTTTATCTACTATTTTCATGAACTAATCTACTTCTATTAGTGGTTGTTGTAGACTGATTTTACACCTCCTTTTTTGGTTACAATTTTGGACCTTGTTTGGTCGTCGCTTTGATCTTGCCGGTGTTGAATTCGTCTTGCTCACCACTGTTTTGCTGCTGTTGTTTTGGCTGATTTTTTGGACTGATTGGGCAATTTCGCCCCTTGTAATGCTTTATCACATTTGTTACACTGACATCATGGCCAATGAAAAAAACCCCGTCGATTTTTGAGGCCTCCACAATAAAAAAGACGGATACATATATACATACGTAGCGAGGAAAAATAAAGTTTGGACGATGATGAAATCTTAATATTACAAAGACGAAATAAAAAGTTTTATGATTCATATCTTGGCGAGGTGATCTCGGGTGGCCAACGGATGTCAGCCATGGTGTAAAACTTAGTACTACCACATATCTGAGCCCATACTATAATAAAATTCTATTTTCTTATATTTACATACATATATGTATTTCTTTAACTTATTTTGATAAATATTTATTTGTTATTGAATATTTTACTAAGTGTTTATACAGGTACGTGAAGATACTTCCGAAGATGACAATTAAAAGGGGTTTGAAAATCTCTCCAAAATTTATTGTTTTTATTTATATTCTTGTAATTCTTGTAATTGTACAAAGATAAAGTATAGTGAAAACTTTATTTTTGGGGCTTTGGGAGGTGTGTCTTTTATCTACTTATTCATTATTACGTGCATAGGCAAAACTTAGACTGTAAATACTTTACAAATAAATCAGTTCAACTTGGGTAATTAGTTCACATTTTTACTTCACGCAGATATTAGGCCGTCTTTTCTTTTTCAAACCGTTCTTTTAATCATTGTTTCTTAAACTTTGCAAACGATTCTTTATATATTCTTTTAAAAATTAATATTCTTTTCTCATTCTTAAACTCATTTTTTCTTGCAAAAGTGAAATAGTATTTACATAATAAAAAACGCAAGTCAATTGATGTAATCATTGTACAATCTTTTCAATACATTTCTTTACATTATACATATCTTTTACATTCTTTACTCAATGTACTTAGACATATATTACTTACACATTTTTCTTATATATATATATTTCGTAATAGTATCTATTTATATTAACATATTTACATACTTTTCATATTAACAATATACATTCTTTTACTCTTTTGTATACTTTCTTACATATAAATTTTCATACATACTAAATTTTCTCATACATATAAAAATACATTTTTCATACTCTTATGTACATATTTTAAAATTATTGTAGTATTGCTATTTTACACTTGTGGCCTCATGTGGCCTTTGTTTATGACTCTGGACCATAAATGGTGGGATATTTGGGAATGTCCATGAGTCCCGGACATCATGACCTTACTTTAGGCTGGCTGTCTGTGCTGTAAAGCTGCTTGTGCCTGTGTAGGGCCGATAAGAATGTTTGTGAGCCACTTGGGTCTAAATTTATTGTTTGCGAGCATATCATTCATGAAAAAGGATTTTCTGCATGTTTTACTACTATTTTAGCTTCAGGCCTACTATCACAGGTTTTCTAAACTTTTTATGGCCTTGAGGGCCCATTTTCGGTATAAATGATGATAAAGTAAGATTTGTATATACATATTTTTTACTGTTCATATTTATACTTTTCAAAAAAAAATGTTTTTTTACCTCCTCTCTCTTTAAAAATTAAGTTTAGTCGGGTACCACATTTGTGAATTTCGAAGGATGCCTAACACCTTCCCTTCGAAAAAACTTGAACCCTTACCTAGAATCTCAAATGGTTTTCGCAGATTAAAATGTGAGTCATACATGTCAATAATCAAAAATAGGTTTTCTTATTTTCCTTAAAAATTAGGTGGCGACTCTGTACATAATTAAATTCTTTCAGAGTCCATAAGTTGTGCTTTATCTAACCTTGGTAAAAATAGGGCATGACATCAGGTATTTGTTATCTAAACTCATACCTTCTCGATCAATAATAGTCCTCCCAAAATATAATATATGCTCAATTGTTATTCTTATAAAAAGCTGTAATTCAAGTTCATATATCATACTGTGGAGCCTTGCACTTAAAATCATAGTTTTAAATTCATGCTGGTGAACCTTGTGCCCAAATCATAAGAATATCACTGCATTTAGTTTTCAAAGCAAAATACTTTATTTTTATCTTGGGTATAGATTTACGAAGGATACTTGTAAGAATGCGTGAGATAGGTACATAATCTAAGAAGTAAGCACCTTCATGGAGGGTTCTTGGAGTTACATCAAGAATAAAGAAATCAAGACCTATGTGTTTTACTCTAGCCCTATATGTTCATGGGACGATACAAAAATCATGTGAAACACACTCGTGGGGAAGGACAATGTGTTTCCACACGTAGAGAATAGTTTGTTTTCAAATGTAGAGGATAGCCTTACATACCTTAAATGCTCCAAATCTTGAAGGAGAGTTTGCGCTATTCATTCTTGAGGCTTAGGGAAGGGTTTTCTTGAAGAACCATAGAATTTGTGGTAAGGGATCTTGTTAGAACCCATAATCAAGGAGTAAAAATTACCAAAATACTTAGAAAATCATGGGGGAAACATACCTAGCCTTGGGAGGGTAGAAAGAGCTCTTGGAGCTGTTGGAATCGATCAGAACGTGAGAGTGGGAAAATAAATGTAAATTGTGTCTTTTGATAAACATGGAAATTTTAGCGTACGATTTTCTGTACAGACCATAGAACTAGTGTATAGAACGTACCATGGTCCGTATGCTTACTTGGAAATACCTCTCAGACTGGTTACCTAGTAGGGTCCACTTTACAGGCCGTACAACTGTGGTACAAATTGTAACCTAGACCATATGATCACACCTACCAAACTCATTCATTGCTAAGGGAGCACGACTCGTGGTATGGACCATAATCACCAGTTATAAACTACAAACTGGTCTATGCTTACATGTGCTTTAGCCACCCATACTAGTTTCAAACTACAGTCGATGCTATAGGCCATGCACTAGTTATACAGACTGTGATGGTGGCCGTAAGCACCCTGGTTCATGTCTAAGTATATATGCAAGACGATTTAAATCTTAGCCTAAAGTTTAAGGTGATACAATATCTCCCTGTTGAGATCATTCATCCACGAATAATGGTCATGGATAGAAGAAATACGTAAGACATGAGTTTCATACCATGAACACTACAACACAGGACATTGATTCGTAGGATCAAATACATAGAGTAGAATCATTACCTTAAACATTTTTCCCTTGTAGAGTGAACAAGTGAGGATATATGGTCTTTATATCTTCTTCGGCTTCCCGCATAGCTTCTTTGACATTATGATTTCTCCATAACACTTTCACGGAGGCTATCTCTTTGGTTCTCAACTTGCGAATCTGATAATCTTCCAATAGGAACTTCCTTATAAGTTAGATTGTCTTTCATGTTAACACTTTTCGTAGGGACAATGAGTGAGGATCTCTCACACACTTCTTTAGCGTGGAAACATGGAATACCAAATGAACGGAGGCCAATTCTGTAAGCAACTCTAACTCGTAGGCTACTTCCCCAATCCTCTTCAAAATTTGGTAGGGAACAATATATGGGGAACTAAGTTTTCCCTTCTTCCCAAATCGCATAGCACCCTTCATAGGCGAACCTTTTAGAAATACCCAATCATCAACATCAAATTCTATGTCCCTTTATCTCACATCAAAATATGACTTTTAGCGGTTTAGTGCGGTCTTCAGCCTCAAGTGAATAAGCTTAAGTTTCTCCATTGCCTGGTGGACTAAATCTGGCTCCAATAATTCAGGCTCACCAACCTCGAACCATCCAATTAGAGATTTGTATCTTCGCACGTACATAGCCTCAAATTGTACCATTTGAATACTGGCGTGTAACTATTATTATAGGAGAACTCAATGTGAGGTAGGTGATTATCCTAGTTACCCTTGAAGTCTAGGATACAAAATCTCAATAAATCCTCTAGTGTCTGAATGGTGTGCTCAGTTTGACAATCGGTTTGGGGATGGAATGCAGTACTAAGGTTCACTTTCATAGCCAATCCTTTTTGAAATGACCTCTAAAAGTGGGTGGTGAACTGAGCGCCTCTTTCTGAGATAATATACACTAGGGTCTCGTGAAGCCTGACAATTTCTTGAATGTACAACTTGACATAATCCTTTGGTTAGAGCCTTTACTTTATGTAAAGCGCACTCACTCTAACGACATATCTTTTAGAATCTATCATTCTAATGAGCAAAAAGTTATTTGACTTTGTCAACCGGTCTACAATTACCCAAATCGAGTCATCCTGACTATGTGATTGTAGTAAATCCATTATGAAGTCCATATTTATCATCTCCCACTTCTAAATGGGAACATCTATACATTGTGCCAAACCACTGAGTCTTTGGTACTCAATCTTAACTTATTGACAATTTGGACACCTCGCTATAAAATCTGCAATGTTCTTTTTCATATTGTTCCACCAATATATTTCTTTCAAATCATGATACATTTTTGTGGAACCCAGGTGGATGGAATACCTGGAACTGTGCGCTTATGCTATAATTCTTTCTCGTAGTTCATCAACATTTAGAACACATAATCTGCCTTGATACCTTAAGGTACCATCTCCCCCTTTTCGAAAGCCATAGTCTTATGCTTGTGGAAACTTTCCTTTAGCTGGATCAAGATGGGGTTACTATCTTGCGTTTTCTTAACTTCTCACTAGGGACGATTTAGCCCCATTCTGAAAAACATCACCACCATCCTCAAAGTCCAAGAGGAAAACTCCTAGGTTCACAAGTTGGTGGATGTCCTTTGTCAATTCTTTCTTTCCCTCATCACCCTGAGCCAGACTTCCCATGGACAGTCTACTTAGGGCATCGGCGACCACGTTCAACTTTTTAGGGTGATAGAAGATACTCATATCATAATCCTTGAGTAACTCAAGTCACCTTCTCTGCCTAAGATTCAACTCCTTTTTGATTGAAGACATACTATAGAATCTTATCACTGAAGTCATCAATATGAACACTAGAGAGGTAGTGACGCCAGATCTTCAAAGCTAACACTACTACTGCCAACTCAAGATCATGACTTGGGTAATTCTTCTAGTGATTCCTAAGTTTTTTGAAGGCACACACCACAACTTTACCATTCTGCCGTAGAACACAATCAAGCCCAATTTAGAGGCATCACAATGCACAACAAATCCATCAGTTCCCTCGGGTAAGGTCAATACTAGAGTAGTAGTTAGCCTTATTTTTAATTTCTGAAAACTTTTCTCACATGCGTGAGACCACTGAAACTTGCCCTTTTTCTAAGTCAACTAAGTCAAAGGAGTAGCAGTGGAGGAGAAACTCTCTACAAACTTTCTGTAATAACCATCCAAACCTAAGAAAATTCGTATGTCAGTTGGGGTGGTGGGTCTGGGCCAATTCTTAACTGTATCAATCTTCTGAGAATCAACCTTGATACCCTCACTAGAAATAATGTAACCTAGAAATGCCACATACTTCAACCAAATACACACTTAGACAACTTAGCATATAATTCATGATCCTTGAGTGTCTGCAATACAACTCGAAGGTGGTTCGCATGCTCCTCCTCACTATGTGATCAAATTAGGATATCATTGATGAAGACAATTATGAACATTTTGAGATACTACTTGAAAAACCTGTTCATAAGATCCATAAAAGTTGCTGGTGCAAACTTAAATGTTTGGTCCATCACAGCACCCCCAGCCAAGTTGTTAATGACATTCTTGTTGGTAGGGTCTAAAGAGCGATAGAAATGTTAGAGGAGTATGTCACCCGGAAGGCCATGAGTCAGACATTTTACCACTTTTGTCTTAAACCTTGAGCAAGCTTCATGGATAGGCTCACCATGAAATTGTTCAAACTTAATAATTCATCTCTTAATTGTAACATTTGGCGGGGGGGGAGAAATAATTTATCAAGGAATGTGGTGAACAATTCACCCCAAGTAGATATTGTGACCGTGGGTAACTCTTCAACTCTTCAAACCAAATTGTAGCTTCTCCCGTGAGAGTGAATGGAAACAAGCACAACCTAAACATTCTTGACTGATATTGGCTATGGAAAATGGTTGGCATACTTCCACAAAGTTTCTTAGATGTCAGTGAGCATCCTCGTGGTGTAGTCCTTCAAATAACCGCTTAATTTGCAATAAGTGGAGTATGGTGTTAGTAATTTGAAAGGTCACATTTTCTACCTATGAGGTAGGAGAATGGAACCTCACAAATCTCCTTGATATGCTATGACCTCTTTTTCCATATGGTTTCCAACACTAGCATAAGTGCCAGTTTGGCTCATGTTTTGCCTATTCACAATACCAAAAATAACAGAACAAAAAAGAGAACAAAATGCTAGACTAAAGTGAATCAATAGACAATAAATGGAAAATAAAAAACCAGTCCTCGGCAATGACACTATTTTTGATGACATCCAAAACAACTCTCCCAAGGAGGTGGCATTGGTCATTGAGCAAAACAATAATCCTACACGAGTCTGGGTTGAATCCATGAGGATTGGTACATACATTAATCACAAATTATAATTTGATTCACAAGAGCAAGCATAGTGTTCAAGCAAGTAAAGTAAATGGGGGAATTGGTTTTAGAAATGAAAATTCAAATTTTAACAAAGCAACGGTGTAAACACAAGAGTTTATATCAAGATTGGAAAAACTAGGGGTGTGCTTCCGATGGGGTCATGCATTGGGATTGGAGTTGATTATTCGAATTCACTTTCAATCAAAGTGTGGGTAGCCTTGGTTCAAGTCATGCTTAGTTGTTTTTTAACATACCAAATATATGAACACTATGGTCTCTTTTAAACCCCATAGTTGAGCAACAAAATAATCAATTAGCTTAGGCGAGTTAAATTATTTCTAGCCTCAACTCTTAGGTGAGAAGTTCTTAAATTAAGCTATTTCTAGCCTCAATTTATGGTGCAAATCCCTCATATTGAATCCTTACCCGATTATTGAACTCCTTTCTCAAGCAAGCACATAGTAAGATAAACTAATGTTTGCAACCATTAATTTTATAATAAAAATATAAAGGATTCAATAGACCCGCACATAATAATCAATTATAAACCCAAATAATCAACATCCATTTCCAAATTCGAAAACCCATCATGTACACACCCTTAGAATGGAATTTAGCTACTTATAATGAAGGAACAAGAGAATATACCAAGTGGGTTTTCAATAATTTCATTTATCTTTAATAACTATCTTCAATTCCAAGCTCAAATATTCAACAATGGTCTTTTTCAAATTAAAAAAGAAGAAAGCTAAGAAAACTTGTACTCAAAGGTGTACTGTAACAACTATATCCTAATTGGAGAAAAAGTTGGCATATATTCCTTGCATAGATCCCAAAAAGGATCTTGGAAGCTTTCTAATTAGGCAATGACATTTTGGACTATTTTGGCCTTCAGGGCACTTGCGACAGCATTTACGATGGCACCTGTGGTCTCCCTTGCTGACTTGTGGCACGCAGGTGCCAACCCTTCGAGGTAGTGAAGAATCTCCTGCCTGTGTCTCCATCTGCACGGGCACCTGAGGTTGCCCTTGGTGACTTGCAGCATGTAGGTGCCTGTGTTGATGGGCAGTTCTTCAGCTTCCATATATGCTGGCACCTGCGAAATGCAGGTGCCTTCTTGTGGCTTGCACATCCCCATGCAAATCTCGAGCAGTTCTTTTCTCTTTAGATCATCTCTTGACTTAGCTTCCATTTATGACTCATTTAGGTTAAATCCTCTTCTTTATTTATTGATAAAGAGTGCCTTCATATAAGACAATAAAGGTATAAAATCTTTCTAAATCACATCAAATTAAGACAATAACTCATGAATAAGATCTATTAAGTTAGTAGATTACCAACTTATCAATGTCATCTAGGGATGTTTCTAGTTCTTGACAACTGGATAGAGGATACAAGAGATTCTGATCCCTGTTGGTTCTTGAAGTAGTACCTTTTTGTGCACCTCGACCAGCTGGAACGGCCAAACTAGAAGACTAGGATCTATTTTCCCCATTGTTCTGCTTTATGGATGGATAATCCCTCAAAAGTGGCCATGTTAGCTGCACACAAAGTACCCACTTACACCTAATCGACATTACCTTAGATGTTTCTTAGCATACTTATTGCAGGTAGGGTACCGTGAGGTCCCTTATGCAACACTACTCTGCGACTATGAGCCTGGTGCATTGAAACTCGGTTGGTCTGGAACCTCTCATTATTTATAGGCCTCTAAGAGTGCACTAGATCAAGATGGGGACGGTCCTGATGACCTCTTATGGAAAAAGGTCTTATTATTGTTCTTCTAATAGCTAACATCATTTCCACCTGACCTGACACTCTAATTCTAATTCTCTTCCCTGTCTTTCTATTTTACTTCTTTGATCTTCTAGGCATAGACCATAAACCTGGATATATCCATATACTTATGTAGCAAGGCTGCAACATACTCCTTAGCCAAGTGTATTCCAATACCAGACATAAACTTTCTCATTCTTGCCCTCATTGTGGATACCATTTTTGAAGCATATCGGGACAACTATGTGAACTTGAGGCTTTACTCTCTCACACTCATAGTACCCTGCTTGAGGTTCATGAATTCATCAACCTTAGCCTCCCTCAGTTCTAAATACCGGAAGTGATCGATGAAAGCATTCACAAAATCATCCCAAACTACTAAAGCCACATCATCACCTCATGACAACTCCCACTGTTCATACCAAATGCTGGTGACATCTTTCAGCTGATAAGAAACAAACTCAACTTTTTTAGTCTCGTTAACATGTATCACCTTGAGAATTTTCTGTATCTCATCAATGAAGTTCTGGGGATCCTCTTCAACCTTAAACCCTGTGTAGACTGGTGGATTCATTCGAAGAAACTCTTAAATTCTAGAAGTATCAGATGAGTCATGGGGCTTAGCACTAGCGGGGACTTCACCTTGATGGCATGACTGAGATGCATTAATTTGGGCAAGCATCTAGATGTCTCCCCTAAACTAAGCATTTGAAGTGTTTAACAGCTGAGGCATGGGTGATATTGGAACTCATGTTGGGCCTGAGGTCAAAGTTAGGGACGCAGCTCTAGCCTATTGGCAAGAAGGATGACCTCAATTTTTGGTCTGCATTCCATGAGTTGGAGGAAGCTCGCTGGCATTTGCCTCGTTAGTAAATTCAACATTGGTGGTATCCCTTTGTTTTGCAATTGTCCTTTTTCTGAGGATGCATTTTCTGAAATACATAACAATGCACGAATTAGAATTAGTTTCATAGAGTTAAACTCTATAACACAAACTAGAGTATAAAAGATAGGTAGTATTTCCTAAAACCTGTAGTTTTCCCATTATAAGTGTGTAACGCTTCACTCTCATAAGAAAGACTCTTACTATACACGACTTCATAAACATCCTAGGACACTTGAACCTAGTGCTCTATTACAAAGTCTATCATACCCCGAGCCTACACCCTGGGCGTTATTGGTATCCGAAGCCACTGCTGGACCAAGCATACCCTTCACTTAGCATAATACCAGAGCATATAGTATATATAAGCAAAAGCATACTGAAAATAATCTAAAGAGGTAAATATGTTAATTGAAATAAATACTTCAATTATGACTTCAGTCATAGCTAAATCTGAAAACATGTTTAAGCAGACTGGTTGACTGTCTATCTATGAAATCCCTAATAATGTTCGAATACTGACTACCAAAACAAAGCCCCTGACATACCTTTAACCAGTCAAATTAAAAATAATTGATAAATTGTAAACTAAGCCCCCTGAAAGTGAGGAAGACTCACCAATAGCTAAGGAGATAGATTCTACTGTAGTGTTTGATCACGTGCCTGAGTACTTGAGTCGACATCATTAAAAGATGCAGAGCCAAAGGCGTAAGTATTTGGAATGTATTGTATGTAATACAACTGAAAAAACATGACATATAAGTTTGTCTACTTTTTGATATAACTCTATAGGTGAGACATAAAGAAAAATGTATAACAAGATCATAAGATAGACTCTGTACTGAAGCGTAAGATTGTCTGAATATATGAATCATGAAATAAACTGAATATAAAGCTTTATAAAGATTTTCAAAAGAATGGCCTTGTGCCAAAATAATCTTTCTCAAAAATAAGTTTTCTGCTGGGGAGTTTCTAAAAAATTGACATAATACTATGTGAGCTCATGGTGTTCAATTGTCGCTCGATTAGGAATCCGTCCTATATTTTTCTAGGGCATAGGAAGTAATGTAACTGTGGATCCATGCTGAGCTCATACCAGGGGCTTAAAGAGGAGTCGCTCGAATCAACTGTATGATTCTATCCTATGTTGATATACGTAGTTTTAAGTACTCGTTATCTAAACTCATACCTTCTCGAACAATAATAGTCCTCCTGAAACATAATATATACTTAATTATTCTTCTAAAAATTTGTAATTCAAGTTTATATAACATACTATGGAGCCTTGCACTCAAAATCATATTTTTAAATTCATGCTGGTGAGTCTTGTGCCCAAATCATAAGAATATCACTGAGTTTATTTTCAAAGAAAAATACTTTATTTTCATCTTGGTTATAAATTTACTAAGAATAGTTGTAAGAATGCATGAGATAATAACATAATCTAGGAACTAAATACCTTCGTGGAAGTTCTCGGAGTTACGTCAAGAATCAAGACTTGAGGGTTTTACTATCTAACCCTATATGTTCATGGATGATATAAAGATCATGTGAAACATACTCGTGGGGAAGGACAAGGTGTTCCTACACATAGAGGATAGCCTTACATACCTTAAACTCTCCAAATCTTGAAGGAGGGTTTGCGCTAATCTTTCTTGAGGCTTAGGGGAGGGTTTTCTTGAAGAACCCTAGAACTCGTGGTAAAGGATCTTGTTAGAACCCATAATCAAGAGGTAAAAAATTACCAAATTTACTTAGAGAATTATAGAAAAAACTTACCTATCTTTGGGAGAGATGAAGAAAGTTCTTGGGGCTATTAGATCGACCAGAACGTGAGAGTGGGGAAAGAAATGTAAAATACATCTTCTAATAAAGATGGAAATTTTAGCGTACAGTTTACTGTACAGACCCTAGAACTGGTATATAGACCGTACCATGGTTTGTATGATTACCTAGATATACCCCTCTCACTGGTTAGCTAATACGATCTACTTTACTGGCCGTACAACTGAGGTACGGACCATAATCGAGACTATAACATCACACCTTCCAAACTCATTCATTGCTAAGGGGAACGACTCGTGGTGTAGACTATAACCACCAGTTATGGACCACAAATTAGTCCATCCTCACCTGGACTTTAGCCACTCGTACTGGTGATAGAGTACGGTTGGTGGTATGGACCATGCACCAGTTTTACAAACTGTGATAGTGGCCTTAAGCATATGGGTTGAAGTTTGAGTATATACGCAGGACAGTTCAAATTTTAGTCCAAAAGGTTGATGTGTTACATTTAGTGTGGTATATCACCTGTTTAGAGGTCCTGTTGTTAACAACCATTTACCGTTATTGGACTCCTCTAACGCACTAAGTTAGTGCTATATGAGTCCTTAATATTAGGACAGAATCAATTTTTTTCCTAGTTCATGTTTTCATCACAAATTTTTCTCTCTTTCTCCAAACTTTGTTTAAAGATTATTCATGTCTCAAGTATCTAAAATGTCAAAGTTTTTTATACAACTCAATTTTTGTTACTGCAGAGACCATCATAGGTTTAAGACATCAAGGACTTCTAAAAATTCAGATCATTTATTTTGGGAATGTTAAGTGTCGAAAGTAAGATTTTGTGTTACTTTTTAGAGATAAAAAAGCATATTACTTATGCTAATTTCAAATATTTTAATTTTTTAATTAATTTTTTGGCAAATGGTGGATGCAACTATTTTTGTTAGAAAGTTAATTTTTCAACAAAGAGAAGGCCATTGGTTGAAAGAGATGCAACTACTTCACAAAAAATGTGAGGTGTGATATGTGGTGCAACATTAATGAAGTTGGAGAAGATAGGAATTTGCTTAGATCTTTGTTAAGGGACACCCTACGTGAGAGAGATATCTTGGAAGAAAAAGTGAATGACAATGAGAAGACTATCAATAGTTTGAGACTTATTTGTGTTCTCGTGTCCTTGTTTTATTTTGGAAATGTTATATCATTTGTTAGGTTTTTTGAATGTTATGTAATCTTATTTATTATTTGTTGTAGTTTTTACTAGTTTTCTATGACAATATAAAATTCTATTTCTATTTTGTATGTATTAATACTTGTCAATTTTAATATGTTAAAAAAATACATAAGAATGAACTTAAAATTAAGTCCATAAGTTTTCTTACATTAATGACATCATCATAAATTAAAAATACAAATACATTCATCAAATCATTAATCATCAACATAAAAGTCTTCAATATCATTTTCAGATAAATTTATTGACCCGGAGGAAGGTATGAGGCATCCCTGAGTCCCATGGTTCTAGCACGGTCGCTTTTATCGAATTATACTTGACTTAAATTAATCTTGAATAAATTATATTATCTATGGTTAACTTTAAATTGTTGAACTCTTATTAGTCTTGACTAAGATGTGTAGTTGCGATATTAGTTTCAATATACACAAATCAAGACACTTAGCCATGATCTTGACTTGCGTATCATACTGTAAATTTGAGTCTAATCGTCTTATTAAATCAAAGATTTTTTTAAAAGAGGTGTTTGAATCAAGAGGTGTAAACTCGACCTTGCTATTTTATTTACATGTCCTTATTCGAAACGCAAAATTACGACCTTGGTTAAGACGATATATTATTTGTGTCCTTGCTGGGGATTATCGTTGAAACAATTATTTTCTACTAAAATCGGGACAATTATTTATCCCTTTTCACTCCCTTTATTTTATTTTTGCAATGAATTTTAGATTAATTCACTTCTCGTCTCGCTCCCTTACAATGGTTAATCAACCCGGTCCCTAAATACTTTTTTATGCCCAAAAAAGTTAACAAATATACTAACATAAATACTTTCTACAATTTCCAAATACACACAAAACCTCAAACTAAACATTTTAAGAGAAGAAATTACTATTCGAAAAACTAACTTGGTTAACTTTTATCGATCTTCTTTTTTAAGAGAACAAACTAATCTAAATCAATGAAAAGTATTTTGACCACCCATTAGGTGATTAGCAAATTTATTTTAAATAACCCACGTTGCTATCAAAACATATCAAATTTAACTCCATTCTCATATCAAAACATATATTTCACTTCTCAACTAAAACTGAGCTAACAAGATTTAATAATAATCAAACTTCAATCTAGCTCCCTAAATATCCACGGAAACATAGTAGAACTTACTCTACGGAAGTGAGCTAAGGACCAATTTATGAACCAAATTTCATTTTTTCTAGCTAACATAACATAAATCTGTGTGTCATTATCAATCTAAGAAAAATAATTATCAATATGTAGATAATTATATTTGAAATGTGTGTACTGTGATTTGTGTGCATGATTAATGGGAACGTCTATTTGGATGGTTGTTACATATGATTTTATAACATATTATATTGTATTATATTGTATTATATTTGTATCATACTGTATTATAGATACGTAGATTTTATCGGGTTAAATTCATACAAAATTTGAATTAAATCCATGTTCATTTTGGGTCGAATGATTAATTTGGGCTTTACAAATAAATAAGTCCATTTATTAAATCCAAGTCCAAGGTCCATCTCACCTTGAAGCCCAAATCCATGCCACGTGTCAAGATGACTTGGCATCCCCATTAAATTCAAGACCAGTAGGGTGGTGCCACGTGTTCAAATGAGGTGGTAATCCAAGTCATTTACAATAACCAGTTGAAAGCCGCCAAGTGTCCATGTGACACATGTGACATGCTTTGGGCAATCACAAGAAGCCTGAATTACTCTCTACTACTATAAATAGGGGAGTTACATAACATTCAAAGGGGTATTCTGCAAGCATTGGCATTCTACAATCATTGGAGAAACATAGGCATCGACTACAAAAGTTCTTCCAAGAAGTGATCAACGGATTTCTTCCCCGAGATCTTTCCAAAACAACGAAGTACTTTCATACATTCCTAGCGATCGAAGTATATTTCTAAGAGTTCTAAATCATCCAATAATTCGAGAATATGCTACTGAAGGCCCTCGAATTATGGAGACATTTAGGAGAGAAGAATCAAGAGAGCAACATAATTGTACTCACAAGATTCATTATAAAAATCACTTTTTTTACATTTGATTATATTTGATTGTAGTTAATTTTTGGCACTTTGAAAATTTATTGCGAATAAATTTTGGCACGCCCAGCGGGACCAATTCTGCTCTTCATCTCTTCCTCTTACAAATCAGAAGCTACAAGTTCAACTACTGCAATGGCCTTCAAAAAGACCCGTGATGCTTCATGCAAGGACGATATTGCTGCCATATCTGTGGATCTTGGCCATACTGGCCCAATCACTCGATGCAAGTTCAAGACTAGTGGCTTGAATGGATTTGAATACTTCACCTCTTTGGAGATGACAAAAAACAACAACTCTAATATGGAGATCATAACTGCAATCCCTGGGAACAACCTTGCATCCATCTTCTTTGGCGAATTTCCTCAAACTCGCTTCAACTTTTGTGAATTTAAGGATTCAACGGATTCTTTAATTTTTACAAAGGTTAACACTTTGATGGCTGGAGCAACTGACATAGACGAGAAGTTCACAATGATTGAGCACACTATTGAAGCCCTGCAGAAGTCTATTGATGATAAATATTTGCATATCACTCAACTAATGAACAAATTGGAGGCCTTCAAACATGGAGAGTCTAGTAACATCCCCACTTATCCGCCTGGCTTCACTCCACAAAACAAGGACGTTGAGGAGTCAATTACTAAGTCCAAATTTCAAAAAGAGAAACAATCTACTTCATTTGCAGCATTATCTATCCAACAGTTGCAACACATGATAACAAACACCATCAGGGTTCAATATAGTGGAGCGCCACAAAGTTCGTTGTATTACTCCAAGCCATATACTAGATGGATTGATTGTCTACCCATGCCAACAAAATATCAACCACCAAAGTTGCAGCAATTTGATGGAAAAGGAAACCCGAGGCAACACATTGCCCATTTTGTGGAAACTTGTAGCAATGTTGGAATACACAGTGACCTTTTGGTAAAGCAGTTTGTTCGTTCTTTGAAGGGGAATGCATTTCACTGGTATATTGACTTGGATCATGAGTCCATTGATAGTTGGGAGCAACTTGAGAAGGAATTTATCAATCGTTTCTATAGCACTCGCCGAACCGTAAGCATGACAGAGTTGACGGGCATTGAGTATAAAAAGGGCGAACCTATGGTGGATTACATCAATCGTTGGAGGGCATTGAGTTTGGATTGTAAAGACCGTCTTTTCGAAATATTTGCCATGGAAATGTGCATTCAAGGGATGCATTGGAGACTTCTATACATACTACAAGGAATCAAATGCGAACTTTTGAAGAACTTGCTACACGAGCACATGACATTGAGTTGAGCATCGCAAATCGTGGGAAGACATCTTCTTTTGTTGATCTGACAAGAGAAAAGAAGGAGTTCAAGAAAGGTACGACCTTAAAGATTCAAACTAAAGAATCTATGGCGGTGAAAGCAACATCTGCAAAGGTCACAACCAAGAAAAATCTTAAAGAAAAAGGAAGCAATACATGTAGTTTCTAGTACATATGAAACAACGGAAAGAGAAGGTGAGCATGATCCAACAATAGCACAAGGACGTTATGTTAACAAGAATGTTGCCCCCTATTTTGACACAATTTCCTTCACAGATGATGATTTGTTGCTAGGATCTAGCTACATAACAGGCCATTGTTCGTTGTAGGAGCTATTCGAGAACAACATATTAATTCCATACTAATTAATGGAGGTTCGGCAGTCAATATCATGCCAAAAGTGGTGTTGAAAAGGCTTGGAATATCTATTGATGAATTATCCAAAAGTAACCTAACTATCCAGGTTTCAACCAAAGAGGACAATGAGCCATAAGGAAGATTCATGTGGGATTGTCCATTGGTGACATGAAATCAAACAGTTTGATCCATGTTATAGATGCCAAAACATCATACAACTTGCTTCTTGGACGTCCTTGGGTTCATGAAAATGAAGTAGTTCCATCTACTTTGCATCAATTCATGAAGTATATAAAAGACAGTAAAGTAGTCAAAATTGATCCAGACTTCAATCCTTTCACTGAGACGGAGTCATACTTTGCAGATGAAAAATTCTATTTGTATTCTTGTAGATCAAATGTGGAGGAACCTGCACAAGCTGACCCAACTGACATTGATTCAAAAGAAGAGAATGAAATTTAATGGGCCGCTATCAAGATGTCTAAGAAGAGAACTGAAGAAGTCTCCATCAAGCTTTCATTACCTGAAGGAGACATGCAGACGAAGATTGCTAAGGAGCATCTAATTTTTTACTATGTTCCACGTGAGCATCGAAGGGAGGGGCAAACCCTATTAGAGAAAACTGCTCATCAAGTTCACCCTTCAAGGAAAGGAATCGGTCATAAAGCATTCCAAGATTTGAAAAAAATATGGTTGTCCCTGTTGCACACGTGCCATCTATCCTTTCTGAGTCTTCTAAAGGAAATACGTAGGATAATAAGATAAAAGGTCACTTTGATCAAAATGCTTTCACACTACTTGAAAAATCAGGTTATGATTTCTCCAATCCAGGAAGACTAGGAGAGCTCAAAGATGAAGTCACTGGTGAAAAGATACATGGGCTTATAGAGTCTCAAATGAGGTTGAGAAAATAAGGCATTATGTTGCCTCTTCTAGATTTAGGTTAGGATTCAGCTTGTCGGATCCTTTTTGAATTTCATCTAAGAAGGGAAAGGAAATGACTTCATCATACCACACATCGGTAGAAAATACCAAGGAGGTTGAGGATGAGAAAACACCACAACGTACTTCAGTGTTTGAATGCGTAGGAAGATTGGCACCTCATGTCTTTGTATTTGAAAGACTGGGCCGCAAATATGAAAATGAAGCCTCTGAACAGATTGAAGGAGATGTCACCACCTCAAAGACCTCAGTCTTTCATCTCTTGGGAACCGCAAATAAGTCATTAGGAAAGAGATTGTTGGAGCATGAAAAGCAAGATTTTTGTGAAGAAATTAATGACAAAGAAATTCATAGTGCTTTCCCATCGTGTATGAAAAGAAAGGTTGTATTGTTAATCACCACAGATTGTTCATTGAAGGTGAAAAGAAAAATTATTGTTTTCACCAACAAGTTTTGTAGAGAAACAAATAAGGAGCAAGAAGAAGCCATCACAGCCTTCAAAAGAAGTCAAAACAAAGATTCAAACTTTGTGCAAGCATCCTATCACATAACAGTGGAAGAAGGTCCATTCCTTAATGGTATGGATGATTATGTTCAAGAGGACCCCCGTTAACTAGAAGATGGCATGCAATTGACTGTAGATGAGCTGAAAGAACTAAATCTAGGCACCTTGGAAGATCCACACCCAACCTTCATTAGTGCGATCTTACACTTCAAGAAGAGAGGGAATACTTCCACCTATTGGTCGAGTACAAAGACGTCTTTGATTGGTCGTACAAAGAAATTCCAGGCCTTAGTCCTAGGGTGGCTATTCATCACTTGGGGATCAAAAGTGGAGTGCATCCTGTAAAGCAATCATAATGCATGTTCTACCTTGAGTTGGTGACACAGATTGAAGTAGAATTCAACAAGCTCATCAAAACTGGATTTATTCGAGAAGTGAAGTACCCATCATGGATCTCAAACATTGTACCTGTGAAGAAGAAGAACGGTCAAATATGTTTCTGCATTAATTTTTGAGACTTGAACAAGGAATGTCCAAAAGATGACTTACCACTATCAATCATTGAGATCATGGTTTATGCTACGACTGGGCATGAAGCCATGTCATTTATGGACAGGTATTCTGGATATAAGCAAATCAGATTATCTCTAAAAGATGAAGAATGTACTACATTTCGAACTCCAAAAGGGATATATTGTTACAAGGTGATGCCTTTTGGCCTAAAGAATGCTGGTGCCACCTACCAACCTGCAATGCAAAACATTTTTGATGACATACATCATATAAGGGTGGAATGTTACGTTGATGACTTGGTGGTAAAGATGAAGCATAGACACAACCATCTTGAAGACCTTCGAATTGTTTTTGAGTGGTTAAGGAAATTCGACTTGAAGATGAATCCACTCAAGTGTGCATTTGGGGTTACCTCAGGAAATTTTCTCGGCTTCATTGTGTGACACCATGGAATTAAAATTGATCCTGCAAAGATTGATTCCATTCAGAAAATGCCTGAGCCGAGGAACTTGAGAGAGCTTCGCAGTCTACAAGGAAATTTGGCATTCATTCAGAGGTTCATCTCTAACCTAGCTGGACAGTGTCAACCATTTAACCATCTAATGAAGAAGAATGCCCCTTTCCACAAGGACCAATCATGTAGAAATGCTTTTGAAAGCATCAAAAGATACTTTTCAAATCCACCTGTATTAGGGGCACCAACACTTGGGAGGCCATTGATACTCTATATCATATCACAAGAGTGATCACTTGGGGCATTGCTTGCTCAAGAGAATGAATCTAAAAAGGAACAAGCATTGTACTACCTAAGTCAAACCTTGATAGGGGCTGAGTTGAACTACACGCCCGTTGAGAAAATGTGCTTAGCTTTGCTTTATGCAATAAATAAACTAAGGCATTATTTTGAGGCATACTCCATCATGCTGATTTCTTGAGATGATCCTGTAAAGTTTGCAATGACTCGACCAGTTCTCTCAGTACTTCTAGCGAGATGGTCTATATTGTTTTACCACTATGAGATCGTATACACACCTCAAAAGGTTGTGAAAGCACAAACACTTGCAAATTTCCTTGCTGATAACCCTCTTCCAGCAGAATGGGAGATCTCAGATGAGTTTCCAGATGAGGATGCATTATTTATCGAAGAGCTATTAGCATGGATGATGCTCTTTGATAGGTTTGCATATCGAGATGGTGCAGGGGCAGGGGTTGTGTTGATATCCCCAGAAAAACTAATTTTACTATTTTCCTTTGTTTTTGGTGACACATGTTCCAACAATACCGCAAAGTATCAAGCTTTAATTGTTGGCCTGTAAATGACATCAGATATGAAGATTCCTCAATTGGATATCTGCGGTGACTCTAAGTTGATCATCAATCAACTCTTAGGGAGTTACGGGGTGAAGAAGAAAGATCTTTTGAAATATCACCAATATGCTAATTTTTTGCTTGAAAGGTTTGATCAAGTGTTCTTAAACCATGTCCCAAGGGAAGAAAACCATATGGCTGATGCCTTGGCTAACTTAACTAAAACAATGGCACTTGGGGAGAATGAGTCAAAAAAAATATGTGTATGCCATCGATTGGTCATTCCTGGATGTATTGACCTTCAAATCAATGAAAGCCACCATACATCCATTCGAATAATCAAAGAAGAAGATTGGAGGCAACCACAGATTGAATACCTCGAACATGGAAGGTTACCTGAGGATCCATGAAAAAGAGTAGACATTAAGAAAAGGGCACCACGGTTCATCTTCTATGAGAGAATATTGTTTCATCATTCTTATGAGGGACTATTCTTATGATATCTTGATAAAGAAGAAGCTCTACAAACAATGGAGGAGGCACATTCTGGCACTTATGGAGCACCCCTGTCAAGACCCAAACTTTATTTCCACATCAAGAGGATGGGATACTACTGGCCAACAATGGTGATAGATTGTCTAGAGTATGCCAATATGTGTTAAGCGTGTCAATTCCATGCTAATTATATCCATCAACCTCCAGAGCCTCTTCATCCAACTATAGTTTCATGGACTTTTGATTCATGGGGCCTTGATGTAGTTGGACCTCTTCCAAAGTCATCAAAAGGGCAAATGTATATCTTGACTACTACAGACTACTTCTCAAAGTGGGCTGAAGATGTACCATTAAAAGAAGTGAATAAAGAAAATGTTGTTGATTTTATCAATTCAAACATAATTTTTTGGTATGGCATACCAAGATACATAATCACTAATAATGGAATGCCTTTCAACAACAAGCTTATGGGGACATTGTGCGAGCAGTTTAGTTTTAAGCAGTGTAAGTCTTCAATGTACAATGCACCTGCCAATGGCCTTGTAGAAGCTTTTAACAAGACTCCTTGTAACCTATTGAAGAAAGTCATTGCGAAGAATAAAAAGGACTGGCATGAGAAAATTCGTGAAGCATTGTGGGCATATCGGACAACCTTCAGAACTGCTACACAAGCGACTCCTTATTCCTTAATGTATGGCGTAGAAGCATTCCTTCCATTGGAGCAACAAATTCCATCATTACGAATAGCAATCCAAGAAGAACTTATGACCTAAAATAATGCTCAAGTTCATCTAGCAGAGTTGGAGGCATTGGATGAGAAAAGATTGGAAACACAACAAATATTAGAGTGTTATCATGATAGACTAGCTATAACTTTCAATAAGAATGTGTGGCCATGAGCGTTTCAAGTGGGAGACTTGGTCTTAGCAGTTTGAAGACCCATAATCCTTAACAGATGCATCAGCAACAAGTTCACATCAAAATGGGATGGGCCATATGTTGTGAAAGAAGCATATTTAAGTGGCACATATAAAATTATTGATAAAGATGTTTTGAGAGTTGGTTCAATTAATGATAAATTTCTGAAGCAGTACTTCCCATAAAATCCACCTACGCTCCTTATCGCACGAGCATAAACTGCATGTTACTCCTAGCCTGCATGAGTTTAAACTGTGTACGGCCCAAAAAAAAAGAGTCCGCTAGGTTGAAAACCTCAAAAGAGGCAGCCTAGGCAAAAAATTAGGATACAAAAATAAGGAAAAAAGAAAAAAAAAGAGTCTGCTAGGTTGAAAACCTAGAAAGAGGTGGCCTAGGAAAAAATTAGGACACAAAAAAAATAATAACTCATCCTCCTGAACTATGTTATGACTTGATCCTCTTCACCGAGGTACGTAGGCAGCTTAGAATATATATTCTAAGTTCAGTCACATGAGTTAAAAAAAAGAGTGGGGCATGTCATTACATAATCATCACAATAGCTCTTTGGAGTATCATAGATAGCATGTGAGTCGGACACTCCTACTCCAAGTTATGAATCTTTTTCCAAGGACGTGCAAAGATGAAAAGTTGAGCGCGCGACAAAATTCAAGCTGACATTGAAAAAATGATATATGTACAAATCTAGAGATCTTCTGGCTATGATTCTTTCATATATCGTAGATCTTTAGGTTATATTTCCTACAAAAAAATAAGGTCATGACTTTGGCACTCCTACGCCGAGTTATGAATCTTCTCCCACGGACGCCAAAGCTGAAAAGTTGAGTGCGCGGTAAAATTCAAGCTGATTTTGAAAAATGATATCTGTACAAATCCAGAGATCATATGGCCATGATTTTTTACACGTATCATAACTCTGTGGGTTATATTTCCTATGAAAAAAATTCTCGTGATTTCAGCGCTCCTACTCCGAGTTAAGAATCTTCTCCCACAGACGCGCAAAGCTGAAAAATATTGAGCGCTACAAAATTCAGGCTGATTTTAAAAATGATATATATACAAATTCACAGATCGTATGGCCATGATTTTTTCATGTGTCATAGACCTGTGGGTTATCTTTCCTACAAAAAAAGAAGCTCGTGATTTTTGGCACTCCTACTCTGAGTCATGGATTTTCTACCACAAACGCGTAAAGTTGAGAAGTTGAATGAGGCAGACTTCGATTGTTGACTTGGTTACCACGCCTGATATGGGTTAGTTATTTATTAATGTTCATTACCTGATTGGTTCCTTGAGTAAATCGGGCTTATCTGTTATTGTAACGATCGGGTCCATCGTTACGGATAAACCATTCGTGCCAAGTTTCAGGTTAGAAAAATTTTGAGTTTGGGAGTTGAAAATTCTGGGCTAGTCTAGTCTCGGCCAGTTTTGGAGCGAGGTATGGTCTAGGAAAATCTGGGTAAGGATTGAGTTAAATGTATTGTTTTGAGCTAGTTTTCCTTTTAACTGAGACATAGAGGAGTCCGTGGGACTTTTCAAAATCGAATACGGGTAAGTAGAACTCCCAGAATTGAGGTTGACGTGAAGGGGTTATTCCGGAACATCGAGAAAATTAGTGTGTTGTAAAATGGCCAAAACTGGGAGATTTCTGGACATTCTGTCTGTGACGAGCGCAACTGTCTATAGTAGCAGCCTCCGCTATAGTGGTGGTCAACACTGCTTAAGACTGCTATAGCGGGAGATGTTGGCTATAGCAGGATCACTATAGTGGAGCAGGAACCGCAATAGCGGAGCGACGGGATTAGAAAATCAAGAAAACGAGCTTTTAATTTCATTCTCTCCTATTTAGCCCCAAAAATAGACGAGCGTTACTCCAAAAACCCTCCTAGGATGCTCCAAGGCTTGGGAGCCATGGAGAGGAGGAATTCCGGTAAAAAGGACGCAAAACCACAGATTTGGGCCTGCAGAATCATCATAGAGCGCCTTCACGGAGCTAAAAAGGGAATAGAACAGCTGCTCGGCATCAAGGTAGGCTAAGTTTCTCCCCAAGAGTAGATTGACTATTTGTATTTCCTATTATTGTGTAGAATGAAAGGGAGAATCCATGGTTAGGCCTTCGGGCACAGAGTTTGGAGGTAGTTGTTGAATTGTTGGATTTCTTTGGAAATAGTAGAATGGGAATAGGGTGTGGTGATATTCTAGGCATTGCTTAAATTGTGTGTTTTTGCTAAATAAATGCGGGAACTAGAATATCGGAAGGTTCGGGGAACCGGAAAAGGGTTAGTAGTTAACAAATGTGTAAGGAACGGAAGTTTCGGGATAATTGGTATAATTAGGATAATTGTTTAGTTGTGTTCTAAGGCTGGGAAGAGTTTTCCCAGGTTGTATTTGGTCCTAGGAAGAGGGTCAGGAATAAATGTAACTAACTACATGTTTAAAAGGGCGAACCGGGGTTAGTCTTTGGACCGTATTTAACGGTTCATAGTGTACCCGAAATGGGGTAGGTGATGGCTCACGATTCCTGTGAATGTTGTATGTTTCTTACTCCTATCTAAGTGTTTATGTGAATTGCATTTCTTAGATGAAATTGTGTAGAATGTCTAAGGGTCCTGTCTTATAGTCTGTGAGTTGAACGATTTGTTACTTGTTAGTTTACAAGTTGTGTGTTCATTATTTGGCTGTGAATTGTTGACATTCGGTTGGCTGGGGTACCACGCCTGGTACATGTATACTAACGGTTGGCATGGGTACCACGCCTGGTACATGTATAATAAATGGTTGGCTGAGGTACCACGCCTGGTACGAAATATACTAATGGTTGGATCGGGTACCACACCTGGTATGGGTTATTCTACTGCATCATTGTATTGATATTGTTGTATTGCATTAACTATTATTGGTTCCGTGAGTGGACCGGGCTATTTTATTAAAATATGATAATTGCTTATGGTCCGTGAGAGTTCGAGAATTCTGTTATATTTGGTTAAGTTGGTCTTGGTGTAAACCGGGTTGGTATGCTGATTATATTTTGTCTTGGTGTAGGTCGGGCAGTTATATTATGTTATTATTTTAGTCTTGGTATAGGCCGAGTTATTATATTATGTTATGGATTTGGTCTTGGTGTAGGCCGGGTGGTTATATTATGTTATTAGTTTGTCTTGGTGTAGGCCAGGTTATTATGATAATTATTAGTTGGTCTTGGTGTAGACCGGGTAGCCTGTTGAACACTTAGGTGTGGTTAGAAGATCCTTGGAGGGTCCGATCTTCGAGATTAGAAAGGGATTTAAATATAACTCTGTTGTTGACATTGAATGTGTCAATGGTTACTAGGTGATTTTCATGTGATTGGTCAATTTGGGAGTAAGACGTAAAGTCTGGGGTTGTAGATGATGGTTGTTATAACCAGGATGGAAAGTTGTCCTAGAGATATGGGAAGGGCCAGACACTGGTAAGTAACACTACAGGTATAAGTGGTTTGGTTGGGCAGTTAGTCGGGTTAAGTCTGAATATCTAGTCAAGGCGGTTGACTTGGGTAAGGGAAGGGTAGTCCAGGTATGGACATTGTTATTGGTAAGGATCAAGTGAGACTTGGGAAGTCTAGGGATCAAGTGAGACTTGGGAAGTCTAGGGATCAAGGTGACTTGGGCAGTCTAGATGTAAACGTGACCTGGGAAGTCTAGATGTCAACGTGACTTGGGAAGTGTAGATGTCAAGGTGACTTGGGAAGTCTAGATGTCAAGGTGACTTGGGAAGTTTAGGTGACAAGGTGACTTGGTAAGTCTAAAAGTTAGGATAGTCGTTTAATAAAGGGGGGATTGATAAAAGTGATGTTGAAAGGTGTGAAGCATTTACCTTGTGCATTATCTTGATTTTTTTATGATGCTAGGAGTGAATTCGGGTCAACCGATGATGCCTGCCAGTACGTGTGTTTGTACTGATTCTACTCTTGCTATACCTTTTTGGGTATAGTCTGGTTGCAGGATTGGTGATATTTCACAGGTTCAGGATTGCGGTGATCTTCCAGCAGCTCCTACTTTCCTTCTATGGTGGAAGTTGTGTTATCTTATGTCATATACTCATCTTGTAGAAGCTCTTGTACCGGCTTAAACTAGGTTCTAGGGAGGTTGTTTCATATTGTAAATGTTTTCCGCAAATTCTTTAAGTCGTTTATTTTTCTAAACTATTTGTAAAAAGGATTTCTCATGGATTTAAGGGACTTAGTTAATGGTCTATTTTCTTTTCCACATTGCCTGTTGGTTTGGGTGGTAAGGGTTCTCCTATCTAGGTGGATTAGAGTAGGTTCCCGCACGGCCCAGTAGTTGGGTCGTGACACTTATTGATGTTCTTCTGAGTTTGAAAACAATATCTGTACCAATTAGTAGATCTCCTAGCCATGATTTTTACACATAACATAGTTTTATGAGTTATCTTTCCAAATAAAAAACAAACTCATGATTTTGGCAGTCTACTTCGAATTATGAATTTTATACCACAAATGCGCAAAGCTTAGAAGTTGAGTGAGGCAGACTTCGAGCTGAGTTTGAAAACAAGATCTATACCAACCCAGAGATTGACTGGCTGTGATTTTTACACACAATGTAGTTCTGTGAGTTACTTTCCAACAAAAAAAATCACTTGATTTTGGCACTCCTACTCTGAGTTATGAATTTTATACTACAAACACGCAAAGCTGAGAAGCTGAGCAGGGCAGAGTTCGAGATGATTTTGAAAACAATATCTGTACAAATTTGGAGATCTTTTGGCCGTGATTTTTTACATTTATTGTAGTACTATGAGTTATATTTTCAATAGAACAAGTGGATCATGATATTGAATTGTTAATCTCCTGCCACAAATGCTCAAAGCGGAAGGGTTGGGGAAGGAAAAATCTGGCTGACATGCCGGATTCGAAAATAAATTATGAGTAGCACAACAAGCATTTGAATCAAAAATAAGAAAAAACACATTTAAAGAAAATATGTCGCTTTTATTTCTCCAAGTAGAACTGTCACTACATCATGATAATGCGAGAAAAAACAGAACAGAAAAGGAAGGATAACATTCATATGCAGAAATGAAAATTATGGAAAAAGCTTAAAGCTAAGGATCTGTCGGTGACTTGTCTCAGCGTCCTCCTTTAGCTTAGCTATATCTTCTATTTATTTTTCAGACAGTGAATTGATTTTCTCAATGGCATGAATCTCATCTTCAATGGTGATGATCCTCCCCTGATTCTCAGATAATTTCTTCTGATGCTCCTCAATAAGTGTTGCAGTCTGTTTCTTTTTAGCAGTCCAGGCCTCTAGTTTTTTTTAGTTCTTGCAAGGACTATTTGAAGCTCTCCTAGGTGCTTATCTGCCTTGACTTTTACCTCGTTCGCTGTATGAAGGCGTTGTTGCGTGGTAGAAAGTAACTCTTGGTGAGAATCTCTAGTTATCTTCTGAGATATAGACAACCTCACGACATCATAATCTCCATGCTTTTTGAAGAAATCTTCAACCAGAATCTCCAAAGGAGAAAGGCCGATGACGTTAGCCTCCCGAATCCCTTTAAGAATCAAGGCAACACCTTTCTTCAACTCTTTGAAGCTTTTCGAAGATTCTACAGAGAATTGTGTAATACATTTACACAAGGTATGCCACATCCCAGAGACATAAGAAAGTTTGAAGTTGGAAATCGCCTCTTGTGGTTCAAAATTTGAAGCAACATGCTGCAAAGGATGGACCAAATTCTTGGAGATATTAGAACACTTTATTTGATTTGCTCCAGCCTCCACCTCAGTAGTTAAAGCAGTTTGGGAAGAGTCCACATTTTCTGAAATAGTGAGGGTCAACTTTGCTGAGGGAACATCATTTGTAGCTTGATCCTTGATCCCATCATGCGAGAGGTGAGAACTCTTCATCACGTTGGAGGGATTCGGGCTTGTGATACAATCCTCAAACATGTCATCACAAAATACATCACTGGAACTATCCCTAAGACCCAACTAAAAAATAAAATAATTTGAGGTTAATATCCAAGTAAAGAAGCAAGAAACAGGAAATATTAAAGACATAAAATTTACTTTATAGGCCAATTCATTCAGTGGCATTATCGAACCAGCGGCACCATCTTCAAAGATCGTGGTATAAATGCTAATGGAATCCAAATCAACAAACTCACAATGTTGATCGGTTAAATCCTTAGGCTTTTTCTTCAGACGCTTCCAATGTTGTTCTTGACTAAGATTGCTCTCACTCGAGCTTGAGGCTGCACCATTGAGCCCGGCTCTATTGGGTGACACAATGCTTGATTATTTTTCAACACCTTTGTTCGATGAGCTAGAAGGTTTCTTTCTTTTGTGAGCAACGTCTATCGCCTCAGAAGCGGTGGTAGCTGATGCCTTGGAGGTCGATGAAAGACCCTTAACTCTTTTTTCCACCTTTGTATCCTTGCCATTCAAAGTTTTAGACTTGGAAGAAACTTTGGTAGTTTGCGGAGTATTGCAAGATGTCACCTTGGACTTGGAAGAATGAGAAGGCTTTTCTTGAATATTCAGCGGACGTTGGTATCCTTTGGTTGACGAGGGAGAATCATCCTTTCTCAGACCCCTCAAGATAATGTGGTTACTTCATCTCAACACACTTTCTCGATGGGCTGGCCACCAGTCCGAATACTCACGAGTTATTAAAGGCCCATCGTTTGATGGACACATTGGTATGATGAGTTTCGATGAGCTTTCAAGATGAGTGCAGGAATCCTAGAGCTGCACCAAAGCTAGTAGCAAACCATCATAATTGTTCTCTATGAGAACACCAGGAACATCTTGACAAAACTCAAATTATCGACTAAATCAATGAGGACTATAAGGTTCCACAATAAGATCATCATCATGCCTCAAAGTGACGAAACTTGAACACAGGTCTATGAAGAAATCACTCCAACAATTAGATAATTTACCTTTATCATCAAGATACAGCTCTTTTCCATGAAGAAGGGCCAAATGGTGAAGGTTATGCACGTTCACTTGTTGAAATAACTTGCGAGCATCAAC
Source organism: Jaltomata sinuosa (assembly GCA_003996215.1). NCBI lineage: Eukaryota > Viridiplantae > Streptophyta > Magnoliopsida > Solanales > Solanaceae > Jaltomata > Jaltomata sinuosa. The sequence goes on along the minus strand of QJPP01000940.1, from coordinate 14,075 downwards.
AAGATCCAAATGTTTTGCCATCTTTTCTCTAGATATCTGCCATATTTGCACCCCTAGTGGCGGGCGGGTAATGCAGAAATAAGTTTCAAAATACTCACCTATCCATCCATATACATAATGAATAGAAAAGAGTATGTTTCAGACACCCAAGTTTGAAGAGGTGAAGATCTCCCTATGTCACGCCTTGAGGCTACCCCCTAGACGCAACACGGTACTTAGTGTCACAAGTGACCCCAGGCTAACCCATGACTTGGCTTGACTAGATAATTTTTGATAAAACATACACTATGCAGAAAACTGAAATAATTTAATCTCTGAAATAAGAAAGAGCCCAAAACATGTCTGAATACGAAATATATGTAAGAGTATAATGAAGTCTGAAAAACAACACTAACAACTCAATAGCTGAATCTAGTCTATGTCTGAAAGCCTCTAACTAATATGAGTTACTGGGACATGCCCCCAACTAACTCTAATAGTCTGAAATTGAAATGTAAAACTTAAGTAAATAATCACATCTATCATCCTTGAACTATGAGGACTCACCACTGAAGCGGCTGAGTAAGGACTGGAAATTGAGCTAAACACGGTCTGGATGTTGAGCGCCTGAACCTATGTCATACAATGATGTAGCACAAAAGTATGCGTCAGTACTTTAAATGTACTGAGCATACGGGATATATAACCAAAGTTGTAAACATGAATAATGACATGGAAGTATATAGCATGAAACATGAGCTGGAAGGTATCTGAAATGCAATAACCAAGTAACTGAACATGAATATCATAACATGCTAAGCTGAACTCAAATAACTGAATACATGGTCAATGCAATGCTGAGTCTGACTGTGGGAGATACTATTACCGACATATCCTAAGCTGAGCTAACTATAGGGCCATCCTATAACCCTCGGTAAAAGGGTATTCATACCTTACCAAGGGTATGAACAAGTCTGATGTGGATCCACTAAACTGATGCCCATAAGGGACAAAGGTGTGCAACCTAATTTGACAGCTGACCCCTCTTTATACCTATGGTGGCACCGTAGTTCTGGGATTGAGGGACTGCTACTAAAGGTCTTAGCCTAATATGATAGCTAAGCCTTCATCCCGTCATTCACTCAGTAATAAATCTACTCCCAATGAAAATATAAGCAATGAAATGCAAGCTGAAACACTAGATAGCTCAAATACTGTCAATTATTTAAGAATGCACATATATATACTGAAACTGATGGTATTCTAATTCTGAAGAATGATTGTCTGACTTATATGCCTAGCAAGTATAATTTATGAATACTGAAATTAACGCAAGCTAGGGTTTCTGAGTCCTATACATATGATTATACTAATTCTCCAAGAAAACAAGAATTAAATATCATATAAGCAGTAGCATCTGAATTGCAATGAATCCCTAAGATTAAGGAACCCAAGGTCTGAATAATTCATGGAGAACTGACTGAAATCTAGGGACTTAATGGGTGAACGGAACCCACTAGTGAAATCCCTCATACCTGGTGGAGAACTGATGGAGAAATCCTTTGGATTCTTGGGGCTGAGCTTGAAGAACCTTTTGCCTGTTCTTGAGAGAAAATTGTCGCTTCTTTTCTCCTATTTCCTTCTAAGTTTGATGATTTTAGGAGAATAGGTGATTTAGGTAGTTTTTGACTAATTAATTAGGCTTAGAATAAGCAAAACAATGTAGCTTAGGCCTTAGAAGAGGTAGGAAAAGTCTGAAATGCCCCTAGGAAAATTAAAAGAAAACTGCTGAAATTAGCGACTCAGGTTCCACGGATCAGAACCACGACTCGTGGAAACTTCAATGGCTCGTGGAACCCTATCATGGTTCCTGGGTATAGAAATCTAGGCTACTGGAAAAGGGTTCCACGAGGGTGTTCCACGACTCCTGGAAACTTCCACGGGTCGTGGATCCAACTCGTGAATACTGGGCACTTGGTTTGAGTTACTGGAATTGGTTCCACGACTTGGGTTAATGACTCATTGATCCTTCCATGGTCTATAGAACCCAATTGTAGTTCTTAGATAACTGGCTGGCCTCAGGTCTAGTTCCATTACTTGGGTTCATAACTCGTGGATCCTTCCACGATCCGTAGAACCGAATCGTGGTTCTCAGAGAATTGGTAGGCCTCTTGTCTGACTTCCACAAACTGGATTCATGACTCATGGATCATTTCACGGTCTGTAGAACCAGTTCATAGTTCTTAGATGAAATCATTAGGCTTCTGATCTGATTCCACGAGCACAGTCCATGACCCATGGACACTTCCACGACTCGTGAATCTGACCCGCGAATCGGCTGATAGTTAAATTTTTTAATTCTTTCTAATTTTTTTTATCCGAGTCTAGGCTTGGAATTTCTGGAGTGTTACAATATCTCCCCTTTGGGATCATTTGTCCTCGAATAAAGACTAAACAAGCTGAGTTTGGAGGAAAAGAGTTGCATTCCCTACCAAACAAGTACTAAAAATTGATATCTAATTGAACTGAGTCCCATGAGTATACAAATATGCTGAAATGCAAGAATAACTGAGGGAACATGATACTGAGACTGAATTACATGAGAGTAAACTAAGAAACTAGAGAGGACCTATTACCTCAAGCTGAAACTGAATCGGAGAGGAAGAGGTGAGGGTACTTGGCCATCATGGCTGCTTCTGCTTGCCAACTAGCTCCCTCTATGGAATGGTTTCTCCACAAAAATTTCACTGAAGCGATTTCCTTATTTCTCAACCTGCGAACCTGACAGTCAAGAATCTCAACTGGAACCTCCTCATAGGTGAGCCTATCCTTCACAGCCATACTCTCTAAAGGTGCTATCGATGCTGGATCACCCACACACTTTTTCAACAAGGAAATGTGAAAGACTGGATAAACCGCTGCTAGTTCTGCTGGCACCTCTAACTCATAGGCCACATTACCAACCCTTTTCAAGATTCTATAAGGACCTACATACGTGGGATTGAGCTTCCCTTTCTTTCCAAATCATATCACCCCCTTCATGGGTGACACTTTCAGGAAGACCGAATGATCGATCTCAAACTCTAAGTCCCTTCTCCTCACATCTGCATAGGACTTCTGATGACTCTGAGCTGTTTTCAATCTTTCACTGATGAGCTGAACTTTCTCCATAGACTCATGGACCGAATTTGTCCCAACCAAGGCTGCTTCACCTACTTCGAAGCAACTAACCGGTTACCTGCATCTACGCCCATAAAGTGCCTCATATGGGGCCATCTAAATATTAGAGTGGAAACTGTTATTATAGGCGAACCCTGTGAGAGGTAGGTGATCATCCCAACTGCCCTTGAAATCGATCACGCACGCTCTCAACATATCCTCTAAGATTTGAATGGTACGCTTTGCCTTACTATCCATCTGCGGATGAAATGTTGTACTTAGATTCACCTGAGTACCAAGACCAATTTGAAATGATCTCTAGAAATGAGATGTAAAATGAGGACCCCTATCTGAGATGATAGACAAGGGAACCCCATGCAACTTGACTATCTCGCTGATGTAGAGTCTTGCATAGTCCTCCGCTGAATCTGTAGTCTTCACAGCCAAGAAGTGAGCTGACTTAGTAATCCTGTCCACTATCACCCAAATGGAGTCGTGTTGTCTGCGAGTACGGGGTAAACCTGTAATGAAGTCCATGTTAATCACCTCCCACTTCCAAGTAGGAATGCTAATATCCTGAGTCGCACCTCCTAATTTTTGATGTTCCACTTGCACCTGCTGACAGTTGGGACACTTAGCCACAAAATCTGCAATGTCCCTCTTCATGTTGTTCCACCAATAGACTTCCTGTAGAACACGGTACATCTTAGTGGTACCGGGATGAATAGAATATCTTGAATTATAGGCTTCTGTAAGGATTTTCTGCCTCAACTCACCCTCATTAGGTACACATAAACGACCCTGGTAGTGAAGCATACCATCTCCCCCTTGGGAGAAAACCTCTACTCTCTGCTGATGAACTACACCTTTCAACTGAAGCAATATGGGATCACTGTCCTATTTCTCTTTAACCTGCACTACCAATGAAGATTCAGACCCATTCTGGACTATCACACCACTATCTGTCGTGTCCATAAGGCAAATTCCTAAGTGAGTAAGCCTATGAACATCCCTGGCTAATTCTTTCCTCTCTTCCTCAATATGTGACACACTATCCATGGACAGTCTGCTGAGGGAATCAACCCACTACATCGGCCTTACTCGAATGGTAGAGCACATTCATATCATAGTCTTTGAGGAATTCAAGCCACCTTCTCTGATGAAGATTCAACTCTTTCTGGGTGAACACATACTGGAGGCTCTTATGATCTGTGAATACATCAACATGAACACCATACAAGTAGTGTCTCTAAATATTTAAGGCAAACACAACAGCTGTAAGCTCAAGATCATGAGTCGGGTAGTTCTTCTCATGAATCTTAAGCTGTCTGGAAGCATAAGCTATGACCTTACCCTGCTGTATCAAAACACAACCCAGGCTGACCCTAGATGTATCACAATAAACCACGTTTCCATTTGAACCCCCTGGTAAAGTCAAAATAAGAGCTGTAGTCAACCTGGTCTTTAATTCTAGGAAGCTTTTCTCACACTCATCTGACCACTAAAACTTTACCTTCTTCTGAGTCAACTTAGTCAATGGGGAAGCTATGGATGAAAATCCTTCAACAAACCTCCTGTAGTAACCAGCCAAACCCAAGAAATTTCTGATGTCTATCAGAGAGGTGGGTCTGGGCCAATTTTTTACTGCCTTAATCTTCTGAGAATCAACTCGGATGCCTTCACTAGACACCACATGACCAATAAAAGCAACTAATTTCAACTAGAACTCACACTTACTGAACTTGGAAAATAACTGGTGATCCTTGAGAGTCTGCAACACTACTCTTAAATGATCTGCATGCTCCCCCTCACTCTGAGAATAAATGAGGATATCATCAATAAAGATGATGACGAACAAGTCTAAATATTGTTTGAACACTTTGTTCATTAAGTCCATGAAAGCTGAAGGAGCATTTGTTAATCCAAAAGACATAACTACAAATTTAAAGTGACTATACCAAGTCCTGAAGGCTATCTTTGGGATGTCACTATCTCTGACTATGAGTTGATGATAGCCGAATCTGAGGTCTATCATAGAGAATTAACTAGCACCCTGAAGCTAGTCGAACAAGTCATCAATCCTGGGGATGGGATACTTATTCTTGATTATGACTTTGCTCAACTGACGGTAGTCGATGCACATCCTGAGAGAACCGTCTTTCTTATGCACGAAGAGAACTAAAGCACCCCATGGAGAGATACTGGGTCTGATGAAGACCTTTTCTAGAAGGTCTTTCAACTGTTCCTTCAATTCCTTAAGCTCAGCAAGAACCATTCTGTAAGGAGGAATCGAAATAGGTTGGGTATCTGGAAGGAGATTTATTCCAAATTCAATTTCCCTTTCGGGAGGAACTATGGGAAGATCTTCTGGAAACACTTATGGGAATTCATTCACCACTGGTACTGACTCAAGAGTTGGGGTTTCAGAGTTGGAATCCTTAACCCAAACAAGATGATAGATATACCCTTTGGGAATCATTTTTCTGGCCTTAAGGTAAGAGATAAATTGACCTACAGTCACTGAGGTACTACCCTTCTATTCTAAGACTGGCTCATTTGGAATCTGAAATCAAATGATCCTAAATCTGTAATCAACTGAGGCATAAGAGGAATGTAACCAATCCATGCCTAGAATTATATCGAAGTCAGTCATTTCTAACTCTACAAGATTGGCTGAGTTGACTTTATGGGAAACTATGATAGGGTAATTTCTGTATACCCACCTAGCTATAACTGGGTCACCAACTAGAGTAGAGACTGAGAAGGGTTCTAGGAGGATTTTTGGAGTGACACCAAAATTTACTTCTATATAAGGAGTTACAAAGGAAAATATAGCCCCTGGTTCTAATAATGCATAAACATCTAGGTGGAAGACTTGTAACATACCCATGACCATATCGGTAGAATACTCTTGGTCCTGTTGAGTCTAAAGGGCATACAACCTATTTTGGTGCTAACCACCACCTATACCAGATGAGGCACCCTGCTGAGTGGGGCAACCCGTTGAAGCTGCCGTAGAACTGGCCTGATTCTATGGGCGAACATCATTGCCCTTCTGAGAAGCTGCTGGACAATCCCTCATCCTGTGGCTTGGCTTGCCATATCCAAAGAAATTTCCACTACCTGCCATACACTCACCCTGGTGGTTTCTACCATACTTCTTGTAAAATGGATGAGTGCGCCCACTAGTAACTGTACCCTAGGACTTAGAGCCTGGCACTCTATCCCATCGATCTTATCTGAATTTAGGCACTAGGGAACTAGTAGAATATGGAGCTGGAGATAAAGATTTTTGATGGAACTGAGAGCGATTTCCACCCTATGACCTCTACTGAGAGTAGTTGAAGTCACCTGTTCTAGCTCAGAGTATATGGTCAATGCAAAATGAGTCTGACTATGGGAGATACTATTATTAACATACCACAAGCTGAGCTAAATATGGGGCCATCCAGAAACCCTGGGTTGAAGGGTGTTCATATCTTGCCAAGGGTACAAACAAGTCTGACGTTGATCCACTAAACTGATGCCCACAAGGTACAGAGGTGTGCAGCCTAATCTGATAGCAGACCCCTCTCTATACCTACAATGGCGCCGTATTTCTGGGATTCGGGGACTGCTACTAAAGGTCTTTTCCTAATATGACAGCTAAGCCTTCATACCGTCATCCACTCAGTACTTAATCTACTCCCAATGGAAATATAAGCAATGAAATGCAAGTTGAAATACTGGATAGCTCAAATACTGACAATTATCTGAGAATGAACATATATATACTGAAACTGATGGCATTTTAATTCTAAAACATGATTGTCTGAATTATCTACCTAACAAGTATAATTTATGAATACTGAAACTAACATAATCTAGGGTTTCTAAGTCCTGTACATATGACTATACTAATTCTCCAAGAAAACAAGAATTAAATATCATATAAGCAGTAGCATCTGAATTGCAATGAATCCCTAAGATTAAGGAACCCTATGTCTGAATAATTCATGGAGAACTGAAGAACTAACTTAAATTTAGGGACCTAATAGGTGAAAGGAACCAACTAGTGAAATCCCACATACCTGGTGGAGAAATGATGGAGAAATCCTTTGGATTCTTGGGGCTGAGCTTGAAGAACCTTTTGCCTTCTCTTGAGAGAAAACTATCACCTCTTTTCTCCTATTTCTTTCTAAGTATGATAATTTTAGGAGAATAGGTGATTTAGGTAGTTTTTGACTAATTAATTAGGCTTAGACTAAGCAAAACAACGTAGATTAGGCCTTAGAAGAGGTAGGAAAAGTCTGGAATGCCCCTAGGAAAATTAAAAGAAAACTACTGAAATTCGCGACTCAGGTTCCATGGATCAAAACCATGACTCGTGGAAACTTCCATGGCTCGTGGAACCCTGTCGTGGTTCCTGGGTCTAGAAATATGGGCTGCTAGAAAGGGGTTCCATGAAGGTGGTCCATGACTTTTGGAAACTTCCACGGGTCATGGATCCCACTTGTGGATCTTGGGCACTTGGTCTGAGCTACTGGAATTGGTTCCACGACTTGGGTTAACGATTCATGGATCCTTCCATAGTCTATAGAACCCAATCGTGGTTCTCAAATAAATGGTTGGCCTTAGGTTTGGTTGCATGACTTAGGTTCATGACTCGTGGATCCTTCCACGGTCGGTAGAACCCAATCGTAGTTCTTAGAGAATTGGTAGGCCTCTGGTCTGACTTCCATGAACTGGGTTCCCGACTCGTGGATCATTCCATAGTCCATAGAACTAGTTCGTGGTTCTCAGAGGAAATCATACGGCCTATGATCTGATTCCACGGGCATAGTCCATGACCTGTGGACACTTTCACGACTTATGAATCTGCTGACAGTTGAATTTTTTAATTTTTTCTGGTTTTTCTAAGCTGAGTCTAGGCTTAGATGTTCTTGGATGTTACACCCTTAGACTGCGATATATTCTTGCAAGGACCGGAACCGCCAAAGAAACTTTCTCTCCATGAGCCATTAAGCTTGCAACTTTGAAGACACTAGCACAGACACAATCAACCTTCTTGTTGGGAAGCACAAATTTGCAGAGCCAACATGCAAGGAAAGCCACCAAATAAATCTCATCTCTAAGCGAGTCTTCCACACCTAGCTCAATAAAAGGGGTATTCTCCTCTTTGGTTCGTGGTAAGAAACTCATGTCAATATTTCCTGGAGGATCATGATTCATCCTTGGCTTTGTCTGACTCTTAGACACTTTTGGCGAAGGCTCAACATATCTTTTTGGTCCTCGAAACCGGAACTTCATCCAGTCACAGAAGGAGATTTCATCAATGGTACCTTTTGTAAGTCTATAGAGTGCTGAAAATAAGTATGAGCAACTTCTAGGGAGAAAAGGCTTCACTTGGTCATCTACATGTGTCAACTCCTTCGCCAAGGGTATAACTTCGTCGTTAAAAGAACCATGAACATGAAGTCCTCCAATAGTTCTCAAGTCCTATAAAGATATGGATAACTCTCCAATGAAAGTAGAAACTGTGTTGGTGGATGGACACCAATTTTCACAAAAGGCCTAAAGCACGTTCTCGTTATGGTCATAAGTGAACATCGAAGAAAATATAGCATCATAAGTCTTGATGTTGTCCAAGGTTTCCTTGTTGGCAAGCACATATTTTACCCACTCCCAATAACAGGGTGTATAGCGAACTTCACCAAAGTTGGAAGTAGGAAAACGCCAACTGCTAAGGCTCTCATCATGGCAAGGAGAACTATAAACAACAATATTTTGATGAGTGGAAGACTACAAGAGGAGAATGTTGTGAGTCATGACTTTTCCCTAGAAGGTGTCCATGAAGTCCTTTGTTTCTATCACTGACCATTATAGGAGAGGGAGGGGATTGTCCAGTAGCTTTCTACTAAGCAGAAAGCGGCCAATCACCGGAGGATGAACTTTCAAGGTGAGAACTTTGGCGTGTGAATTTTGCTTATTATTCACAATCTCAAGGCAAGGGTACAACATCTCATGGTCACTAAAGCATATCGTCATTGTTGGAATCAGGATTACATAATGCTGTTAATAATGCTCACGTGTAATCTCCTAGATGGAGGTATCGGCGATTGTTAGAGCAAAACACATTTATAGTACCCGGTGGGCGTCAGGGTCGATCCCAAAGAGAATTGGTGATTAGCCAAGTCGATTGTAAAGAAAATACTTCACAACGAGAGTAGTTTGTTCGCAAGCAATAAAAGTAAAGGAAGAGGGGGGGAATTGGGAAATCTGTCACAATTCACAATTTGAAACAAAACAATAAAGTAAGGGAGGGGGGTGTAAACAATGAGAGAGGATGACTAGGGATATGTGTCAAATGGGACTCGAACATGGGATATGGTGATTGCTCATTCATAGGAACTCTTGCTAAATGACATGGATAGCGTTGGTTTTGGGTATGCTTGTTAATATCTTGATCAAACAATCATATATCCAACATTTTTCTATTCAAACACCATTGTTTAAGCAATAACCAATCAACATATACTTGGGGAGGTCACACTATTTCTAGCTCAGACCTGTAAATGGGTGTGAATTGAGCTATTTCTAGTCTCAATATAGGTGGAATCCCAAGTACCCACTAGCAATTTCACATCCAAAATTGTAAACCCTTTTTACAATCAAGAACACAATCAAGTGAGGTATATCAATGTTTGCAACAATCAATTTTAGAGTTAAAATATGGTGAAATCACTAGACCCATGTCATATTAGCAATTATAAATACAAATTAGCAACTCCCATACCCATTTGTCAAGAATCCATTATAACCACATCCCTAGACAAAAAGTTTAGCTAATCATGCTAGAGGAATAAAGAACAATACCAAATGGGTAAGTCAAATTCCCTTTCATTCAAGCTAAATATTCAATATCCAAGCTTTGGAGTCCCTGTGCGCGGTATGTGTGCGGAAGTATTTTTATTCATTATTTTTAATTTGAGTTTATATCTGGATATATATCTGATTCGTATGGCCAAAAATCTTCTGTAGAATTAATAATTTTATCAAGTATAATTTGTTGTAAATCTCTGTTAAGATTAACTGTTTTAATGATAGTGATTAATATTTTATCTTTAAAGAATATTTGGTATTTTGAGGGGTTATTTATTATTTTTAAGTCGTGGGTAGATTCCATTTTTGTAGTTGAGTCCATTATTTATTGATCTGAATATAAATCTAGTTCGTATAAATAATTTACGATATTTTAGTTACTTTTGAGATAATAGAAATAATGGAACAAAGATGGATAGAACTAATTATACCAGATGACATAGATAACTTAGATTTATACGAACTAGATTTATATTCAGATCAATAAATAATGGACTCAACTACAAAAATGGAATCTACCCACGACTTAAAAATAATAAATAACCCCTCAAAATACCAAATATTCTTTAAAGATAAAATATTAATCACTATCATTAAAACAGTTAATCTTAACAGAGATTTACAACAAATTATACTTGATAAAATTATTAATTCTACAGAAGATTTTTGGCCATACGAATCAGATATATATCCAGATATAAACTCAAATTAAAAATAATGAATAAAAATACTTCCGCACACATACCGCGCACAGGGACTCCAAAAATGGTATCAGAGCATATAGGAGTTATTAGTAAAAAGATATAGGAGTTATCAGGAGTTATTAGTAAGAAAGAGCATATAGGAGTTATTAGTAAGAAAGAGCATATAGGAGTTATTAGTAAGAAAGAGCATATAGGAGTTATTAGTAAGAAAGAGCAGGGAGTTATTAGTAAGAAGATAATTAGTAGGAAGATAAGAAAATTGAGAAGAAAATTAAAAAGACTATACCCGGAATATAAACAACTCAGTATTACAAAAATTGATAATGACAAATTAAATAAATTAATTAATACCATATCTAAAATAGAATATAAATACATTAAATATTTAAAGAAACAATGACTAATAACAATAACAAACACAGACAAAAGCTTAAAGAAATGATTACAGAAAAAAGACAAGAATTAAAACATAGACAAAATAGACAAAACTCTAATATATTTGCAGGAGTTTGTCATAAATCCCTATTAGCACAAAGAAGAGTTATATTAGAATTACAATTACAAATAGACAGTCTAGAATATAAATACCAACATAATTTATAAATGAATAAAGAAGAATTCGCATTAGAAGAAAAAACATATGTAAATTCGGAAGGATTAAAGATAACAATAGTATTTTCTAATTTAGGAAGAAGATATAAAAAAATAGGAGATAATCTAAATTTAATGTTAGAAAAAGAAACGGTAAAATTAGAAGATAAATTAACCGCAATGGTTAGAATAACAAAAGAAAATGAAGAAATAGATAGGAAACGAGAAATTGAAAAAATACAACAACAAACTAAAGAAAAAATACAACGAATAGAAGAAGTAAAAAACACTAAAATAATAGAACTAGAAAAAGAATTAGAAATGCTAAAACAGTTATATGCAAATAAGCAAAAAGAAAAAGAAAAACGTAGAGAAGAGGAACAAGAGTTAAAACTGACAAATGAAATAGAAAAATTTAAATTACAATTAGAAGAAGAACAAGACAATCTACCAAAAATAAGCGTAGACGAAATAAGTGAAGAAAGTGATAATGATAATGATCTAGGAGAAAACTATTCGGAAACAAGTGAAACATATACCGAACTAATAGAAAAAATGGAAAAAGCAAAAATAAATCCAGAAATAAATACAGGAGATATGAGTAATGATGATAAACCAAGTATATCAGGAGTAAAAAATCCAAAGCAATTAAATCCAAGCTACTATAGGACAGACTATAATTCATATGATAAAAATAAAACATTATGGGAAAAAAGGCCAAATAGAAAATGGACACCAAGGCAGATAACTGAACAAAATAATTTTTTAGATCTAGATTGTGTAGCAGATATAAATAAAACAATTCAATTATGGATAGGATATATCTCAAAACAATTAATAGACAATAAAATATCGATAGCTGAAAAACCAGGATATATAGAAAGAACACTCATAGGAACGGTAAAATTATGGTTACAAAATCTAACAAATGAAAGTCTAGAAACGTTAAGAAGTAATAAAACATACGATGGAACAGATGCCACAACAGCTACGGAAATATTATTTAAATATGAAATAGCAATAAGAAATGAATTTGGTAGTATGACGACGGAAATAGAAGAACAAAATAAAGAAAAAACTATAAATAGAAATTTAATGTCAAAATTAGCAATATGTAATATGTGCTATCTAGATGAATATACTTGTGCATTTAAAAACTATTATTACAAAGGAACATATAATCCAGATGAAAGTAAAGAAATAAGAAAATTATATTTTACTAAATTACCAGAACCTTTTAGTTCAAAAATAATAAAAAATTGGAATGAAGCAGAATTAGTAGATACTCTAGGAGCTCGAATAAATTTTTACAAAATTGGTTTATGGAATTATGTGAAAAATACAAAGAAAATATTAAAATGGGTAAAATATTGGTAAGAAATTTAGCATGTTGTAAAGATAGAACAGCACCCCAATTTGGATGCACAGATAAATATTATAAAAAACATAAGAAAATAAAAAGATATAGTAGTAAATATAAACCATATAAATCAAAATATAAGTATAAAAACCAAGAAGAAGATATTATGTAAAAAATTACAAATATAAAAAACCATATAAAACAAAGAAAAAATTAACAGAATGTACTTGTTATAATTGTGGAAAATTAGGACACTTAGCTAGAGATTGCAAATTACCAAAAAATCCAAAGAAAAAACAAATTACCGAAATAATAATAGGAGATGATAAATATACACAAATGGAATATATAGATTATGAATTAGAGAGTGAAGACAGTATATATCAATTATCAGAAAATGAATTATCAGAAAACAAAAGCGAGAACGAGAACGATATAAATAATAATATAGAAGAATCGGAAGAAGAAAATTATGACTGAAAAAGATATAAGGATAATACAACAAGAAGAACACCAAGATGAACAATCCTCAGAACAAAAAATAATATTTGACACAAATATATTTGAACAAATAAAGGGAAAAGAATTAGATCTAAGCATAGATAAAATATTAGAGGTACCAACAATAAAAAATTGGTTCAAAAGATAAAAAGAAGAATATTATGTAATAAGCCAAAGAGAACATATAATAGATTGTAAATATATTAAAGGTAAAGCTAGAATACCAATTTTAAATAAAAAAGTACTAAATAAAGAAATACAAGATATAAAAGCAAAAAATCCAATAAAATACGTACATTTAGGAGGAATAGAAATACTAATAAAAGCATGTTTTAGAGAAGGAATAGATACCCCTATAGAAATATACTTAGCGGATGATAGAATTATACAACCTAAAGAAAAAAGTGTAATAAGTGCAGTAAAAGGTAATCTAATATACCAAAAATTTAAATTCATAATAAGTGCAAATTATTCAGTAGCAATAGATGATAAAAATATAGATAGATCATTAGTTTTATACTGGAAAATGTCGAGAATAGAACTAGCACCAAGAAGTAAGATATTTACGGCAAGATGTAAAAACTTATACATCCTTACAACAAAACATAAAATAACAGCTAGAAATAAAATAAATAGAATTAAAATAGAAAATCCGTTTGAAAGAATAGTATCAGTTATAGATAATAATGATTATAGTTATGCAGAAATGGACATCGAAAAAGACTTAGAAATAGTAAAGGAAAGAATAGAAACGTCAAAACGAACAGGTAATGAAATACCAGAAACATCATCAAGAATGAGTACATCAAGAAGGATAAGTTATGTAACTCCACCAAAATTAATAGAAGAAAAAAAACCATATCATTACTATATAACAGGATTAATGGATCAAAGAAAATATTTAATATTAATAAATACAG
>QJPP01000939.1:0-101069 GCA_003996215.1 Jaltomata sinuosa | reverse complement strand
CTATTAATTATGGTATATTTAAAATATTATATTTATTTTGCCACGAATTTTATGCAATACCCGAATATTTATTTAACGGGATAAGAATGATTTTGGTGGCACCACCACTTCCACGTGGAAGTGGTGGGTGTGGACAGCAAGTGGGTTAGGCACTTAGTGCTGCCACTAAGCACAGCACCAAGCTCCCCTAATTGAGTATATAGGCAAGCCACTAAAGTTCCAAATGTATATATATTCTCTGCCAATGTATTGTTCACCTAATTAGGATAAAGTTTATTATATGTTGCTGTTACTTTTACCACAACCTTCATTTTCTTTCCATCCAAATATTTGCTTATGCGAGCAAATGGATGAAGGGATATTTGGTGGAGAAAATATTATTGTTCTTATTTTGCTCTTATATTGAGCACCGAAAAGAGAAATCAATTATCTACGTCAAGTTATTCCGTCCCAAATTTGAATCCAATTCCGATTTAGTTTTGGATTTTCTCGGAGTGGTTCGAGCTTGGACATCGTTGTTCCAGCAGCTTATCGTCGGACGACAGGTAGGTTACGGTTTATTTTCCCTAGACTCCGTATATATAAAATAAAATTGTATTAATGGGCATCCTTGGGTTGGTTTATTAGGTTGGTACCACAGACCTCGACCGCTTTATTCATGTCCGCCTACTTTTGTTCCTCCGTTGCTTGTAGTATTTGCCGATATATTTTATTTACCCTTGTGGTCCTGTGAGGCCTTGTTGACTCTGGAACATAGAAGGTGGGATTTTGGGAATGTCCGCGAGTCCCGGGCATAGAATTATCCTTCTAGGCTGGTTATGCTTGCTGAGTAGCTGTGGGCCTGTGCAGGGTCGATAGGTTGATTGTGAGCTGCTGGGCAGCTGTTGTGTGTGATCATATCATTTCCATGCATATAAAGAGGTTTTATCCATGTTTTACTGTGGTTTTGGCTTCGGGCCTACTGGCACTGTTTTCTAAACCTTGCATGGCCCGGGGGGCCCGTTTTTTATGGAAATGATTTGGAAATGGTTGATTTCACTTGTGGAGATTTTTTGGGCAAGAAAGTAAAATTATGTTTAAAATCATCAGTTTTACGATTATCGCTAGACTCGGCAGGGCCGCCGGAGTGCTAGTTGAGTTTTCTTACTACTTGAGATGATTTTTAGCCTCGGTTGGACCGAGCACCTGAGATGACTTTTTACGGTTTAGACCCGGTTACGCCCGGGCACCCTTGGAGGGGTTTTTGAGATATTTCCCTACTATTTTTAGTCCTGGACAGGGTCTGGGCATGCATATTCGAGACTGGGTCTCTATCTTGATATCGAGACTGGGTCTCTATCTTGATACATGTTCTGATACTGAGTTTTAGTATGGGGTCTGGGACCTCCATGGACCTTGCTATCCGGGCCAGGGGCTATGGGCTGCGTGTGCCGGAGGAGGGGTATACGGCGGAGTAGAGGTATACGGGCAGAGTCCTCCATGGAACCTACTGCTGGCCGGATCGGCGCCGGAGGAGGTAACATACAGAGATACTATGGCACTTGAGATCTTCATGCATCATATCATTCATGGTTCGAGGCTCCACCCTTGTTTGTTGTTTGCTGATTGTACGCTCCGGTAGTATGGGATGCCGGAGGGTTTGTTTTCACTTGTTTGTGTTCCTCGGTTGTATGGGCGGCCGAGGAACTGTAGGTAGACTCTTTCTATTTACTTGTAGAATTATTCCCTGTTACGGTTAATTATGAAATAGGTTACTGCTAGACTGTCAGTTGCTGGGTGTGAAATTGATATGATTAGTTGGGCTTGATTCATGTCTCTGAGCATGCCTATCATTACTCTTTCTCTCTTCTTCTTACACTTGAGGTTACCGGTATACCGTCCATTTCGTAAACTTATTTTGTATAAACTGTTGTTGCAAGGACCCCAGGTGCGTTGTTCTTACTTTCACCTGTGTCTATGATGTGTATATTCTGCTTACTAGCCTCATATGTGGTTCTGTTGATTTCCCTCTGGGCTAGTTCCTGTGTACCTTTCGTTGATTTCTGTGACTACTTGCTTCTATTCTGTCTATTACTGCGCTTTTATATTATATGTGCCCAGTCGGCCTATGATACCTACTGGGTACCTTATGCTTCGCATTTGGTGCTCACCCCTACCCCCTGCATCTTTGGGTGCAGATCCTAGCGTGGGCTATCGCCGTTAGACCGCTGTGATTCGTGCTTGGAGATCTGTTGAAGACTACTTCAGGCTGAGGGTGAGCTCTTGGCGATCGGAGCTTAGCTTTGGTTTATCTTTTGCTTCATGTACTCTATTACCATTCAGAGACATCTGTATATATAGTTTTGGTTTATTTGTACTCCATGTATGAAGTTTGGCTCTGTACTATGATACCAGGTCTTGGGGTTTGGTTTACTTTCCGCATATGTATATATTTATATCCCTGTTATCTATTTTACTCGTCTTGTTCCCTTTTTGCTAGATAGTAGCCCATTACTAACTGTTCTGGGCTACGGGAATTGGTTCGCCTACTGGGGGGTTGTAGGCGCCATCATGACCGAGAAATCGGGTCGTGACACAATCGTTCCAATAGCGAGCCTAGTGTTGGTTTATAACCTTTTGCCTCTCCCCATTTCTGCTGGTGTTTCCTCTATCTCAGTGGGCCCCTCTCTATTCACAACCGACCTTGTAGTGATATTATCTTGAGTTGAGTTGTAATAATTGCCGATCTGATTTTCTGTCATTATTTCACCATTGCAATTGTCGAGTTCTGGTTGTTGGTTTGGCCATTCAAACCTGTGTGAAGAGATCATTCGGTGGAACTAAAGAAGGTACTATAGGTGATTGAGGTAAATATGTTTCTTGAAGTGGTTCGTTGAAGTTCATAGAAAACTCATTTGTATTAAGTACATTGAAATGGTCTAGTTCTAAATCTTGATTCCAGCCATTCAACCCTACGAAGAAATCATACGGTGGAACAAAAGAAGGTACTGTATGTGGTTGAGGTAAGTATGCTTCTAGAAGTTGTTTGTTGAAGTTCATAGGGAACTTGTTTGAATTTAGTACATTGTAACTGTCGAGTTCTGGATACTGGTTCTAGCCATTCAACCCCACGAAGAAATCATTCAGATGGAACTAAAGAAGGTATTGCAGGTGGTTGAGGTAAGTATGCTTCTTGAAGTGGTTCATTGAAGTTCATAGGGAACTCGTTTGAATTCAGTATATTGGAATGATTTCCATTGTCTAGAAAGTGATTAAATGTATTGAAATGTTTCATTCAACAAAGAAACTCTAGAATGTGTGGCAATATGTGTATAGGCACCAAATAGAAGCAAGTTTAAAATCAGAACACGAGGCTAATAATCCCATGTTTTGCATATGTGCTAGCATCTTATTGTGAGAAAATATTCTCTCAAGGTTTTGTACCACCATAGTGAGAGTTTGGGATTGATACTGAAGATTCCAGTTACTGCTTGTGGCATGTGCTTAGGATCCATGAATTTCAGTCTTTTGTTGGGATATGTGTTGTGATATTTGTTGTGTATAAGAATGGAATTGAGATGGATTTGATTGCTTTTGTAACTTTGTCTTCTTGTAAATCTCTGAAACTCCTAAACAAGTTGAGGAGGAAAAGAGGTTTAAAAGCACAAATGAGATTAATGAAGGAAAAAGTCAAAACAGTGTTGTTAATAAGACTGTTAGGCGAAAGGCATGCACAAAATAGATTGTGAATCTTCATGCCAAATTCATGGAAGCCATGCAACAACTTGGTGAAGGTGTTATAATTAAGGAGATTGGCAATCTATTTACCGAGGTGATAGTATCTAAGCAATGCTCAACTCGACAAATAGAAACAAACAACTAAAGAATGTACTGCAGGTGGTTGAGGTAAGTTTGCTTCTTGAAGTGGTTCATTGAAGTTCATAAGAAACTCGTTTGAATTCAGTACATCGGAATGATTTTCATTGTCTGGTTAGTGATTAAACGTATTGAAATTATGTCCACTGTAATAAGTGTCAATCTGGTTTTTGGTCATTTTGCCATTGAAATGGTCGAGTTCTAAATTTTGGGTCAAGCCATTCAACCTTACGAAAAAACCATTTAGGGGAACTAAAGAATGTAGTACAAGTGGTTGAGGTAAGTATGCTTCTTGAAGTGGTTCATTAAAAAATAACTTATTTATTAGAAAGGATTTCATCTCCACTGTGGTGACATTGGTAGAAACTGACACAACAATAAAAGGAAGTAATCTGCAAGTGGTAATGCTATTTATTTCTCAATTACAAGAGACCTTAAATAGATAAAATCTACTAATAACAGAACACATCAATTACTCCTATTTATTCTATTCTAAACCAACTCCACTAATCATGTAGCCTAAAGACTAGGTAACAATAGCAACAACAAACCACTACCCAACAAATTGGTATAATTGTGTCCATTACTTCTCAATGAAAATGAAGTTGCAGATGCATGACACTTGTACTGGAGAAACATTGAAGGCTTGGATCATTTCATTTATATTTTATTTATTTATATGAATAATTTGTTAAAAAAATACTTATTTCAAAACAACATTTATATTCTATAAATGTGTTAGAAGTAACTAAAAAAACAAGAAATGATGGATCCAAATTCTATAAATTAATGTCACTGTTCACGAAAGAGAAAAAATAATTGGGCATGTCGGGTCGAATTTAGGCGGGCCAAAATAGGTTAGGTAGATATTCGGGTTATAACTAAACCCGTCCAAAGTTTGTTTGGGTCAGTATGGATTGGGTCAAGATGTGTAAAATGGAGCATTATGTTTTGGGTAGGTTTAAAGTGAGTTTTGTTCTTTTAAGTTTGTCAAAAGCGAGCACATTTGTTCTCCGACAAATATTTAACAAACTCTAATTATCCTCTACGATATGAAAAATCTCAATTTTTTAGGAAACAATTTTCACTCTCGAGTTGTCTACTTTTTTTTGTTTTGACACCCTGCATATTCGTTAGTTGTTGGACCTAAGTTGGTGCGTTGATACAAATACTCCCTTAGACTTGAATTTTGTTGTTCAAGCAAATTGATATTTGGTTTTTATTACTTTAGTGTATAATCCTCATCGTTTATTTTTCTGAATAATTGATTGTGAAATGATATCTCTATTATCGACAAGGTGTATGTCCGACTTTGTCCGTCTATCATCACAAAAAATCACCCTTGAGAAAACGAAAAAAGAAGAAGATATAAAGTACCCACTTACATTAGGGTGAAAATCATTTTAAAAATTAAGTATAAGGTGCAAATCACAATTAATGTACTGTCAAGTGTTAGAATTAGAAAAAGACGAAGGGGATCCAATCCAAATACGACTTTATTTATAGCAATACAATTAGTTTTTGTCACGCCCCGAGGCTACCCCTTTGACGTACCACGGGACCTGGGACCACAAGTGCCTCAAGCTAACTCTTGGTCATAGCATAACTCAGATAAATCAAATAGACAAGCAGAAGCATAATAGGAAGATTCAAAATCAAATGCATAAATAATCAAGTCAAACAGGAATACAAATCCAAAGGAGACTCGCATACTGTCTATGTCTGAAAAGCCTCTAACTGTCATAAAGAGTTGTTGGGACAAGACCCCAGCTAACTCAAAATCTGAAATGAAAGTATAAAGATAGACACTCTAACTCTAGTGCTCGAATGACGAGGACTCACCAATACTCAGTTGAATGTCTGGTGTAGTCTAGCCACGAGTATGAGGGCAGGTGCCTGAATCTGCATCGTAAAAGGATGCAGTGCAAAATGCGTCAGTACTATAGGATGTACTGAATATATGAGATAAAAAGGAATTTGAGATAAGCATACTAAATAAACTTGTAAAGCTGAAATCATGCTATAAGTGTATAATTGAAATGCAAGAGACTCAATGCAATGCCAAAGCAAGATATACAAAATATCATAGTAATCATAATAGTCCTGAAGTCCGAAGGCAAAGAGTCAATGCATTTTAAAACCTGATACTGTTTATGTGGGAGGTTCTCTAACCGACATAGACCATGTGAGTTACATGGAATCTGATATATACGCCCCATCGAAAGGACCCAATATACCTTGCTAGGGCATAAAGGCATGAATGTGGCGTGATCACTAAATCTGATGCCCAACTAAGGGGACTTAGAACCTACAGGGGCACGTAGTTTTGGGACTAAGGGTACTCTCACCCCGTCCAACTCGGTGCTAAATACTACTCCCAAAATAATACGTATAGCTCATATAATACTAATGCATATCTGGATGCAAAACTGATCATAACTAATGACATATCTAATGTCAAATCTGTCCAATAAGCATAGAGACATATCGATGTCATGCAAATTCATATGATAAATCTTAAAGTTATGCATGTTCATAATTCAAGATACCCTTTCTTTTCTAAAATCATAACCTGGAGAATTATGCATGCACTTTCAAAATCAAGAGATCATGTTATCTAAACATGCCAAATTTATATTTGAAATCATGCAATTTAAAGGAATCATGCTAGAATTCATACTTAACATATGGGCTTTTGAAAATACTTACCAAACTTCAATTGAAGCATGGGTAATAAATGTGAAATCATGAATTGAAGCTTTAAAATAAAACCCATAACTTTACCCCAATTAGAGTAAGAACCCTAATTTGATAATTTGTTAAATCAAAGTAAAGATTTGGGGTTTTGGGCTTAAGGGTGAAATGAAACCCTTAATGAACACCCACATACCTTGATTGAAGCTAACCCAACTAGAATTGAAAAGAAAAGGAGGTTTGAACTTGGAGCTTGAGACTTGGAGCTTGAGAGAGTTACTTTCCTCTTTTGGTAGATGAATGAGGAAATGAGAAGGGACTTAGGCTAATAGGTTTAGAAATCATGCTATGAATGGACAAAATAACCGCACTTAGGAGTTAAAAGGATGGGTAATTATAAAAATACCCCTTGGATTTAATTAAGAAAAGCTGTAAAATTTCTCAGTTTCAGGTTCCACGGATAGGTTCCACGGGTCGTAGACTGAACCACGACTCGTGGTTCCCACTCGTTGTTCCTGAGCCAAAACAGAGGCTGCAGAATAGGTTCTACGAGTCAAAAGGATGATTCATAGAATAGACTACGGTCTATAGACCTGACTCGTAGTTCCTGGGGAAATTGTTGACCTCTGATTAAGTTCCACGAGTGGACAGTACGGTCCATGGTTCAGACTACAGTAGGTAGCATCAACTCGTGGTTCTCAGACCACAGGTTGAATGGCAGAAGGCAAACCACAGCTCCATTCCATGACTCGTGGTTCAAACCACGATCCGTGGTATGGACCCGTGATTTCTAGAAACTTAGAATTTTTAGAGTTTTAAACTTAGAAAGCTGGTTCAATTTTCGGGGTGTTATAATTTTAGGTTAATTTATTCTTGTTTTCTCTAGCAGCAACAGTAACATGGATCAAATCAGAGATGGCAAAGTATTCGAGATACTGACATGGCTCTCAACCAACTTTCTGATGTGATTCAAGTGTGTTTTTAAAGCTTGGAACACTTTGATACGACACAGTCCTGACTTTGTCAGATCCCATATTGCTCGTTATCATACCCTTCCCTCAGCCGCCTATCTCATATTTGAACTGCGTGTTCTTCAGACTATTTATCCAAGCGTACATACATAAGAAATATTTATTTTTACAACTCGCACCTCATCATTATCATTATTCAGAAGATCAAAGATCCTTATATGCTTGAATCATTGCAATGACCTTGTTTGTTTCTTATGAAGTTTAAAAGAGGCCTCAAGCTTATTTATACAATGTCACCACAGGGCAGATCAAAGCTTTGCCATCCTCTCTGATGAACTTGTACGGCGAGTACACTTATAACTGGTTTATGGGATTTGATATGGTCATGGAAAAATAAAAATTGCTTCACCTTTTCCACTACAAAGGTCGGCTAAAGATGGAGACTCTAACTCAAGGAAATAACTCATGGAGAGAAATAGAATTAATCCCTAAAATAGCACTATTGTCACTGAACATTGTTTTTTTTTGTATAAATATCGATCTATCTATTGAAACATACCTCATTGAGTAGTTGATGCTGCATAATGTACACACTCTATTTTGTTAGAAAAATGAAGGTGCTAAGTGACATTTCACGTGGATAAATATTTTCACCCAAAAATTTTTTAGTTTCAAATACTTCAACTATTCAATGTTTTCATTACATACCTAAACTATTAGCTGTTCGAGACTCCAGGTAGACCCATTTTTATGGAGGGAGGGGGGGAGGGGTATCTCTCATGCTATTATCGAGTAATTTTAAATATTTGGTCAACTCAGCAACGATGTGTGTTCTAACATATAGTATAGGGCGTGATAGTTCAAGATGTAATGAAAATTGTTATACATAATAGGAACAAATTAGGAAGAATTACCTGAAAGTACAGTTGAAGACTTTAGTTAACATAATTTGACCCAAATTTTCATTGTTTATCTCAATTGACCTTATTCTTTCTCATTTTTTCCGCCGAGAAGATAATATTCTTTTATAAAGAGTTTGTTACACAGATTTAAAAAAATGAAACTATCATGATGCTAAAGAAGTAAAAAGAAGAAGAAAAAAAGCTGATAATGTAAGGGTAAAATAGAAATTTAAAAATGTCAATTAGGATAAAGGGAGAAAGATGTCTATTGTTCAAAATTGAGAGGAAAATTTGATATTTAAAGCAAATTTGGGATGAAAATGATTTTCACCCTAGTTTTTAATCCCCTTATATGATTTTTAGCTTCGTCGCTGATATGTCTCCTAAAGTGATCAATATATTTTCACATAAATTATTGCATATATGTATTATAGACACATTATTTTATATAAAACTTTAAAAATAAAACTTATGATTGTTAAGAAGACACCGAGGGAAAAAAAACACAAATTGATATTTATGCAATATTTACTGAAAGTTATGATGTTTATCTAAATGTATATGTTTATGATATGAAAAACTACAAAGTGATACATACATTTTTGATTTTTTCTTAAATAATACCCTCTCTGTTCCAATTTATTTGTTTTTCTTTCGCTTTTAGTCTATTTAAAAAAGAATGTCTCTTTCTTCCATGAAATGCTAAAGAAGAAGCGTGCGAATATAGCAATGCACCATGGATGGTGACTCGAGAACTAATTGAAATAAGGGTCATATACCCTGCACCGATAATCGATCTAGAAAACCTGTGGCAGATCAAGAAAAAGATTTACACATGACGAGGTCGTTCTAAGAAAGGTGGTGATTCCATTCTTTGAGACGTTTGAGCACCTTCTTCGATACTAGAAGAGGGATATGACCCAAAATTTGGTGAAGGAGTGTGGGGTGTGTGTTGATGTGTGGGATGTAATAGAGGGGAATAAGCCTAAGAAGTATGATGGTGGAAGTTTTGCTCTAGGAAGCTTGTAACACCCTAAAAGTTTCTAACTTAAAACTCAACCAGGGTCAATTTCAAATGATCATTCCTTCCAATATATGAAGAGTTAGGTGGTCTAGTACCCACCAAGTTAATGATCTTTGAGTCTTCTTTCCAACGTCATCTATCTTGCATTATCATAGTAAAAAGTTATCAATGTTTTACCAAAAAGTATCTGTCAGTCAAAATGACAGATAGGGACCATGGAAGGGTTGCATGGATGGTGGAACATTCCATGTGCCGTGGACTGTCGCCGTGGAAATCAAGCTTGCAACCTGACCAAAACAACGGGAACCACATATCAGGTCCACGAGCCGTGGACTGGTGCACAGGCCGGGTTCCTAGTCGTGGAACCCTGTTCTGAAAATTTTCAGCAGTTTTCAGTTAAGTTTTCCAGGGGTATTTTGAACTTTTCCCATTCTTTTAAATCCTATACTAAGTCATTTTAAGCTAATTAGAGGGGGGTTTTATATTTAGACTTAGTCAATTCTTCCCTCATTCTCACGACTTAAACTTCAGAAAGAAAAAGAAGCATTCTCTCATGCTTTCAACTAGGGATTCTTCTCTAAGTCTCCATCTTCAAGCTTTAGCATTGGGATTCTTCAAGTTTAAGTATGTGTGTCTTTAATGAGGGTTTTATTTTACTCTCATGCCCAAAGTTTTTAGCTTTCAGTTATGTTTTCTACAATTTATGATTTCTAGGGTTCATACCCAAGCTTGTGAATTTCTATGAATTCGATGTTTTGATATGTCTATTTGTTTATCATTATCGTTAGAATGGTTTTTGTATAAAATCCAGTACATAGGTTTCTCACCCTAGATTTTTGGAGAAACGAAGTTAGCCTGACTACTTTTTTTCAGAAATTCCTCATGACTTAGTTTTCCTTCAGAATTTAGCTCATATTGTCAGAATTTAGCTCATATTGTTAGTATTTAGATTAAATAGAATTTAGTCAATTATCAATACTCAATCTATCAGAATCAGTTCAATACAGTTAAGTTTTGACCTAACTTTCAGAACATCAATTAAAAGAGCTATCAGATGTATCAGTTTGGGAGTAGTACTTAGCACTAAGTTGGAGTAGGGTCCCAGTTTCACCCAAAGTTCTAGAACTATGAGCCACTGTAGGTCTATTTAGCCTCCCAGTTGGGCTCAGATTTAGTGATCACGCCAGTCGTGCCTCTATACCCTGGCAAGGTACATTGGATCCTCTCGATGGGGCGTATTCATTGGACTCCATGTCTAGATCATACGGTTTATGTCGATTAACAGACTCTCCCACAAACTTAGACTCAGTAGATTGTACATTACCCTTAGTTAAGTTCAATTGCATGTTTATTATGCTTTTATTTCATATTATCTCTCATACTTATCATACTCAAATATGATTTGGGGTCATTGTACTTTAGTTTAGTTTGCACTCAATTTCCATTCAGTATAGCATATAAGCATTTCTTGTCAGCATGTTTAGTTACCTTATAGCATCCATATCTCACATGCTCACTAAATTCAAAGTACTTCCCACATACTCTTTGTGTTGCATCCTATCATGATGCAGGTTCATAAGTTCAGTTTCAACAGCGCGGCTAGTACGATTCTATGCCACTCTAGCAGTTATTAGTGATGAGCCCTCATCATCCGAGAACGTACTTTTATAATGTTTTTATTAGTATTTCAGTTTTTAGTATTTTAGAGTTAGCTGGGGGATTGTCCGAGCAACTCGTCAATAGTAGAGGTTTTCAAACATAGAGTCATATTTCAGCTTATTCAGTTGGTTTACTTTTCAGAATTGGTATTATATTTAGAGAATTCTCAGTTAAATTCAAGAATTATTATTTTTATTCAGTTTAGCTTTCGCTCAATTTTAATTGTTCATAATACTTAGTTTATGCCATGTCATGGGTTAGCTTGGGGTCACTTGTGATCCTAAGCAGTGTGTTAATTATATCTAGGGTGTCAGCTCAAAGCGTGACAAAGTTGTACACTTATGATTATTATTCGCTATCGTGTATGTGATTGTTCAACAATTGCAGATTGGGTGTTGGTGATGAAATTGGGCTATACCGGGATTTTAGGTCTTCAAGTTTAATGTTCAAATTACTTTCTCAGTTCACGCTTAGTGAAACTATTCAAGAATTAGGACCAAAAATGCATACCATAGTGTGTTTGTCAGTATTACTCTTCATATAATTGTAATAGTTAAACATTTACTGATATTGATTCGATTTTGAAATTGGAATTCAGAGGAGTATGATGATTCTTGAAGTTCCCAACTTAGTCTGTGTAATACCTTTTTTGTACTTGTGTTTTCATTTCCTATTATTTCGTGTAATCACCAATCACCTAAAGTAAAATACGGGTGTTTCAATATAAGAACAATGCAGCGATACATCCAAATTACACCTCTGAAAAGAAGTATAAAGCAGTCGATGCTCAAATATAGAACCTAACCAAGGTTAGGGTTGATCCTATGAGTAATATGGTTGGACCTAGGTCAACTATGGTTATTTGCGCTCTTAGCCGTATTATTTTCAGAAGGGGGGAGTTGTGTAACAAGTCATCTTTAAAAGTAGAAATCAAACAAGTAACAGAGTATCAATTCAAATTGTTGTTAATCAGTGAGAGAATTTACTAGGACTGTGTTCCCCAGGACTTCATAACACAGTAAGGCATTTCTACTAGAAATCTATTCTAGTGTTCAGCATGCAAGATTGGCAAGTTAAGTTCAACTAAATAGTTAGTTCCCTAGATAGAAGAATATCACCATGCAACTTGGTCCGTCTACGGGTGTTTGCTTTACTAACCCTTACCTTTGATCCTAGATTATCTATTCCCTGATAAGGTCAAGCTATTAGATGAGGGTTGATAGCCTCAAATCTCCATTGTATAATCTCTTTTTCCATTCGTTACCCCTTTTGTTCAACAAGTAAGAATAGGGCGAGTTCTAACATTTGTAAAAAAAATTAGTGCACATACTTTGATCAGTATTTTAATGCTTGGCCCTGTTTTCATTTTTCAAACCATTTTCCTGTGACATTGGCAAATATAATGTTATACTACATGAGTTACTTGAACTTGAAAATAGTATAGAGACATACAACTAAATGTACAAGCCTGAGAATAAAATTAAACTTAATGTGCATTTTGTACAGTGTTCTTTAGCCAATCGTTGAGGGAAACTCATGTAATCTTACTCATCCCCAATTAGATTCCTGTAATGGACTAGGTTCATCCACATGTTTCATCCATGGTTCTCCCTATCACAAGGTTTCCAGTCTTTCCAATGTTATTCCTTGTGAAGTACTGGGCTATTTTCTTAAACAGACGCTTGTGTGCTTGGTGACCCTGTTTACTGATTTGTTGTTCCCCTTGTCAATGAGATTTCCTCTTGTTAATCTAATGGAATGGGTGACATAACCTGTTCCATTATACTCTTCTCAGTGGTAGCATCTTCATCCAGCAATATCCTTCACAGGCTACCTTTTTCACTCTTTCCTTTAGTAAGTGAGAAGAGCTTTTATTTATCTCCAGCCATGTCTTACGCTAGTGCTATCTATGTACTAATTCTTCTTGCTTTCTCTCACTTTTGTCTGCAACTAAATCAAAAGTTAATTTTAGGAACCCATACAAGCTTGGGCCCTTTTCTTTGAACAAAAGGAGGAATTAAAATTATTTTTGCCCATGATGGCAGCATATTAGTGCACCTGTTCCTTTTACCAATTTTGGGAGTTATCTTTTCATCTATTTTTATGTTTCTGTTCCTAACTCCTTCTACAACTGGACACTCAATGGTAGGATATCCAAGTTTTCTACAAATATAATTAGATCCTCAGTGGAGATTATTTCTTTGTGAAAATCCATACCAGCCTTTTCATTTTAAGTTTTATTTCCTAGCTGATTTACAATCCTGGATGATTGAGTCCAGTGATTTGATCTGTCTAAATCCATTTTTAATCTAAAAGTCTCATGAGTTAGCCTTCTAACCTTTTCTCTTTCATTAAATAGTTCCTCTTTTTCTTAAGTTCAGACTCCACCTTTTCATGATCATCACTAATAGTCCCCTTTTCTTTATCAATGATAGAGAGTTTAAGGATATTAGACTTTAGTGCTAACATGGTGGAACTATGTTGTTTAACATGTTCCTTCAAAGTACAATTTTCTTTCTCAGTAATACTCTTGTTGTTCTCAATATCAATGTGTTCATATTTGAGACTAGCAAGTGCACTGAGTAACTGATCTTTGATAGTAGTCAAGTCATGGAGAGAATCAATTAAAGGATTCATCAGTGATATCAGTCTTTTCTTAGACAAGAGATGCAGTTCTTCTTTAAGGTCAAGTAGACTTATCTCAGATTTTTCTTCTTCTTCTTCCGGGTCAGAATCACCTATTAAGTGTAGTCTCATCAACTTCATCATCAGATCCATCGAATCTTAATCCCTATGTAGCCATCATAACAACATCCTCTTTCTTTTTGGAATCAAATTTATCTTTTGACCTTTGTTCCTTCTCATTTCTCTTCTTTTTCCATACAATTTCCCATAACAGACACTCCTTGATCATATGATTTGCCTTCCCACTCTTGAAGCATTCAAGCTGAGGTTTTTCATTGGATCGAGTTTTTGCTACCTATTCCTTTCCTCTCATAGCTATTTCCCTTCTTGAAGAATTTTTAAAATTTTTTGGTGATGAATGCAACATGTTCTTCATCTAAGTCAGAGTCCTCACTATCAAAAGCCTTTAAGGCCAGTGATTTTTATCCACTTTCAACCCTTTTAATGTTATCCATGTTTATCTCATAAGTCTTCAGATTTTCCACTAGTTCATCTCGAGTCATCATGGTAATGTCCTTTACTTCTCTTATAGCAGTAACTTTCACATCCCAGTTTGCTTTTGGTAAGATTCTTAAGACCTTATCAACCTGTTCTTCAGTTGTTAGCACATTTCCTAGTGATGATAGTTCATTTACTAAGGTAGTCAGTCGAGTAATCATTTCCTGCAACATCTCATCATCCTCCATTTTGAATGTCTTATATTCTGTGAATAGCATAGCAACCCTAAACTTTCTTAATTGATTTGGGCCTTTATGACCATTCACTAGTGCATCCCAGATTTGCTTCGCAGTGGTACAACTTGAGACTCTGTTGTATTCATCAAGACCTAGTCCACAAACAAGAATGTTTTTGGCTTTTGCATTTTGTTGAGGGAGATGAGATCCTCTAGAGTAAATTCACTTTTCACTTTCTTCACTTGCTCACCTTCAACTGTTTTTATAGGGATTTTGGTACCCTCGGTGATTCTATCTCATAGCTCATAGTCTTAAGCCTGAATGAAGTCCTCTATACAAGCCTTCCACCAGATGAAGTGAGATTCATTGAAAATAGGAGGCCTGGTGGTGGATTATCCTTCACAGTGTCCAATTGGTGGTGCAGAATTCATCTTAGATCTTATCTTAAGGTGTAGCCTTTTAACAAGATACCTGCTCTGATACCAATTGATATTCTACACGACCTGATATTTTAGTTAATTGAACTTACGAGTTGCCTATGAGTGAAATAGGTTGCTTAATATGTTCTAACAGAAGCAGTAAAGACAGTAAGTAGTGAACACGATAGTTTTACGTGAAAAACACTTGGCTCACAAAAGGTTAAAAATCACGACATGTACCTCTATAGAATTTAACCCCAACTTCACTAAATACAATGAGCCTCTCAACAAAAGATTACAAATTTTGTAACCAAAGAAATTATAAACTCTAGTTCATAATATTTAACAATCTCCCTAGACTGTTTCATTTCAAGTTCCTCGACTTGACAATCATATTACAAAACTCTTGCAACCCTAGGAACTAACTCTAATTCCTAAAAATACAAATAAACCTCTTAAGGTTTGTGTTTTCAAGTCTTCGAGTTATCCCAACTTGAAGACTAAACTCCTAAACCAGTTTATAACACACTGGTACTAAGAAAGCATGAAATTACAACTTGATTATCAATACTCAAAACTAGACTCAAGAACTATAAAGTTTATTCCTATGGAACAAGTTCTTCAATTTGATTCTTCTTACTGACAATACTTGGATAGTTAGGCAGAACTCTCTCAGATATTATTCTTGCTTTTTTGCTCATGTTCTACCTTTTTTTTCTCAGTATAAGTGCATCAATCTCATTTTGGAAGTCCTTGAATATTTATAACTCTAATTAATATTCCCAACTAAGTAGACTTTTAACTCCACAAGGACTTCAATGCTTCTTGGACTCTCTTCTTTAGTGTTGTAGTCAAACACTAACTATGATTTGTGCTTTCTGCAGACTTTGAATTCTCATGCCGGTAGACTTCTAACTCCACAAGAACTCTTTTCTTTCTTGGACTCTCTTAGTCTATCCATATGTATACTTCTTATCATATGTAGACTCCAATCTGATTCGTGCTTTGTGCAGACTTTGAGATCTTTTCTACTTGAGACTCCTTCATTTTAAAGAATTCTAATGCAAGTTGGACTCTGTGTGATGAAACAGGTAATAACAACATGTTAATGTATGTGTTCCACTATTTTTCCAATCATCAAAACATACAAAAACCCAACACCAACCATGCGAACTTCATGTTCACATCCACTTTGCAGTAACAACTCTATTTCTCCGATACAAAAAATCTACTCCAATTGGGTTCCAAGCAACATCTAGATGTGTCTGGTTGACCTTTTGTAGGACTTTTTTCATAATACTTTCAATAAATTTTGATTCATGCCCGCATTTTTTTTTAGCAAAAACAAAAGTTAAAAGAAAAAACAACAATAACATACCCAGTTAAAAGAAAAAACTTTGATATTTCAAAAAAGTTAATGGACAAATCAAAATCAATAGCCAATAGCCAAAATCCCAAAACATAAAAAAGTAGGATAAAGCTAAGCGGTATCATAATTTAAACATGACAGGTCCTTCAGAGGGAAATCTAATTGGAAGCACTCGATCCCTATTCAAATTCAAGGCTCGAGTCTTATGTCCTGAGTGCTGGGTCGAGGCTTGGTTCCTATGTTTCGAGTCGATCAGAATCAGGTGGATTATTCAAAAAAAGGTGAGTGAAACTGGGTGGGTCATGACCCAGCCCATTTTAACCCAATCCATTAAGCCTAAGTAAGTTTTAGGCTGATTTTAGCTCAACCACATGTATTAACTCAGGTCTTTTAACTTGCTCAATTTCAGCCTCATTTGACACCTCTGCCAGAATAAATGACTTCCCTCTTTATACAGGACGTTGAAGAATTTGTATCACACGATACAAACAAGAGAAAAGTACACTAAATAGACCAGAAAACTAAAATATTTACACCCAAACTGCCCCTTCCCATATTAAATCTGGAAATGCCCAAGCGACATAAAGAAATTACCCGAGTACCCATTTTTCAGCCCTTAAATTGTACCATTTTTCAATTCATTTACAAAATTACGACACTTTCTTTTTCCTTTTTTTGGTCAAATATTGTGGCTTGACCTTATCATTATGGAACCTTTTTTTTTCTTTTAATTTGGCTAATATTTTAACTTTTATATGGAATAAAATAATTAGTGTATGGAGATATCCACAGATTAATTTTGCAATAGCTAATTTCAATATTAGCTAACTATTTTTAGATTAATAAAATAAAAAAATTAAATAATTAATAAAAATACTAAGTCACTAGATTATTTATTAAAATCTAAATTAATAAAAAATATATTTTATAATTTGATTAGATTATCTTCTTTTGACAAATTAATATATTTTGATTAATAAAAATATAAAATAAATAATTAATTAGACTACAACAAGAAGTCTTTAAAAAGAATATTAAATTTACTAACTTATTTAATAAAATCTAAATTAGTAGAAATATATATTTTTATTTTTGGTTAGATTATCTTCTATTTTATCATTTCTTTTGAAAAATAAAATAAAATATAAAGATAAAGATATAATCTAACTATTTTTAGATTAATTCAAATATAAAAAATAATAATAAATAAAGGACTGAATCATACCTCAATGATACTATATTAGTATATAGATATAATGTCATGGTATCATGGAGGTCCTGTTGAAGGATTAAAAATATACATCAATGGTACCAAGACAATATTTAGATATATTGTGATGGTATCATTGAGGCCTGAAACAAACCTCAATGATACCATGATAGTATATGAATATATTGTGATGGTATCAATAAGGATTGAGAAGTGTCTTATGGACTGAAGTAGTCCTCCACGATACCATGCCAGTATATAGATATACTGTGATAGTATCATTAAGAAATAAAGAAAACCTAAATGATACTATGACATATAGAAATATACTGTGGCGGTATACCAAAGAGTGTCTCATTGAAGAACTGAAGCATTACTACATGATACCATGCCAGTGTATAGATATACTGTAATGATATCATGGTATATTGTGGAGTGACTCATTGAAGGACTGAAGCAATCATCCATGATACCATATCAGTATATAGATATACTATGATGGTATCATGGAAGATTAAGAAGTGACTTAATGAAGGATGATACTATGTTAGTATATAAATATATTGTGATGGTATTATGGAGGACTAAGGAATGTCTCATTGAAGAACTGAAGCAGTCATCCATGATATCATGTCATTATATAAATATATTGTGATGGTATCATGGAGGACTGAAGCATAAGAGCAAAAAAAAGTGAATTAAATTAGATTATGGAGAAAAAAAATAAAAGAAAAAGGAATTAAATGAAATAAGAAAAAAATAAAATGAAAAAAAAACATAAAAATTAAAAAGAAAGAAGTTAAAATTGAGTATAAAATTAGATCATGGTGAAAAAAAAGAATAATATGATTTGAGAAAAAAGAATGAATAAAAAAGGAGGGAAAAATAAAGAATAAGAAATTACGAGAAAAAAAGGAGAAAGAAAAGGAGTAGATAAAATAAGAAAATGAATCAAATAATTAATATTTTTCTCTTAATTACTTCTTGTTTATTTCTTCAAAAAAAAGTTTAATCCTATGGTATCATATACCGATTACTGACAAGGTATCACAGATGGGGGGCATTTTCTGTAATTAGTTTGAAGGTATTTTCTGTAAGGGGATATTTAGCTGTAAATAATTTGCTCCTGTGGAGAAACTATGTACTTTTCCCTACAAACAAAGGGCAAATAATAGATAAAATTATATTATGAGAAAATACATAACCCCCCACCCTAAACTTGGCTGCACAACTTACTTTAGCACTTAAACTTCACGGGCAATTAAATACCCTCCTTATCAACTTTCAAGTGATTAAATACAACTCTAAAAATATAATACCATTCTTTCAATGGGAAGTGCATTACACACGCATCACATCACTGTCAAATCAGCACCATGTCATTGCCACGTCAAAAATTATCTAAATTTTGGTGTTTTTTTTCATTTCTTTTTGTTTATTCACAATGTTTCTCTTCCTTAACTTATATTTTTAAAGATTAATTATTTCTTAATTCCTAATTAATTTAAATAATTATGAAATACATAAAAATTGAATTTCTAATTATAATTTTTCCTCCATTGGAGGCTTTATTTTTCAAGAAAATTAAGAAGAAGAAAGGGGTGGGAGGGGAAGGGGTTGGGGAGGGGAGCTAAGGGCTGAGATTGGGTGGGGGGTTCGAATTGAGATGGGTTTGGAGGGGGGTCGAAGGCCTGAAATGGGGTGGGTGGGTTTGAAGGGCTGAAAAGGGGTTGGGGGTTCGAAGAAGATGAAATTAAGGGGTGGGGGGTAGGTGAGGGGGGGCTTGAAGAAGATGAAAAGGGAGGGGGGGGTTGAAGAAGATGAAAGGGGCAGGGAAGGGGGTTATTTTTTATTTTTATATATATTTTTATTATATAATATACAAATTAGTGGGATCGGGTTAATTTTTAAAAAAAATTACACGCTTTTACAATTTTCTTATTTTATTTTGTCACATCAGCCACTAAGGGTTATATTTAATTTACATGAAAGTTATTTAGGGGGTATATAATTGCTCATGAAATTTAAGTGCTAAAGTAAGATATTTTTTTGGTGACAATTGTAAATATTATTACCAGAACCAACAAAAAGCTACAAAACTAAGAGCACCTAACCCCATACCACCTCCTAGGGAGGGTGTTAGGATAGTCAAGTATCATAACAAAGAAACAAAAACTAACAACTTAGCCTATACATGAATTCTCTACTACTATTAGCTCTTTTTGAACCACTAAAAATATCTAGTATGGCTACAATTTCTCTCTTTATCTGTACCACCACCTCAGTCGGCTGTATAATAGTCCCTCTAAAGTGCCTCCAATTCCTAGCGCGCCATGCATTATAATACAAGGCCTCCCAAATTGCAGTTAGAATTTGCTTCGTGAAACCATTGCATCTCCTCCCTTAATAGGCAGTAATGCTCTCCTTATTTCCCCTGTTGAGAAGGTAGTACCTGTCCATAGTTGCAGTCCTGCTTTCACTCCTTGATCCAGTCACACTGGTAAAAAAGATGGTTTTTTGTTTCCTGAGCCTATCTATCACATAAGTAGTAGTGATTATTAGCCATAGGAATGTTCAGCTTCTGCATCCTCTCCTTAGTGAGGAGCATGTTCTGCACAACTAACCATGCAATGAATCTATGTTTTGGTTGAGCAATTTTACTCCAGATCAACTCAAATATTCAATCTTCTTTGCTTCCCTATTAGCTCAAGATAAGTCTTGGTGATGGAGTAGTTATCTTTTGGAGTGAGCCTATACCTGTTATCAATATAACAGTCCTTTATTTATTTCTTCAAAAAGTGTAACTTCCGCCAGTACCAGCTGCTATCTGGGGGGCTTTGTGTGTCCAAACATCCTCATGATCTTTCATATACAATTCATGAACCCACATAACCCACAGTGACTATTTTTTCACAATCAGCTGCCATAATAATTTTCCTAAAGACGCAATATTTCAGATTCTGCAGTTTTTGACATTTAGCCCACCTTTTTTTTTGGATGGTACACTGTGTCCCAAGCTACCAAAGAAACCTTCTTATTCTTCGTTGTTGCACCCCATAAGTTCTCCTTGCACTTCCTATCTACCTCCTTAAGTATACTTTGAGGTAAGACAAACACAACTACCCAGAAATTATAGACAGAGAAGGTGAATTAATCACCTGAAGCCTACCAGCATAAGACAATTGCTTAGAATAAGTTACTGTGATCCTGGAAGTGATCTTACCCATAAGTTGTTGGCACTCCAATTTACTCCACTTGTTAGATCTAAGAGGCAATCCCAAATACCGGATGGAAAACTGTCCAATAGAAAATCATGTTCTCTCCAGTAGCTATTTTTGAACTGAATCATTCACCCCTGCCAAAAAGATACTTGATTTGTCCATGTTTGCCTCCAACCCTGTAACCTCACTAAAATGCGTTAAAGCTTCCATCACTCTACTGACTGAGCTACTAACCCCTTCGTAAAATAATATTAAATCATCAGAAAATATCAAGTATGTCAGTCTTGATGTTTTACGCATAGGATAGAACTGAAAGTCTGATAGACTACTCATGGTCTTAAGAGTTCTAGACAAATACTCCATGACTAAGACAAACAGTAGATGTGAAATTGGATCTCCTTGTCTCAACCCCCTTCTTCCTTAAAAAAACCATTGCTTTCCCTATTTACTTTGATTGAGAATCTGGCAGAGGTAACACATGCCATGACCATCCTTGTAAATCTTGCAGGAAAACTAAACCCAACCATAGTTTCCTCCAAAAACTCCCAGCTAACCATGTCATAAGTTTTTTTAAGATCAATTTTCAGTAGGCATCTAGCAGAAGTTTTTCTATTGTAATGTCTTAGTAAATTATGAAAAATTAGTACATTATGAATCATTGACCTCCCCTGCACAGAAGCAGCCTGATTCTCAACTACCAGGTAGTTAACAACAGGTTTCAATCTAGTAAAAAGCATTTTTGAGATGCATTTTTATAAGACATTACAACATGAAATTAGCCTATACTGACTAGCATGTTCTGGCCTTTCCACCTTTGGTATGAAAGCTATAATAGTAGAGTTTATTTGCTTCAATATTTACCATTCTGTAAAAACTCTAAGACAGCTTCATCGATTTCACTACCAACTATGCTCCAAGCATCTTTATAGAACCCACTCCCAAAACCATCAGAACCTGGAATCTTAGTTCTATCTATGCTAAAAATGGCCTTCTTCACATCCTCATCAGTAAAAGGCATCAACAAACTAGCTTGTTGGGCACTAGGGAGAGTAGTTCCATTGTGTATTATATTTGAAACTATCTTCCTTCTGCATTGGTGACTCCTTCCCAGTATATTAGTATAGTAGTCCACAAAAACCTTGGTTGTTCCATCAAGATCATGTTGCCATTCATTCTTCTCATTTTAATCTGAGTAGTAGCCTACTGTAATCTCCTATGCTTAATAACTGGATGAAAGTACTTAGTGTTGTCATCTTCTAACTTCAACCAGGTAACCTTACTTGTCTGCTGCAAATAAAGTTCTGCTAGATATGATGTCTTTCTAAACTGTTGATACTTGCTATGCTCCTCCTACTGGTATTTAATTTTTAAGGGGCCAGTCTGCAGTTTCCTCTAAGCCTCATGAAGTGCTATTTTGTCCTCCAGTGCTTTAGACATAATGTTTTGAAAATGTTGCGTTCAGTTTTTTTAGCTCTTTTTTCATAACCTACAATCTCCTCACAACCTAAAAAATTTTACATCATATAACCTTATTCCCTAACTTGCTTTCACTAGCTCTAGAAACTTAGGATGCTGAGCCCATACATTACAATACTAAATCTTGGTCTAGCATCCCCCATCGTCGCTTTAGCAGGGAAATGGTCACTAATTCCTCCAGGTAAAAACACTGCCTTTATGTCAGGCATTGTATTCAACCAAATCTGATTAATGAAAACCCAATTTATCTTTGAGTAGCACCTTTGTCATTCCCAAGTAAATGAATTACCAACATGTGACACTTCAAGTAGTTCACATTCTTCCACACAATCATGAAAATCCATAACTTCTGCCCAAGTCACTGGATTCCCTCCCACCCTATCAGTTGATTTTAGTATTGAATTAAAATCTCCAAGTACTAACCAAGGCTTAGTACAAATTTAATAATGAGATGGTAAGCTCTTCCATGGCTCTTCCACTCTTCTTTTGTGTTGTGAGCATACATAAGAGATATATGATATGTCACCTGTCTAGGAATATACACCACCTCACAACCACTTGAGCATTCATAGAAATAGGGACTACTATATAGTAATCTGACCTCCATGTGATCCAAATCCTCTCACTATAATGATTGGCCAGATTAGTAATAAATGACCATCCCCCAAACATTCTTGTAGCAATCTGATTCATTTTATTCACCTTTATTTTTGTTTCTAAGAACCCAACAAGACCAACTTTTTCAGTATTGCAAAGGAGTTTAGCCTCCTTTTACTTGTTTGGGGCATTTAGCCCCCTAACATTCCAACATAGTAGACTACACATCCTCATGATGAGGAGTGAAACTACTACCCATATTTCCTACATTTCCTTCATACACTGTTGTAGTGGTTAGTGTCTAGAAGGCATTTGTACTCTCCAGCAGGTGTTTATGAATATCCTTCCCCGTCCCACTTTTTATTTGTGTTATCCAATTCTCATGGGGAGCTTTCTCCTGGTCCTTAGTCTCCTGGCCAGGTAGTTTAGTCTGCACTTTTGAGTTGGGAACTGGAGCTTGTCTAGATGGTGTGGAAATTGGTTGCCTGATTAGTTCTCCTTTCTGCTATTTTCCCACTTCTTCCTTTGGTAGCTTAGTATTATTAGCACCCTTCTTCCTCCTACAGACTTATGCCTCATGGCCATACTTCTTACAATAGGAACAAAGTGTTGGTTTCCAATCATAGGTGACTGGCTGATCTATTATATTTCCTTTTTCATTTTTGAACACCACCACATCTGGCAATATAGCTCCCAGCTTCACCTCTACAAGTAACCTATCATAGTTTAGACCATTCTTCCTCTCAGTATTTTTGTCAACCATCAGTGGTCATTCAATCAAACTCCCTAATTTGCTTAACCCTTTTAGACTCCAATACTTGAAGTCTAATCCAGGAAATTTGATCCATATTGAAACAGTATTGATCTCATCTCTTGTAAACTCCATGTCAGGTGACCATGCTTTAACAATAAGTGGCTTATTGTCAAAGTGATAAATTCCACCCTCTATCAAATCATTCTTTCCTATAGTAGTATCAAATATGACTAGAAGGACTCCATTCTTCAACATCACAACTTTGTTTGATCCCATGTTTACCCCAAATTCGTTGTATGTAGCCATTAATTACAGTAAAAAGAGGGTGGGCTCCGAGAACATAGCAGACAATAGTATTTTTCCAATAATCAATCTCAGATTTAATGTCATCCATTCCAATCTCAACCATAGCAGACTCACCTTGTTTAGGAGGAGGAACATACTCCAATTGAAACCCTGCATTTGATACCTTATTGATATCAAATTTATCCCAAACGAAACTCTTCACCTTAGGAATTTCCTGCTCCTCATCAACCAAATCAGCCCATGATTTAGTTATTATACTTCC
Source organism: Jaltomata sinuosa (assembly GCA_003996215.1). Classification (NCBI taxonomy): domain Eukaryota; kingdom Viridiplantae; phylum Streptophyta; class Magnoliopsida; order Solanales; family Solanaceae; genus Jaltomata; species Jaltomata sinuosa. The sequence goes on along the minus strand of QJPP01000939.1, from coordinate 76,991 downwards.
TGGAACTGAGAATTCACGGGTAATTGGGGTGCCCACAACCTCCTTCCATATTTCCTGCACCAATTGTTGTTGTTGCTTTCCCCTCACCTTCGCAGCCATAGTTGCTACAACTTCTCAATTGATTTGAGCCCTTTCTGGACTTAATTCAAACTCCCCATCCTCTGAATATGCACTTAGTTACAGTTCCCCTTTCAGTACTCTAGTGGCATGAATGTGTGACACTCTTCCATTAGTTTTGACCCCACAGAGCTCGGTGTGACTCCCTTCGAGAGGTTCTCCTTCTGATTCATCACAGCTAACAGCAATTCATTGGGGGTTTTCCTGCGTTGACCTCCAGCATGGACTGATCTAGTTTCCATTGTCAATATTGCCTTCTGCTAATGTGTTTTCTTATATATTTTCTCTTAAATTATTGAATTAAGTTATGATACCCATTAGCAATACTTTGCAAATCCCATCCAGATAAATTTGCAGCTTCAGTCAGTGTAGCTTTCCACTTGTCCATTCTTTGCAGCTACATATATACCCACTACTAATCATTTCTTCTTGGAAACTTCATGGGTGTAACTTGTACTAATGTTAAAATGTACTCCATCTATCAATGTTACATACTCTTGAGATAAATAATCAAAAATGCACTGAAGGAGTATTACTTTCTCCGTCTCAAAATAAGTGTTATTTTAATTCATTTCATGTCTATTAAAAAAGGAGAGATTAAATTACTCTTATTTACTAGATATATCTTGAGAATTGAATATTATTAAGAAGAAATGGTTTTTAGTAAAAGAATGTAATTAAAGAAAAAATATCTTATAATTTTTGTCCTGAATCCGTAAGATAACACTTATTTTGGGACATACAAGAATAGATTACTTTATTTTCTGAGTTTTCTATCTAAATTGTCATGTGCTTGTGTTTTCTATGTGAATTATTCACCAATTATTTATCAAAATAAACCTAGATTAATATATGATGGTGCTTGTATTATTATTATTTTTTTATAAATAGTTGGTAAATAATTCAAGTAAAAATGCAAATACCTGATAGTTCAGATAAGAAACTCGCAATGATACTTTAGATGTATTTTGATCATTATCCCTACATCTTATTTATTTTATGTTTGTACTCACATTTTCCTTCTTGGATATAATTCACATGGATTGGCTTATAATATTTTTTTAAGACGACTTAAATATGCGATGAGTATGGTAAGTGACAAAGTGGCCTTACTGTCACGATCCACTAAAATTGAATTTTTTATCGCTCTTATTCGTAAAAAAAATCATTCTAGGAAATTATTTGTGGGTTCTTTGTGTTGCTAGAAATTAAATGAAAACATTAAATTCTTTTTCCTTTTGAACATTTTCATATTCAAAATATCGGTTCACTTGCCAAGCACGTCAAAGAGATGCCTTCTTATTTTCTTTTCTTTTTTCGGTTGAAGTGAAAAGAATTTGACACAAAATAAAGGAACCCACAAACAACTTTTTGATACTTTCCACTAAACCTATCAACTGGGCTGGTCTGACCCGAACCAGACCGGTTAGACCATCCCAATTAACGAACCGGACTGTGTATGGTATAGGCCAGGTAAACTTTTTGGGTTGGTGGACCGTGTCGCGGACTGGGTCGTCCAGGCCTGGTAACCCGGCAGACCGGCCCAGATCTGAGACCAGCTTTGGACCGTTGGACCACTGGCCCACACGGGCCTGATTTAATTAAAAAATATATATATATTATGATGGGTCATTCGCATGTCAGCCCAGGCCTGCCAAGTCAGTGCTTGGGCCAGTGGGCCACTAGAGCTGCAGGCTTTTCAGCCTAAAATTAAGGCTATTTTGTAGCCTTTTCAGCCTAGATGTTGAAATTCAACATTGAAATTGGATTGTGAACGTTGGGCCGACGACTACAATGTCGTTTGGCCAATGTTCATCATTTCTTCTCCATCTTAAAAAACTTTATTTTCTCCTATTTTTCATATATAAATACCTTCTAAATTTTTTCATTTTTACTACAAAAAACTTCTCATTCTCTCTCAATTTTCTCTCTTCATTTCTAGCAATATCTACTTTATTATTTTGCTATTAACAATATCAAGTTGGAGAAAGTTCAAGTGTTCAATTCATCAATTTACGGTTGCTTAATTACTTCTTTGTCTCTGATAATTTGGTATAATTGTTCTATCTCTTACTTTTAATTAGTATATTATTTGTTGAATATCTTTTTGTATTAATTTTGTATTTGTAATATTTATTAATTTAATTTATAAAATGTATAAAGTAAGACAACTTGGTAAAAGTGTTAAAAATTTATGTCCTGAAAGTAGTAGTGGTAGTAAGAAAAAAATCAATTGTGGTAGAGGTAGTACAAGAGGTAGAAATAATTATTCTCGTGTGCCTCCACCATCACCTAGTGAGATAGGAGAATGAGATATTCATGTGGGTGCACATGATATAAATTATTTTGAGGCACAAAAAAATTATGGAATTGAAGAAGAAAATGAAGTTGATGTAAGTGTACATAATAATAATAATAGGATGATGAACCCACTAGTCCCGTTATTGATAATGCTCAATCTCGTACTCCTAATCTTCCTCCACGGCCTAGAAAGCCCCGTAAATTAACTAGTGTTGCATGGCATTTTTATACTAAAATAGAAGGAACAACTCTTGTTGAATGTAATCTTTGCCATAAACAATATCAGCATAAGACCGGGGGTAATAATGGGGGAATGAGTCAATTGATGAGACATTTGAGATTCGATCATATAGGCTGGGAAGAACTTTTAAAATAAGGTGGGGCTGGTGGAACACAAAGACAACTAAATTGAATTCACATACCGGTAAATTAGTTGGGACGTATAATAAAATGAAAGACCGTGAAAAGTTAGCAAAAATGATTGCATTGGGTTGTTTGCCTTTCATGTTTGCTTCTTCTGATGCTTTTGTTCATTACATACAATTTATTTATAACCCAATGTTTACCGGTATTCCTAGAAGTACTTGTCGATCAGATATTTTTAGACTACATGGACAATATGCATTTTATTAACGTTAGTTATTAACAAATCTTTCATGTAGAGTTTCTCTCACTTCTGATCTTGATCATGCGGTTAATAAAAATGATTATTTAAAAATTACTTTCCATTGGATAGATAGTAATTTTGTTATGCAAAAACGTATTTTGGCATTTCAATATGATGAAGATCGTAGGCATACTGCAGATTTTATTTCTAAATCTATCTCACTAGTTACAGATTATTATGGTCTTAATGAAAAAGTTTTATGTATAGCTTTTGATAATGCATCTAACAACACCGCTGCTATTGATGATTTAAAAATTATGCTTTCTCCTCCTGTGTAAAAGTTTTTCATGTTAGGTGTGCTTGTCATATATACAATCTAATTGTAAAAGATGGTCTTGATTTTTTTGAACCTGTGATTGAAAAAATTAGGCATGCAGTTGGCTTTATTCAAGGAAATAATAGAAAGCTTAGACTTACATAATTTTAAAAAAATGTAAAGACAATAATCTTAGATCAAGATTAATGCCTGAAGAAATAGAGACTATGTGGAATTCTACTTTTAATTTTATAAATACTTGTTATATTTATAAAGTTTCTATTACTACGACTTGTAACCAATATGCTAGCGAATTTCCTGAACTTATGTTACAAGAAGCCGATTGGAAGAAAATTAAAGATGTTGTTGATTTTTTACAGTCATTTTATTTAGCTACTGTTGAATTTCTGCTTCTAATATTTTAGCTTATATAGACGATCTCTCTATATTGCTTAGTGAATATAAGCTTAAAAGAGGTTACTCGGAAGCTATCACTAAAATGATCGTAAAATTTTAAAAATACTTTTTTCCAATTCCACCTATTTACTTAGTTGGTGCTATTTTAAATCCATGTATGAAATTTGTTAATATGTGTGAATTTGTTGCCATGATTTATAAAAATTTAGACATTAAGAATGATGAAGTACCTATTATATTTGATGCTACTATTAATGTGAATATTTACATGAAAAATTTATTTAATCATTATGTTACCTTAGTTAATAATGCTACACCGACTCATAAACTCATTTATCTCATCCTTCGGATGAACCATCATCTTCCAAAAAACAGGCACAAAGTGTGCCTGCTTATGGTGTAACTAATTTATCTGTTTGGTCAAGATTACAGCCTACAGTGCAAGGAAGCATAAATCGCGATGAGCTTAATTTATATTTGAGATCGCCCGTGGAAGAATGTAAAAATCAAATTCCAACAATGGAGTGGTGGAAGAACAATCAAAGAAAATATTCTGTACTTTCAACATTGGCTAGAGATGTGCTAAATGTTCCAATGTCAACCGTTGCGTCAGAGAGCGCATTTAGTCCAGGAAGGCAGCAACTCGGAGATAATCGACACTCATTAGGAAGCAATGCCATGAATGTTTTAATTTGCCTCAGAGATTGAATTAGAGCGGAGCGAAAAAATCAAGGAATGACAATTGAACCGGATGAAGAAGAACCACTTGAAGAAATAATGTCAATTGGAGATCCTTCAACACAATCAAGTTCAGCATATGGAGTTGTTGATTTTGAAAATTATGATCCCATTCATGTCCATGTTAATACGGAGGAATTAGAAAAAAATATTCAAAATATGTAGATTTCTCAATTTATGTATTAAATTTTTATTTTCTAGTTTTAGTTTATGAAGTTAGAGAAAAGTATTTGTAACCTTTGAATTTCAACTTCATTTTTCAATCAATATATTATTAATAAAGTCAAAGGCACATTGAGTCTTTGCATTTTTAATTTTTTTCTCCCATAAAATTTAAATTTTAATTCTTGTATATCATCTATTTTATATATATATTATATATACTTGTATAGTTAGTATATACTGTGAATATTTAACATATATATTATATGTATATTATTTGAATTTAAAGTTCAAGTTTCAATGAATTTGAAATTTCAAATTTCAACTTTGAAAATTGAAATTTCAACTTTCAATGCATTGAAGTTTGAACTTTAACTTTGAAGTTTGGAGTGTTTGGACTTAAAATTTTGAATTTTAGATTTTTAAATTTTAAATATATCTCGTCATATATATATATATATATATATATATATATATATATATATATATTATGTATATCGTGTATATCATCTGTTTTATATATATATATATGGGATAAGGACACAAATGGCTATCCGATCAAAAGTATTGACAACAGGTGGCCCAAGAATTTTAAACTCATTGATTAGCCATTTTGCTCCTCTTTCTCGCTTCTTTCTTCCTTTTTTAGTTAACTTCCTTTTTTGTTTTTATTTTGTTGGCAACTGATGCCTTTTAAAAAAAAATGGCGGCTGTCTTTTTTTTTGTCATTTTCTTTTACAGTTGCTGCTTTGTTTTAAAAAAAATAAACTATTGTCCTATTATTTCTTTTTAATTTTACCAAAAAATTAATCACATAAAATTTTTGTAGTTTGTTTTATTAACAGTTAAATATAAATTTATAATATTGTAATTGCTATTTTTTTAATTAATCAAATACAAAAAATGTATTTTTATTTATTATATAAAAATAGCATATTTTATACAATATTGACACATATACATATTTTATACATCAATAATATAGTTTTTATACACATCTTATACAGATATATATTATATACAATAGTGATATAATTTTTATACATATCATATACAAAATTAAAATAGATATTATATACAATAATTATATAGTTTCTATATATTTTATATATATACATATTTTATACAATAACTAAACAGTTTCTATACACATTACTATATAATTTATATATATATATATATCATATATAGATACATATTCTATACAATAATTATACAGTTTCTGTACAATTGTATTTATTTATTTATTTTCAAAAAAAAAAAATTAGCCAAAAAAAGTTGTAGCAAAACCCTAAAAAAAACTGAACAACCTTAAGAAAATGGGCCGAAATGGCCCAAAGCTGAAAATGGCCATGGAATGGAATAAGTTCAGCCGAGTGGTCAAATAATGACCCAAATTTCAAAAGGCCATTTTGGCCGGAAATTATTTGGCTATGTGGCCATTGGATTTCTTTTTCCTTATTATATATCATATGTATATCATATTGTGAATATTCTATATATATCATATGTATATCATATTATCATGTATATCAACTATTATGTATATATGTTATATATATTCATATAGTATATATTGTGAATATTTTATATATATTATATGTATATCATGGATATCATCTATTTCGTATATATTTTATATATACTTATATAGTATATATTGTGAATATGCTATATACTTATATAATATATATTGTGAATATATATATATATATATATATATATATATATCAAGTTTGTATATTTTGAAAATATACTATATATATAGTATATTTTATAAATATTCTACTATTATCAAATTCAAATTTTAAATTTTAAAATTAATAACATTACACTATAATTTCTTTTAATTTTTTAATTCATTTAGATATTTGTCAACAACTAATATTTTTGAAATTCAAATTCACAAGGTATATAAGCTAGATTGATAGCATACAAAGTTATAACTTAAATTTAAATTAAAACATACAAACTTACATAAATTGATAAAATTATATGAACTTTAACTTTGAAGTTTGGAGTGTTTGGACTTAGAAATTTGAATTTTAAATTTTTAAATTTCAAATTTAATATTTTCAAATTACATTACATGATTAATGTAATTTAAAATAATTATAATTATATCACACTTTAAAATTGATAACATTACATTACATGATTAGACCTCAATTTTTAAATTAAAAATTAAAAAAAAAATAGCCCATGGACCGGCCCCCAAACCCGACCCATGAAGGCCCGCGTAACGTAGACAGGACCAGCCCGAGAAACCCGATCCAAAAATGGGTTTCGGACCTGGGCTGGGCTGGCTGAGCATTTTGCTCAAAACAGGCCGGACCGGACCGACCCATTTATGCTGGACCCGGACCGACCCACACCCGAAGACCGACGGGCTGCTCCTTTTACGCAGGAAATTACATGGAGTGTCCTCAAAAGTGAGTGGTCTTCAATTTTTGCCCCCATAAAAAAAATCTATAAAAAATACCCTTCCTTCCTTTTTATGTATAGAACAAATACATTTTTGCCCCTCTATACCACAACTCTCCATGTTCATTTGTCTCTCAACTTTTAATTTTAATTTTTCCTTTTTCTTTTATCTTTTTAATTTTTTTTCTTTTTTCTTTTTTTTTTCTTTTTTCTCAATTTTTTTTAATTCTCGTTTTCTTTTTCTCAACCTTTTTTTTTTTAATTTATTTTTCTCTCAACTTTTTTTTGTTCTTTTTTTTCTCAACCTTTATTTTTTTTTATTCTTTTTTTTCTCTTTTTTCTTTTTTTTTTTTTTTTTAATCTTTTTTTTTCCTTTTCTCTTTTTTTCTTCTCTTTTTTTTCTTTTTTTCTTAACCTCTATTATTTTTTGCTAATGAACAAAAAGTTGGATAATCCGTAAAGAGGATCTTCTTTCTTTGAAATCAAAATAAACTTAAGGGCGTGCTTTGTTGTTTGGAAGTCCTTTGGAACAAGTCTTGCCTCTAAGGCAAATGTATAGAAGATCTCATAAATCAAGACACAATGAGGTAGTGTCAAGTCTTGCTCGTGGGACATAACTTGTTGTTTGAAAATTCTTGAGTTAAGTCTTGCCTCTAAGGCAAGAGTTATAGAGTATCTCATAAATTAAGACACAATGAAGTAGTGTTAACTCTTGCCCATGAGGCATAACTTGTTCTTTTGGACGCCCTTGGCCTAAGTCTTGCCTCTAAGGCAAACGTTATAGAGCATCTCATGATCAAGACACAATGTGCTAGTGTCAACTCTTGCCCATGAGGCGTATCTTGTTGTTTGAATGTCTTTGAGCTAAATCTTGCCTTTAAGGCAAGAGTTATAGAGCATCGTATAAATTAAGACACAATGAAGTAGTGTTAACTCTTGCCCATGGGGAATAACTTGTTTTTTTGGACGCCCTTGGGCTAAGTCTTGCCTCTAAGGCAAGCGTTATAGAGCATCTCATGATCAAGACACAATGTGCTAGTGTCAACTCTTGCCCATGACGCGTAACTTGTTGTTTGAAAGTCTTTGAGCTAAATCTTCCTTTAAGGCAAGAGTTATAGAGCATCGCATAAATCAAGACACAATGTGGTAGTGTCAACTCTTGCCCATGGGGCATAACTTGTTATTTGGAAGTCCTTGGGCTAAGTCTTGCCTCTTAGGCAAGCGTTATAGAGCATCTCATAAATCAAACACAATGTGGTAGTGTCAACTCTTGCCCATGGGGCGTAACTTGTTGTTTGAAAGTCCTTGGGCTAAGTCTTGTCTCTAAGGCAAGAGTTATAGAATGTCTCATAAATCAAGACACAATGAGGTAGTGTCAAGTCTTGCTCGTGGGGCATAACATTTTGTTTGAAAATCCTTGAGCTAAGTCTTGCCTCTAAGGCAAGAGTTATAGAGTATCTCATAAATTAAGACACAATGAAGTAGTGTGAACTCTTGCCCATGGGGCGTAACTTGTATTTTTTGAGAGGTCCTTGGGCTAAGTCTTGCCTCTGAGGCAAGTGTTATAAAACATCTTATAAATCAAGACACAATGTACTAGTGTCAAGTCTTGCTCATGGGGCGTAATTTGTTGTTTGGAAGTCCTTGGGCTAAGTCTTGCCTCTAAAGCAAGAGTTATAGAACATCTCCTAAAAAAAATAAAGGTCGAGAAAAATAATTTTAAAAAAAAGAGAAAAGAAAAATTAAAAATCAAAGAAAAAATAAAAAAATAGAAGTTGAGAGAAAAAAAAAATTGAGAAAAAAAAGAAAAGCGAAGAAAAAAAAGACAAAAAAAAATAAACGAAAAAATAAAGGTTGAGAAAAAAAAATAAAAAAAAAAAGAGAGAAAAAAAATAGAATTGAGAGGAGAAAAGAAAAAAAATAAAGATTGAGAAAAAAGAAAAAAACGTAGAAGAAAGAACAAAACAAAAAATAAAAGAAGAATAAATGTTGAGAAAAAAAATATATATATATAAAAGTTGAGAGACAAATGAGCATGGATAGTTGTTTAAAAATATTTGAAGTATAGAGGGACAAAAGGTAGTTGTTCTATACATAAAAACAAGGAAGACTATTTTTGTAAGATCTTTCTTATAGGGGGCAAAAATACAAAGTCACTCCCTTCGAGGGACATTTGTATAGTTGTCCCCCTTTCACGGGCCGGGTTGACCCAGCCCGGCCCGTTTGACACTCTTACTTTCCACTTATTTCTATAAATAAATTATGTTCTCTCATTGAATTCAAATTAATTTGTAGGTAAAATAATACATAGTCAGCCTCTTAAATTTACTCGATCTTTTTCTTTTAATACTTTAACTAAACCTATAATCTATTGAACACTTAATATGTTCTCAAATTGTACCTATTAAACACGAGACACTGACATGACATATGATATTGAGCAGATGTTCTATTTTATATATAGGAATTAGGATCTAGGCAAAAGCTACTCAATTTACGTGAATCGTACAAGACTTCTAGTCTAAAATCTATTTTGTACTTTTCGTCTTACTAAGTTCGGCTAGAAGATGAAATACTTTTGTTGGAAGAAAATACAACATTGTCGAAAAAAATGAAGATTGTCGAAAAAAAGAAAAAAAAAGGGGAATCCAAATCAACATAAACCTTGAGTTTATTTTCCTGTAGAGTGATGAAATATGATTTTGCTAAATTCTTAAATTTTAAAATAAAATAAAGTTTCATATTTGTGATGCCTTCGAGGATACAATTTTCATCGAGCATGGGTAAGAAAAACTTCAACCAACTTAAATACATGATGGATATTGTAAATGCTCGAGTCACTTTACAGTCACAATCCACTGAGATATATACAATATTTTATCGTTCCGATAGATAAAAAGGTACAAAAGATTCCTTCTAGGAAATTAATTGTGAGTTTTTTGTGTTGATAGGACAACTTACCAGTCAACGTATTGTGGTCTGTAGACTACATTCAGAATTCTTTGTAGGGGGGAAGTTGATAGAAATTAATGAAAACATTTCATTCTTTTTCTATTTTGAACGTTTCCACATTCAAAATTCTCCTTTCACTTGCCAACAATGTGAAAGAGAAAAGACTTGAAGCAAACCCCAGATATAACTTTTTAAGTCTTTTTCACTTAATTTCTATAAACTATGTTACATATATAATGCATTGAATAATATGATGTCCTAGCAACATAAAAAATTTAATTAAAATTTAACGTTTAAATGATATCCACACTTGTAATCTCTTTCCCCATTTTCCCTACCTCAATTTTTTTTAAAAATTAAAAATAAAAGAACAATCAAAAAAAAATAAAAAATAGAAAATAGAAAAAAAAGAACCAGAACTTTGCTCTGTTATGCCCACCTGAAAGTTCTTGTGGAAACGGAGAATAAGAATGATCGACGATTGCTGGCAAAGAGGTAACATTACCATGTTGGTCTGAATATAACAGATGTATCCCTATCTTCTTTACTCTACCTCTGCGCTTGAACAAATAGTCATTCTCGTGGACTGTTATCTTTTCCCCGCCTTTGATCATCTGGTCATAAAAAGGACTAGTGAAGCAAGATATGTAATAAACACATGATACTTCTCCGTGTCCTTTGAGTATATGATTATACCGCTCTTTCTCTCTATCGGATACAGCAACAACAAAGTATCCGGGAGGGAGTGATGGACCCGTTAAGGGGAAAACAAACCAGAGAACCATTCCTAAGAACTTATACTCATTATGTACCGTGGGCATAGTGAAACAGATATATGGAGCTGTTACTTTATTGCTGCACCATTCTGGAATGTCATTGCATTTGAGTTTGATGTCTATATACTGCTTCATCAGACAAAGAACACAATTAGATCATGAATTAATATGATCGGAGAGAGAGAGAGAGACAAACCTCATACGGTTTTCTTGTAGATGGAAATGATGATAGAGCAAGTGAACTAAAGAAGCCTTCACTGAATGGATTCCGCAGAGAAGTACAATTACTCATGTCGATACGCTTCACAGAGAGGAGCTTGTCCAACCCTGTAATGTCGACCAATTTTCGGCAATCCCTAAGTTCAAGAATTTCAAGATTCTCTAAATTTGATATTGACGGGAGTGCTTGAAGATTCTTACAGTCATTCAAACGCAAGTACTTCAAGTATCCTAACTTAGAAAAATCAAACGGTAGACCACGGAAACTGTTGCCACTCAAATCTAAAGATATTAAGGAAGATAAACTCCCAATATCCACACGAAAAGCAGCCTCGGAGAAACCATAGTTTCTAAGGACGAGACACGAAAGAGAAGTCAATAAGGATTTTATGACTCTGCTTTTATTGGCATGTGAACCTAGACTTCCCATTTCCAAAGTTTCAAGATTTTTTAGCTTTTCAACAAATTCAGGCAATTGTTTTATATCCATAGTAATTGCACGAAAAGACCTTAGACTTTGCCTATCTCCAAGGCCAACTGGCAGTTTCTGTATAGAACAACACGTAGAAATGTCCAAGACTTGAAGGGATTTTAGCTGGCATATTGATTGATCGATCTCCTTCAGACTTGAGCAACATTTAAACTGCAAGTTCTCAAGACTTCTTGCACCATTGAAGTTTGGAGTTTTTCTAAGCTCCCAGCAATAAGAGAGATTCAGCTCCTTCAACCTTGGGCAACACTAAATCTAAACCAAATACAGTTTCGAGTAAGAATTCCTTTCACTCGATTACAACAAGAGTACACATGTATGAAATTTTATAATTGAGTAACAAACCTGCAAATTCAAATCAAACTCTTCCATAACACTCTCTTGCATATCTAGAACTACAAGATTCGCAGCTGGAAAATTTGATGGTATACATTTTAAAGGACATTTTTGCCAAGACAACCATTTGAGCGCCGTGGGAAACAGCCCAAAATCTCCACTAATACGCAACTCATTGATTGTAAGCACCCTAAGTTTCTTCATTGGCTCAAATGCCTTGGTGCTCAAGTCCACTCCCTCTAATTCCCCTGGTTTATCTAACCTTAGTACTTCTACATTTCCGGAACCCTGTAGTTCAGTAAAAAGAGAAGTATCTAAAGGTCATGTTAAGTCTCAGAAATTAAGAGAGAATTTCTCTCTTTATACAAATTGGTGCACAAACAAAGAGAATACACAATGTACAAAGGCTATGCAACCAAAGCATAGGTTTATCATATGGTTAGCAAATCGGAATAGATTGTTAACCAAGGCTAGGATGATAAGGCTGAGTATACCAGTGGAGGAAGGAACCTGTTGTCTGTGCTCTGCAGGGGTCCTAGAAATTCGACAACACCTATTTGAAGATTGTGATTGGATAACGGAAATTAGAAATGGATTGTCTGTTCTCTTTGGTTGTTAAGATCGTTTAATGCTAGTGTAATGGTAATATTTTACAGTTATTACCAGATTATTATTTTTTTTGCCTTAGGTGTGAGTTCAGAATTTAGCAAATGTCATTTCTAGTTTACAATGGTTGACAAACAAAAAACAACTAGAAAAAACTTTGTAACCAGAGAGGAAGCACAGATGGATATGATTGAAAAAATAAAGTGTAATTAAAGAGAAAGGATTTACTGACGTTATTTCCTAGTAGAACAGCAGAGACTTCTTCAGGGATGAACAATCTACTCCGTCCTCCAGGGTATTGAGCTGAATTCGAACGAACAATTTCTCTTCCCATATCTCGCACTAGATCATGCATCATCAAATGAAGCCCCATATCTCGAACTGGATCATGCATCACAAAAAGTAGCTGCATCTGAGTGAACAATTTCTCTTCCCTTTGGAGCAACTGTTTTTGGATTAAAGTTGCAATTTCACTTTCAGTATGAAAATCACATGCATTTAATATTCTGGTAACTTCATACTCAGATAACCCATGGAAGGCACACGCAATATCAAGAAAAACAGTCTTTGTATCATGCGGAAGTCCATCAAAGCTTATCTTCAGAATCTTCTGGATATCATCATGAGGAATTGCTTCTAGTTTCTTGAAATCGCATCTCCATTCTTTTATGGATCCCCCTCGCAAATGTGACCCCAATATAGCAAGCGCTAATGGTAGCCCACCTGAATATTTGATTATGTCTTGTGCCAGCCCAACATATTCTTGTGGTGGAGAAAGACTGTCAAAAGCATGACGATAAAAAAGTTGCTCAGATTCATTTTCGTTTGATAGTTTGGCCATATATCTTTCATTTGCTCCTAGCCCACGTAGCAAACGCTCGTCCCGGGTTGTAATAACTGTTATACTACCCGAACCAAACCATTCTTTTTCTTTTGTTAAGGATTCTAATTGGTTTTTTGAGTCCACGTCATCAAGAACAATTAGAACCTTCTTTGACCCTAGTTTTCTTTTGATTAGATTGATGCCTTCAGTAACACTGCGAACTTTGTCCTCCTCGGTTTTGACCAGCATATTGAGAAGTTTCTCTTGTACCTTTTCTAGACCAATTTTGTCTTCTTGTGATCTAACATTCGAAAGGAAACAACTACCATCGAAGTGTACATCTCGACATAATCGATTGTAAATATTTTTTGCGAGAGTTGTTTTTCCGATTCCACCAAGTCCATATATACCAACCATGCGAACTTCATCTTCACTTCTCTTTTGGAATAACAACTCGATATCATTGGCACGAGAATCGATTCCAACTGGATAAGAAGCAACATGTAAAGGTGTATGATTGACCTCTTTTTTGACATCTCGTATTATAATTCCAATAAATTCTGATTCATCCCTATGGACAATTTTTAGCAAAAACAAAAATTAATAGGAAAAAACAAGTAAATATAAAACTTTGACAAATCAAATTCAATAGCTAAGCCTAAGGTACATAACACAGTGGGATGAAGCTGAGCAGCATGACAATTGAAATAATTTAATGAGTCCAATTTGAAGGAGTAAAATGGATAACTTACCTCGACATTTTAAGAAATAATTTAAGTTATATATACGGATAGTATAAGATCTTTTTATACTGTTCAATGAATGCATGTTAATTACTTTTTTTACCAAGAGCGTTAATTATGACTAACATTTGTCAAAAAAATTAGAGGCGGATCGAGGATTTAGGTTCTATGAGTTCAATTTTTATTCTTATTGAACCCATATATTACTACAATTTGTAATGAATTTTCACACAAGTTGCATCAAAAGAAATGGGTTTCTGGTGCTAATACATTGCATCCACCTCTGCACATATCGCCTTTTTTTAACCCAAACCCCAACTCTTACTCCCTCATTCACTCTACTCGATCAAAACACAAAATTTACTTGTAACTAGATAATAAGTGACTAATAAAGTTAAATAATTGAATGAAGAAATCGTACCCGTTAGCAAGTACGCGCAATTCGCTTCCAGATAAATTTGCAACTTCATTAAGTGCAGCTGCCCATTTCTCCATTCTCTCAGCCCCAAATCGTTCCTTGAGTTTATCAAATTCTTTACTGAATTCCCCAGTTTGCTTTCGGTCTTGAGTAGGAAGAACATCATAGAAAATAGGCATAACTCTCTGCTTTAACTTGTTTTTGCATTCGAGAATTTTAACTAATTCATCCGGACACCAACGAGAGGAAGCATATTTTGTTCACAAAACAACAATGGAAATGCTTGACTTTTCAATTCCTTCCTCTAATGCCGTTGAAATCACATCGCCTTTCCTCAATTCCTTATCGTCTTTGAAGGTATTAATTCCATCTCGACACAATCTCTCATAAAGGTGACCTATGAATGTATTTCGAGTGTCTTTACCGCTAAAACTCAGGAAGACATCATAAAAGAATTTGGAAGAATGTAGATGATTGTCTTTGAGTATCCATGGAATGAATAGAGGGATGATAGATTTTTTTGTAAAGGAATCAGAGCTCTACATATATCCACAAGTTCAAAATTCTTTGGTCAAGTCACGAGCCAAAATAGTCTTAATTTTGGGTTTAAGAGTCAAAGTAATCCTTATTTTTTCATATATAGCACTAATAGTATCTTATATTTACAATATTAGTGCACTTTTGGTTCTCCCCAAACTTTTGCCTATTTTTTAACGTTGGTTTGTCTACAATTTAGTATATGAGATGTTCACTCGTTTTCCTCTATGTTTATTAGAAATAATAACTTCGTGTGAGAGAAGGTGAGAAGACGAGTTCTTCTTATTTAGTTCAGTTCAAACATCATTATACCTAAATCAAGAGCCTATATTTGTCTTTTAAACTGTATCAATTAATTGTAGACAAATGACTCTGCAAGGAATTAAAATTTTATACTGTTACACATGAAATATGATGTGAAAAACCATGAATGGATAAAGGAATGATAGAATTTTAGGACCCGTTTGATCATAAATATCCGAAGTAATTTTTGAAAAAAATCTTGAAAAATTTTGTTTAGCCATAGAATTTGTCAATTTATAACAAAAAATCCATGATTCCAAAACAGTACAGTTCAAGGATATATAGTTCTACCAAATAACTTGTGTGGTTCTCTTCTTTGGCATCTAAAGGTCTTTTTCTTTTAAATCTCTCACATTGAAATGAAAGAATTGGTCAAAATTCAATTATTTCATTCCTTTTTTTTCCTCCGATATGTCATCTATTTATTCATTATGGTCATAACATATCCAAATGATCTTACATCATTGTTCACAATCTAAGTTGGGAATATGCTTTCCCAAGAAAATTCATACAACAAGAAGTTGAAAACTTACCAACATTATGAGCTACAACATTGAACCTTCTAGAAATATGTACAAACATAACATGCACTAAATATGCTGACATATTTCAAATATCTTCACAAGCTACATCTATGTCCCAAGTAGTCTTCACATTTTTCTTCAATACTAGTTCTCGGACACGTGTGTTGCACGTGTGTTCCACGCTGAATGATATAAATACTTTAAACGTTCACGATTTTGAACTAAATTTTTTAGTGTCACATGAACATGTGTGAAGAAAACCGCTACATTTCATTTTTTAGAACTAATTTTACATAGATTAATTTTTATTTTATAAGGTACTATATATATATATATATATATATATAATATTATATATATATATATATATATATATATATATATATATATAGTACATATGTATATATATACACACACATCCAACTACGCCATCTATTAATTAAATGGGAAGATTGACATGAAGTTAATGGTCTAATTAATAAAATTAAAAATAATTAGATATGAAGCTCGTTGGCTATTTAATTTAAAGCATATATGCTTTTCAAAATTACATCTCAAAAGAAATATCGACATCTCAGAGAAAAAAGAATTGAGAAAGAATAAATTATTGAAAATTGAAAATATATTATAAGTTCCTTGACTTTATGATCATTTATCCTCTTCATGCATGTTCATCAACCATTACACCTGATACTTGATTCTTCTTTTTTGCCTCATTCAATATATATAGCTTTTCATACCATTTCATAGCTCGTTGCTTCTCTATCATTTTATTTGGCATGTTGAAAATATATAAACAAATTCGATTAGCATGCTAGTTCAGGTATTGAACCGAAAAGTGTATAAAATATCGACATCGGAAATAGTAAAGATAGCCAAAATAAATAAATAAAAATTGTAGTACTGCAATTAACGAATAAGATAATAAAAGAATAGTTGAGAAAAAAAAGAATAAAACTCAAAAGATAAAAATTTGAAAAGTAAAAAGAAAATTATTCACAAATTCATATCTGAGGAAGCTCCATCACTCCATTTTGCAAGCTCAGGTATATATGAAAACTTCAATATATACCCAGAAATCTTTGAACGTGTATTTCTCCATGGAAAATTAATTATTTATAAAGAGCAAGACACTTTAACAAAACAAACTCCTACACTTCTTAAATTAAAACGCATGGCTGTTTATTTTACGAAAAAACATTAAATGAAGGACAAATCAAAGGTTGCTGATTAATTGAATTCTTCATTCTCCCCATTTTACTTTTTATTTGTTATATATATATTATATAATATATATATATATATATATATATATATATATATATATATATATATAAATAACTTAATTTTAAATTAATTAACCGATGTAAATGAGTATATCATGTTTCTACTTCTACCCGTTATTAAAGTCATTGAAATGGTTCAAGAACCAAACTTAAACCACCGTTCGGAATAGGAACCATTTGAAGTTAGTATGATGATTAAGAGTTAATGTTCACATTTTTACTGCATTAACAAATAAAAATAAGTCTTAATTTTTAGCTCACAAAAATAAGTTAAAAAAATAAAATGATAATTCAACTTTAGACTTGAGGTCTTTCCACTTTAGACTTTAATGATTAACAACTCTTTATTACTCATATTTACTATAATGTAACTCTTTATGTAATGTTATCATTTTTTAAAAATCATTTCTTGAGATTAAGTTGTTAAAGGGAAAACATTTCAAGAAGATAAATGTTGAATCAGTGGAAGATGAGAATCTCCTTCTCCTCAAGTAGAATGGATATTAAATAATTAAATTTATTATTTAATGGGAGATCATTTTAATTTTTGATAAATGAAAAAAATGATCATTTAACTTTTTAAGGGTATTTTAAATTTTACTATTTACTATTTAATTAATTAGATATTTAATTTAGGGGTAAAATGGTATTTAACTTTTTATTTGGAGTTTCCTACTTTTAATAATATATGATATCTACTACCCCTTTCGCATAAGAGAAGACAGAGTTTTCTCCATCCATGTTATATCGCTTTTTCCACAGCTTTTCGTATTGCATACGCTTCAGCAATTATTTCATTCCTCTCTCAATCAGTTTATGTGATGGAATTTTAATTTGTGCGAAGTTTAATATTAAAAGAAAAACTTTTGAAATTTGTACTATAAAATGTTGGTGAAATATTACAATTACAATTGAAAAATTACAGAGAAAATAAATTATCTTCTTGGCTGAGGCGCGGATATCTCGCTCTCTTTAAGGAGATTCAAGCCCACTGCAACAAATGTTTTCACCGGTCCAGCAGTAGTCTTCTTGACTTGTCCCCTCCGGGATACAACAACCCACACACAAAGTATAACTCAACAAACTCTGGCCAAGAGTTGAGTCCAAAACTCTAACACAAGAACACCTCCCTTCAACTAATAAAACTCTCTTTTTTACTAACTCTTTTACACACTATATTTTCTTGTATTTGGAAAAAATGCAAGACTACCTCTATTTATAGATGAGGTATTCATCCTAATATTGAATAGGTAGAATAAATAAGAAGATAAATAGCATATAAGTTACAAGCCATGAATAGATAGAATAATGGACAAATAAATAGGTTAATGGTTACAATGGATTTAAAGCAAAGTTGTAACCATTTCTGCTACTAACGTGTGAACATTATGCAGCAATGAAACCATTTCTTTTGACTTGAATTTGTCACTAAATGCCAAGGAGTAAAGTGCTGTTATTAGCACATAATGACACCAAAGAAAGATGGAGACTGAGGCTTCACTGTATGTGCAACGGATAGAAATTGCAGCACTTAAGTTTAAAAGTAAACTTAATGCATAATAATATTATATAAAATAAATATTAAAATGCTCAAACTCCACCAATCTCTCACTCATTTTGATAATCTTGCAGATTCACTGACTAAGGCCTTAACAAGAGAAAAGGTCTGGAGTACATCGAAGGGAATGGGATTGAAGCCTACAAATTCATGAGTCATATGTGAGGAAATCCAACCTGGGGACTAGAGATCCTATAACCAGGTTCAAAGGGAAAAACGAATAACATGATGACTTGTTGTGAAAAATGCACTATTATTTTTTCCCTCTCTATGATGTGAGTGCATTTTATTTTCCTGTAATAGTTTGTGGAGGTTGAGTTTAAAAAACTCTTAATGAAAATCTGTAGCTCGTATGAGTGGGGTGTTAACTTACAAGAGCACCCTCGACAGATTTCACCTATGTGAGTGTGGAAGTAGGCCGCTTCCTATGAGAATTGAGCTTACTCTCAAAAGCACTCATGAAACTGGGATAGCACAAGGCCGTAATGTGCTGGCTATAAAGCTACCAAATTTGACATAATCAACATTAATAGTACCATTTGTCAAATATGATCTCACATTACTGTGTTTTCTCCTTATAGGTTTGAATTTACCAGTATAATAATGGTTTTGAACTCTACCAATTGCAGCGGTGCTATCACAATGAATTAAAATTGGAGGAATTAGTTTTTCAAAATAAGGAATTTGAAATAATAAATCTCTCAACCAATTCGCTTCCTCACTAGCTGAAGCTAAAGCAATTAGTTCAGCCTCCATGGTAGAGTTAGCAATAATAATTTGCTTTTTTGATTTTCAACAAATAGCACCGCCTCCCAAAGTAAATATAAAACCAGTAGTAGATAAAGAATCACCTGATAAGGTATTTCAATTCGCATCACAAAAGCCTTCAAGTATAACAAGATATTTTTTATAGAACAAACCATAAATTTTTGTTCCAATCAAATATCTCATAACTCTTGTTATAGCATGCCAATGTTCATTACCTGGCTTGCTAGTAAACCTGCTAAGTACTCCTACTGCATATGCAATATCAGGCCTAGTGCAATCAGTCACATATCTCAAACTTCCTATTATGCTAGCATATTCCTTTTGATTTATCACATCATTTTCACTTTCAATAGGAAACAAGTGAACACTAGAATCAAAAGGAGTTACAACATGCTTGTAATCAAGGAAATTATATTTTTTCAAAATTTTTTCAACATAATGTGACTGGTCAAGAAAAATTCCATCACTTGTTCTAGTAATTTTTATTCCTAGAATAATATTTGCCTCACCAAGATCTTTCATATCAAAATGATTTCTAAGAATATTTTCCAATAAGATTCATGTTAGAGCCAAAGATCAATAAATCATCAACATATAGGCAAATAATAACATGTGAATTATCCAAGACTTATGATATATGCACTTATCACACTCATTTATTTTAAAATCATTTTCAATCATGCAGGAATCAAACGTTTCATGACATTGCTTTGGTGCCTGTTTTAAGCCATATAAGAATTTAGTAAGTTTACATACTTTGCTTTCTTGGCCTGCTTCAACAAAACACTCAGGTTGTTCTATATAAATTTCTTCATTAAGGTCTCCATTTAAAAAAGTAATTTTTACATCCATTTGATGAATTTGTAAATCAAAAATTGCAGCAATAACAATTAAAAGTCTAATGGATGTAATTCTAGTTACCGGAGAAAATGTATCAAAATATTCTAGGCCTTCTAGTTGCTTAAAACCTTTTTCAACTAGTCTAGCCTTGTATTTATCAACAGATCCATCCGGTTTTAACTTTTTTCTTAAGACCCATTTACACCCAATAGTTTTACAACCCGGTGGTAAATCAACTAACTTCCAAGTTTTATTGAATACTAGTGATTCCATTTCATCGTTTACAGCCTCTTTCCAAAATATAAAATCATGTGAAGGTAAAGTTTCTTTTAAAGTGAGAGAGTCATTTTCAATATTAAAAATATAAAAATCAGGACCAAAATCTTTTTCTACTCTAGCTCTTTTACTTCTTCTTAATTCAAAATCATCATTTTCTTTGTTTCTCAACACAGAAGTAGAAGAACTAGGTAGTGACAAAATATTTTCTTCAATCCTTTGACCCCCACTATTTTTAGAATCAAAAGGAAATTTATTTTCATGAAAAATAGCATCACCTGATTCTATTATAATATTATCTTCAAGATTAAAAAATCTGTAGACTGTACTATTTGAAGCATAACCAAGAAAAGTACAAGTAGTAACGTTTTTACCCAACTTAGTAATTTTAGGATCCATTAGCCTTACAAAAGCTAAATAACCCCAAGCTCTAAGATATCTCAAATTTGGCTTATGACCTTTCCACAACTCAAAAGGTGTTAATTTATTCTTTTTATGAGGCACACGATTCAATACATAACAAGCAATCAAAATAGCTTCACCCCAAAAATTTAGAGGTGCATTTGACTCAATAAACATGTCATTAGTCAATTCAACTAAAGTTCTATTTTTCCTTTCCGCTACACCGTTAGATGCAGGAGAACAAGGAGGAGTAGTTTCATGAATTATTCCCAATGATCTAACAAAAGAATTAAACTCATTAGACTCATATTCATGGCATTTATCACTTCTAACTCTTTTTATTTTTTTACCAAACTGATTTTCAACTTCATGGAGAAAAACTTTAAAATTTTCAAAAGCATCACTTTTATTTTTCATTAAGTAAACATACGTAAACTTAGAAAAATCATCAATGAAAGTGATAAAATATCTATTTTCTCCACGAATTAAAATTTCTCCAAGTTCACAAATATCAGTATGAACTAACTCTAATAAATCAGTTTTTCTTTCAACTTGAAAATGAGGCCTTTTAGTGATTTTAGCTTTACTACAAGCCTCACACTTTTCAAAAAAAATTTTAATCACTGAAATTAATCCTAAACTAGTCATAATTTCCACATAACGATTATTTATATGACACAAACGAGCATGCCAAAAATTAGTAGAAGAAAGCATTTAAACAGAAGTAGAAGTTTTATTCATTTCAACATTCAACTTGAACATCCCATCACATGCATACTCTTTTTCCACAAAAATACCCTTTTTCACTATTACATATTGATCAGATTCAATAATCTGTTTGAAGCCTGCTTTATTAAGAAAAAAACCAGACATCAAATTTTTTCTCATGGAAGGAGTATAAAGTACATCTTTTAAAGTAAGTACCCTTCCAGAGGTAAAACACAATTCGACATCTCTCTTTCCAAGAATTTGAGTGGTATGAGAATCACCAAGCATGATGGTTTTGGGCTATTCAAAAGGAGTATATATTTTAAACCAATCTTTGTCATAGCAGACATGACGGTTTGCACCAGAATCAGCCCACCATCCATCAACATTCTCCACCATGTTTATGTCTGTTATCACCGCCACAAATGGTTCTTCGATAACGTTTGCCTGAGGTGTAGGCCCACGTTTCTGAAATTTGCAAAATCGAGAAATATGCCCACTCTTGCCACAGACAAAGCATGGTCCCTTATCTTGAACATGTTGATTTTGTACTTGGTTATTTCCACCATTATTATTCTTGGGAGGTCTACCAATATTTTTCTTGATTTTTTTTTTCTTAGGCTTCAAAGTAGTATTTTTGTTGGTATCCGGTGTAGCATTATTTGAAGTAATTAAATTTACCTTCGTTGTGATGTTGTTCTCTTCTGTTTGCGAAAGTGCATCTTGACCCCTTGCTTCTTCTTCCATGCGGATTCGCATTATCAACGTCTCAAGAGAGGTTTCCTTTTGTTTGTGGCGCATAGGTTTTTGAAATTCCTTCCAAGAAGGTGGAAGCTTATCAACTATGCCACAAACAATAAGGTTATCTCCAATTTTGATCTCCCAACTATGCCACAAACAATAAGGTTATCTCCAATTTTGATCTCCTCGGACCTGAGCTCTCCAACAATCATTATAAAGTCTTGAGCTTGATCTACCACTGATTTGTTGTCCACCATTTGAAAACGAAAAAATCTGCTAGCAGCATATTTTATCGCTCCAGCCTCCTCGGTATCATACTTACTCTGCAATGCTTTTCAAATTTTTTTTTAACCTAGAGTAAGTTCTATCAGAATAATCATAAACATTATTAGATAGACAATTTAGTAAAAAATACCGACACTTGTAGGAATCACCATCGTACTTTTCAACTTTCTCTTGAAGAGAAATAAGTTTCTCATCATTCATGGAAGTATTATCTACTTTATTTGGATTCTCCTCAGTTAACACATAAGAAACATTGAGAAGACTTAAGTAGAAAAGTACTTTACTCTTCCACCTCTTGAAATGGGTACCGTTGAACCAGAATGGCTTGTTAAGATCTTCCATCTTGACATCCGCGAATTTTTCAATTGTAGCCATTATGAATCTCCTTAAATTGTTGGTGAAATATTACAATTACAATTGAAAAATTACAAAGAAAATAAATTATCTTCTTGGCTGAGGCGCGGATATCTCGCTCTCTTTAAGGAGATTCAAGCCCACTGCAGCAAATGTTTTCACCGGTCCAACAGTAGTTTTCTTGACTTGTCCCCTCCAGGATACAACAGCCCACACACAAAGTATAACTCAACAAACTCTGGCCAAGAGTTGAGTCCAAAGCTCTAACACAAGAACACCTTCCTTCAACTTATAAAACTCTCTTTTTTACTAACTCTTTTACACACTATATTTTCTTGTACTTGGAAAAAATGCAAGACTACCTCTATTTATAGGTGAGGTATTCATCCTAGTATTGAATAGGTAGAATAAATAAGAAGATAAATGGAATATAGGTTACATAAATTACAAGCCATGAATAAGTAGAATAATGGACAAATAAATAGGTTAATGGTTAGAATGAATTTAAAGCAAAGTTATAACCATTTCTGCCACTAACGTGTGAACAATATGCAGCAATGAAACCATTTCTTTTGACTTGAATTTGTCACTAAATGCCAAGGAGTAAAGTGTTGTTATTAGCACATAATGACACCAAAGAAAGATGGAGACTGAGGCTTCACTGTATGTGCAACAAATAGAAATTGCAGCACTTAAGTTTCAAAGTAAACTTAATGCATAATAATATTATATAAAATTAATATTAAAATGCTCAAACTCTATCATAAAATAAATCGTAAGAGTAAAATAAAAAGTTTATAATTAAACTATTATTAAATATAAAAAAATAATCATTTTCTGGAATTGAATACAATTAAAAGAAAAAAAACTATGTGGATTCTCTTCTTGATAGAAATTAAGTTGGAAACCTCAAGCAAGGTTCTCTACTTCTTTTGCATTTCAAAGTCTTTTTCTTTGGATCTCTTTCACATTGTAAGGAAAGAATTGGTCAAATTTAACTTATGTTATGGTATTTGAACGACATTGGAACTTAAAAATGAAATAATGACTTTTAAAATTTATAGTATAAAATAAGCCATAAAATAAATCACCACAATAAGAGAAAAATGATCAGGTGCTCTTTATTGCCTACGCTCATGAAAGATAAAGCCACTCACACGAATCCATGGACCTTACTTACTGCTGGCTTTGAGCTTTCTTGTTTGCTATCCGCCAGCTAGCAGAAGTCTTTCTAATAATAACTCGACAGATGGAAATAAGTTCACCAAGGCGGAAAAGTCCCCGAAAAAAGGAAGCGACTTTTTCCAGAAGAGCAGAGGGGACAGTCTTTGGCCCATGTAAAAAGAAGTTTCTCCCTTTCCGGCTCTTCTCTTCCATGCTTCAGTTGGATTTTGGGAGCTGTTACAACCACCATTGAATGTGATTTCAAGAGCCGAACGAGAATGAATACCACACAGAAGAGTCAAGGCCAGGCTAGCGGTGAAGAAATAAAGAGATCCTTCTATATCGAAATCTCAGTTGATAAAATAATGGGAATGGTTCTAGTTTTTTGAAAAACTATAGCTTATCGCTAATCGCTTATACCCTTCCGTCTTCCTGATAGTGAGCGCCTTTCAAAGTTGTGAAAAACTTATACTCCGTCCCATTTTATATGGCATACTTTGACTTGGCATGATGTTTAAGAAAAAAGAGAAAACTTTTAAAACTTGTGGTCCAAAATAATCCTTGAATATTTGTATGGTTGTAAATCATTTTATTAAGGGTAAAAGAGGAATTTCAAAGTTAAAATTATTCTAATTATAGAAAGATGACATTCTTTTTGGGACGGACTAAAAAGAAAAGTTTGCCACATAAAATAGGATGGAGGGAGTATTATTAAATATAATATAGAAAACATCATATATTTTTTTGGAATTCAGTAAAAAGAAAAAATTATCACATAATTCAGAATATATATAGTTGAAATAGTAAATAATCGCATATGATTTGAGGAATAGTATTAAATGGAACACACGTTTATTTCACTTCTTGTGGAAAACTTCTCCCTTATGGAGAAACCAGGAATTGAGAAATTTTCTGAAGATGAATAATAGAAGATTCACGGGCTGCAAGAAATGCAACCTTTATGTTCAGCGGCAGAGTTAGAATTTTATGGCATATGAACCCCTTACTCCACTTATAGCTTCGTCCCTTCTAGTCAATTAATTTTATGATTTCTTTTCTCTACTGCAATTTAGACAACAACTTTGTAGTAATAAAACTAGTTACTCCTCCAGTACTAAACAACAACTTCAAAACTAATTAGAAATAAACTAGTAGTACCCAATGTCAACATTAAACATTTGATTAGCAGTAGTACTAATTAATCATCTTGTTCAAAATGTATACAAAGAATATAACATTTCTACTTAGTGTCATATACAAATGTTTTAAGAATAATTTTTTTTGCTTAAATAACAAATACAAGAATATAAGTAAGAAAGTCACTTATTTTTCAGAAGAACATTTTCCAAGAAAATATTTTCCATGGAACACATTTTCCTTTGTACCGAACACACCCTTAGAACTTTGTTCTTTAATCAAGGAGGAGATGATATCCCCTGCTTCGGACTTCAATTGTGAGATTTCACTCGGTATGTTATTGTTGTTTGAGTTGATATGCGTTGCTGAACATTTTGTGGGTATGCAGTATAAGAATGATCCGCAACTGCCGGCAAAGATGAGACGTTACCATGTTGGTCTAAATATAATAGATGTTGTAATTACCCCTTAAATCCTAACGTTCCTCCTTGTTCTTGTAAAACGTAGAAAAATGAGTTTAATGGAGTTTAGAACCTTTGGGGATGTTATTAGATCGAACCGGGGAATTTTTGGGAATAAGGAACGCGAGAAAAGTACGTTTCGGTCCCGAAATCAGTGTTCTACCGTGTTAGTCCCGTGCCACGGAGCACGGGGCCACAACAACTCGATGTTGGGCATGGACAAGTGGGGGTTCGCGTTGGCAGCGTGACACGGAGGCTGATCTCCGCGATAAGCTCCGTGTCACGGAGGCTGCCCCGACGCCCTCTTTTTGAGTTTTCTCACGCGTTTTAAAGGGGCTTTCTGGTCTTTTCCTTATCCAAACTCATTCCCCACTATTTCTAAACGTTCCTAAACCTCCTAAAGTACGAATTAAATCCCACAAAAGTGTGTTACTCCTCTCCTCAAAGTTCTTGAAGCACAAAGCGCTTAGGGTTCATAGTTCAAAGGCGATAAAGAAATGGCCCAGACCCACGACTCTGATAGACATTAGGAGTTTCTTGGGTTTGGCAGGATATTATAGGAGGTTTTTGGAGAATTTTTCCTCTATAGCTGCTCCATTGACGAAGCTAACACAGAAAAAGGCTAAGTTCATATGGTTCGATGTTTGTAAAGGTAGCTTTGAGAAATTGAAGGACCGTTTGACTTCTGCCCCTATTTTGACTCTACCTGAGGGTACTGAAGGATTCGTGGTTAATTGTGATGCGTCCCGGGTGGGACTTAGATGTGTACTTATGCAGCATGGCAAGGTTGTGACATATGCCTCCAGGCAACTGACTATGCATGAAAAGAATTACCTAACCCATGATCATGAATTGGCAGCAGTGGTTTCTGCACTCAAGATTTGGCGTCATTATTTATGTAGAGTGCATGTGGAAATTTTCATTGATCATAAGAGTTTGCAATACGTTTTCACTCAGAAAGAGCTGAATCTCAGGCAGAGGAGATGGCTCGAGCTGCTAAAGGACTACGACATGAGCTTGCACTATCACCCAGGTAAGGCTAACTTAGTTGCTAATGCTCTTAGCAGGTTGTCTATAGGGAGTCTTTCTCACATAAAGGAGGAAAAGAGGGGATTGGTGAAGGATATCCATCGGCTCACCAACTTAGGAGTCTGGCTAGTGGACTCTGAGGACGGTAGAATTATGGTGCATGAGATGGCTAAGTCATCATTGGATGCTGAAGTGAAGGAAAATCAAGCTAATGATCCCATACTCATGCAAATTAAGGAGGAAGCAGAAGATTATGTCTTTCAAAATAGGAGGGGATAGCTCTTGCGGTATCAAGGGAGAGTATGTCTACCGGATATAGATGGCTTACACGAGAGGATCTTAGCTGAGTCTCATACTTCCAGGTACATTGTGCACCCTAGCTCTACTAAAATGTAGCACTATTTGATAAAAAAATGTATTGGTGGAATAATATGAAGAGAGAGGTGGCTGATTTTGTTGCTAAGTGTACCACCTATCAGCAAGTTAAGGTCGAACACCTAAGGCCTGGTGGTACATCCCAAAATATAGCCATCCCAATATGAAAATGGGAGATGATAAACATGGATTTTATCACCGGTCTCCCACGTTCGCGTAACCAGTATGATTCCATTTGGGTCATTATGGATAGAATGAAAAAGTCTGCTCATTTTTTGTCTGTGAGGACGACTTATTTGGGGGAAGATTATGCGAGGTTGTACATTCAGAATATTGTTAGATTGCATGGTGCACCGGTGTCTATTATATCTGATAGAGGTACGCAATTCACTTCTCAGCTTTGGAGAGCCTTTGAAAAGATTTGGGTACGCAGGTGAACCTTAGTACCGCTTTCCATCCTCAAATGGATGGGCAAGCGGAGCGCACTATTCAGACCTTGGAAGACATGTTGAGAGCATGCGTCATCGATTTCAAAGGTAGTCGGGTGGATCACTTGCCTCTTATTGAATTTGCCTACAACAATAGTTATCACTCAAGTATCCAAAGGGCACCATTCGAGGCTCTCTATGGTAGGATATGTAGGTCTCCTATCGGATGGCATGAGATGGGCGAAGCTAGATTGTTGGGGCCAGACCTTGTGCATCAAGATATGGAGAAAGTTAAGACCATTCAAGAAAGACTAAAGACTTCACAAAGTCGCCAAAAGTCTTATGCGGATGTTAGAAGGAGGGAGTTGGAATTTGACATTGGCGATTGGGTGTTCTTGAAAGTCTCTCCTATGAAGGGAGTCATGAGGTTCGGGCTAAAGGGTAAGCTCAGTCCTTGTTATATTAGCCCTTATCAGATTTTGAAGAGGATTGGAAATATTGCTTATGAGTTGGAGTGACCGACGAGTTTGGTATCTGTTCATCCTGTATTCCATGCTCAAAAGGTGTGTGGGTGATCCTTCGCTAGTGGTCCCTGTTGAGAACATTGAAGCAAAAGATTCATTATCATATGAAGAAGTTCCCGTAGAGATCTTGAACCGTCAAGTGTGAAAGTTAAGGACCAAAGAAATATCTTCGGTAAAGGAGCTATGGAAAAATCAAAAAGTGGAAGAAGCTACTTGGGAATCGGAAGAGGACATGAAGTCTAGATATCCCTTCTTTTTTGATGCTCCGGACAAAGTTAATGAAGGTACTAAATCTTAACTTGCCTCCAACTCCTTTGTACGTTATTCCTTATGTCTCTTTCGTACTCTTATACGTGCTAAAAGTGCCCATAATCATCATTCGGGGACGAATGATCCCAAGAGGGAATGGAGTTTAGAACCTTTGGGGATGTTGTTAGATCGAACCAGAGAATTTTTGGGAATAAGGAATGCGAGAAAAATATGTTTCGGGGCCTAAAATCAATGTTCTACCGCATTAGCACCTTGCCAAGGAGCACAGGGCAACGAAAACTCGATGTTGGGCACGGACTAGTGGGGGTCCACGTTAGCAGCATGACACGGAGGCTGATCTCCTTGATAAGCTCCATGTCACGAAGGCTGCCCCGGCGCCCTCTTTTTGAGTTTTCTCACGTATTTTAAAGGGGCTTTCCGATCTTTTCCTTACCCAAACTCATTCCCCATATTTCTAAACATTCTTAAACCTCCTAAAGCATGAATTAAATCCTACAAAAGTGCGTTACTCCTCTCCTCAAAGTTCTTGAAGCACAAAGCGCTTAGGGTTCATAGTTCAAAGGCAGAACCCAAAATTTTCTTCGTTTTTCTCCGTCAAAAGGTATGTTGAACAATCTCCTCTCAACTAGACTCGTAAGTATTGTGTTTCTCCTATTCAATACGAAATCTATACTAGTATTTTACATGAATGATTGAAGGGTTCTCGAAAGGAAAAGGTTTCTTGAAGTTTTAAATGTTTTTATTTCTTTCTATGAAATCATCCGTATCTAATTATTATTTCAAAGTTATGGTTTGAAGCATGATCTTAATGATGGATTATTGAAATTGGGGCAGATTTAAAGTTTTAAGTAACGTTTTCTTCGAAAGTTGATTTACTATCCAAATCTTGGTTTTTGATGAAAAGAAAATGATCTTCTTAAATCCCTCGGTTTTGAAATGATTACTTGATAATTAATGAGATTACAACCTTGAGGGACCTATGTGTTAAATGAGTTTAAGATCCTTAAATACGGGACTATTGATATATGAATGATAACGGCAAAATATGATATCTACGACTTGCAAGTCTTGGTATGACGATA
Organism: Jaltomata sinuosa; assembly: GCA_003996215.1. Taxonomy (NCBI): domain Eukaryota; kingdom Viridiplantae; phylum Streptophyta; class Magnoliopsida; order Solanales; family Solanaceae; genus Jaltomata; species Jaltomata sinuosa. Next base: position 47,494 of record QJPP01000939.1, on the reverse strand, counting down.
CCAACCTACGAATGCCTTAAGAAAGTTAAGAGTTCCAAATGAATGATTTGTTAAATGTTTGAAATATTAAAATATGGGTTTAAGAGGATTAGATGGTTAACCGAGAAGGGATGAGTTGAACGAGGCTCAACACCTGAAATCGTGTTTTGCCAATACGGGTATGAGTCGAACGGGGCTCTTCACTCTGAGCCGAATGGGGCTCCTTACTGTATGCTTGACTTGTTCAGCTGTATGCAGTTATGGGGTGATTACGACATGACGCTCCGATCCTTGAGGCAAACTTGGGTTGGAGGCTCTGCCGATCGAGCTTTGGTCTGACCCACATAGCCTGTGGTGAAATAAATGTCGGTGATACCATCTAGCTTAGAAGTAATATATACATATAAATGTCTTATTTGTTGATTGGAAAATTGCCCCATAGTCTATGTTCATGATCTATGTTATATGATGTCCCTTCCCCTGGATTGCATGCCAGTACTCGTCGTACTGACCGTCTTCGGATGCTACATCTTTTCATGATGCAGGTTCAGAGACCTTTCCACGTGGTTCTGTGCAGCACTAGGATCTTCGGGACTTTGATAAGCAAGCGGTGAGCCCTCCATACTTCTGGAAGGCATATGTTTCCCTTTTATTAGTTGATTGGAGAACTCTAGTACGTTTTATGGTATCGTTGGGGCTATGTCCCGGCTTAGGAGTTTATTCTTGATAATTAGAGGATTTGTAGACTGGTATTAAAGACGATTGTTGACTATCTTATTCGGTTGGATTATTTTACATTGGGCTTGTTTCCGCAAATCTCTTATACGTGTGCGTATAATATATGCTAAGGGGTTTACTCGGGTCTCATTGACCTGGGTTGAACGTTATGTCCGGGGTATAGTCCCAAGTCGTGACATATGTATCCCTATCTTCTTTACTATAGCTTCCTCAGGGCACTCATAGACTATTATCTTTTCCCCGCCTTCGATCATCTGGCTATCAAAAGGTCTAGTTAAGTGAGATATGTAATATACACATGATAGTTCTCCATGTAATTCGGGTATTCCAATATGCGTATTCCACGTCAAAACTAGCATTTTATCACCAACAGTAATAACGAAGTGTTCAAGATGGGATACGTCCCACAAGTCACAAACTAACCAGAGAACCATTCCTAATAACTTGTACTCCTTATTATGTGTCGGCATAGTCAAACAGATATATGGAGCTGTTACTTGATTGCTGCACCATTCTGGAATTTCATTGCATTGGAGATAAACTAGTAAGCTTGCTTCATCAGACAAAGACACAAGATCATTAATAATATGATTGGAGAGAGAGACACAGAGAGAAAGAGAAGAGAGACTAACCTGATGTGGATCTTTTCTAGATGGAAATGATAGAGAAGATGCATTAAAGTAGCCTTCATTAAATGGATTCTGCAAAGAATTACAATTAATCATGTTGATCCGCGTCACAGAAAGGAGGTTGTCCAACCCTGTAATGTCAACCAACTTCTTGCAATTCCTAAGTCGAAGAGTTTCAAGATTCACTATACAATAAACAAGTTGATTCCACTCTTTTAACTAAGCTTTAGTGCAACTCAAGAAACTAGCACTATACAATGGAAAAAGTTGATAACATAAATCAAAAGAAAATTTCTATATAGAAGCTACTGCTATTGAAGATGCTCAATTGTTCAAAACCAAAATGGCTTTGTACCCCGATAGTAGTAAACATTCTACTACATCCATCTTCCCATCTTCATTGCCATCATTTTCCTTTTCTTGTGTGCTTTATGATTTCTGCAATACTCAGCTTCCTCTTGGCATTTTCCATTGGATTAACCACAACAATGACCTTCTCTTCTTGTTTAAAGCAAGTGATGTTTTTCTTCAAGGATTGAATTGATATCATCTGTTTGAAACTCTTTTTGGATTCTTTTCCACTTACACTGTTTGTTCTTCTGGCTTTTGTTCATCATCTGAGAATGAGAATGATCTGCGGTTGCTGGAAATGATGTAACATTACCGTGTTGGTCTAAATATAACAGATGGATCCCCATCTTCTTTACTGTTTTTTCTTTGCCTTGCTCGAAGACTTCCATCTTTGAAAGGTGGCATCAAGTTAGTTCTGTATTGTACACATGATACTTCTGCGTGCCCTGTGCATATTTCATAACCATATTGCCAATGGAATATTGACGGCATTTTTCCGTCAATGATAATCTCCTAGCCATCCCATGGACCAGAAAAATGAACACACCAAGAATCATTCCTAAAAACTTATCCTCCTTATTATGTGTGGGCATACTGAAGCAGATAGATGAAACTGTTATTCGATTGCTGCACCAATCAGGAATCTCATTGCTTTGTAGATCAATACTCATACCCTGCTTCATCAGACCAAGATGCAAGATTATTAGTATGATAGGAGATAGAGATAGGGAACTGTTGACTTGGGAAATCAGATAAAAAGGTATGTATCTCTTTCCCCATTCTCACTTTCTTCACTTCCAGAATAAAAGGAGGCTAGATCCCTAACATTCATTCTTTTAATTATTCAAGACTTAAAGTTATTCTCTTTCATAAAAAGAGCTTGCAATTATGTTACATATATATGATTTTGCTGACGATTACTCTCTGCGTATTCTCAACCACTTCTGCTAAGCCAAAGTAGTAAAAGAAATTCATTTCAAAAAATTGTCTATTGTGTTGTAATTTTTATGCTTTACAGAAGGTCACGGGTTCAAACCTTGGAAACAGCCTCTGGCAGAAATGCAAGGTAAGGCTGCGTACAATAGACCCTTGTGGTCGGGCCCTTCCCCGGACCCTGCGCATAGCGGGAGCTTTAGTGCACCGGGCTGCCCTTTTACTATAGACGCTTAACATTTTTTCTCTATGTTTTGCTACTTTCAAGGGATTTAACAATGAAATCCAAAGTAGTGAATTTCGAGTGCTCAATTGAAAGATCTGAACTTCTCGAATTAATAGTAAATTTTTGAAAATTTGTGAATCTTCACCTTTGTCCTCTTTTAAATAATAATAGGAGAACTTTTTTTGAGCCTTTTTCGACTACTTCTCAAATAAAGTTTTAAAAAATAATAATTCAAAAATATTCATCTAATATAACCTTATTCTAAGAAGTGGAAGGTGTGCATCAGTAATTTTAGAAGTGCATGCCAAATGTGCCGATTTTTTGGAGAATGAAGGCAACAAGCACGAAGCTGATTGGATGATCTAGCTAGGAGACTGCAAAAGCATATTTGTTTCCTAAATATGAAAAATAAATCTGATTTTATTGAAAGGAAGAACAGATGAACATTAACTTTATTTCACTAGAGACTGGAAAAAGTATACGCAGAAACTATCTCAAAAAAGCAAATGAGTAGTAGTATATCAGCTTATTGCATCATATGATACATTCTAGTAATAAAGAACACAATGTGCATTCTAAATTCATTAAATCGACTATTCGAATACTTGCACTTGTTATCAAAAAAATCTTTGGATGTGTTCTGTTTCCACATATTTGCTTCATTATTGCTAGTTTCACGATTACAGCTGCAACACAAGAGTCACAAGCTTTACATCTATCAAGACATTCACACAAAATGTACACATTAATATGCTACTACTTGCGGTGGCCAGATTTTCCAAGACCACTCTTCCATTATAGTTCTGTAGGTGTTGCAAAGATCAAGGGTGAATGAGGAAAGGATTCTTGAGTTCCATCATCCGTTGTTCGGTTTGAACCTGATAAATGTAATTCAGTGAGAAATCATGAACTGCGGAACTACTAGCCCTGAATAAGATATCTATAGCAAATATGATTTACATGCAATGTGCATTTATTCTAATTCATACTGCTCCCTAATTTAAGCAAGATCAGTAGAATATGTTTATGGGAATATCGGTATCAAGATCATGCATGTTACCTCATAGCAGCTTCTTTACATTTCAGGGAGACTTCATTGAAGGTTACAAGTCCAATTTGCTTCTCTTTTGCTATCATATTATCTCCCTGCATGAAGATCATATCATGTTATGAAGGAAAAGAAAAACTTAAAAAGGTTTTAGCTTATGCTTATTGATGAAGTAAACTTACCATCATAGCATTTACACATTTCAAAAAATTGTCGACGAAAATTCAGGAGCTTTCCTTGTATATCTTGATCAATATGCGCAAGTAGTTTACAACCTGTACCAGAAAAGGCTTAACAGACCTACAGGAAATCGATTAGAAGTATTCGAAGGTCATGGTTCCTATGGACCTTTTTAATGATCTCTTTTTCCAGCTGAGTCACATTTTCATCTTCTGCAAAATGTTTTCTTGATGTTGCTTTGAGAACCTTCTCTATCGCAGTAGCTATTCACTGAATCTTCGTTTTGCTAAGAAATGCTCCAACAATCTGTAGAGAGAATTTTGTGGATTGTTCGGAAGAGTCAGGCAAGTTCCGCATATCAAATAGCCAAAACATGACAAGAAAGAAACAGGATTTTCATTTGATAACACTATTGAAAATATGAAAGTGCCTCAGTTGAGGACATGACCAACCTCGATGCTTTTGGTTAATGATTTCAATATCTTTTTGCAATTTTCACCATCAGTTTCCTGCATATAAAATGTAACCCAACTTTGGTTACGTACTGAAAAGAACAAATGGAATAAAAAGAAAAAAGGGAAAGGCTTTATCAAGTAAAACACCTGAAAGAGCTATTTTTCTGATATCTTTATCATGAAATGTCATAAGTGGTACAAGTATGTCAGAAACCTGCACAAATAATGTCAAATTTGCATAAGAAAGGCATATGCCGAATGAAAATCCAAAGCTTCAGAACCAACCTGATCGACCCATACAAAGAACTTCCTTTTGAACTGTCTAGTTAAGCGAAGTAAAAGTTTACATGCCCTAAGTTTCTCCCCCAGAATAAAATCGCTTGTGGCACTGCACAGAAATGCTGTGTGTTAGTGGAAAAGCCAAAGTTCGCTAAGAACCTTAAGGAAACAAGTTTCAAGAAAACCCGAGACCCCATTTATCATTGGCATCAATAGATCATGAAACAGAGAGTAATAATCACTCGACATATGTTGAACAAGATTAACTAAACCAGACAAGGCAAGAATTTTTCTCAATCCTTTGGAAGAATTGAACTTATTCAACAATTTTAAACTGAGTTCTTGAACAGACTCACTCAGTTCTTCACCTAGACAGATGGGAAACTCCAAAAACAACACAAGGTGCAATCTTGAACCAACAATGGACCCGCATTCATAGACTCCAAACAGAAAGTGAGCATATCCTTCCACTCCCCCTGTTTCTCGATAAGAATACAGCTGAATATCCGAGATGCTGTCTTCCACGTAAGTTTGCAGACCTCTCTGGGGTTATCTTGTTTAAGAATTTCAAGAATCGCTATTTTGAGCTCGGCCCTGACGATGTGGGAGGTCTTACTCCAGACACTGCTCGACTTACGGGGAGAATCGAGAAGAAAGTGAAGAAGGAGCTGTGATAGCTTCAAAGACAATAAATTTGGGTAATTGGATTTGCATAAATTGTATAATCTTTTGTTAACGCGTGATGTATCTAAGTTTGTAATGAGATGTTGAATGGCACCATGATTTGGAGAGTTAAGAATTTGTAGGGATTTCCCTCGAAGTGCTTTGTAACTGCTGCTTGGAAGGGCTTTCGCTCGAAGTGCTTCGTAATTGCTGCTTGGAAGGCTCTTTCTTTCTTCTTGGGATTATCTTCCAATATTAGAGGAAGAACTTTGGCCTCTTTGGATTTCGGAAGAAAATCTGCCTTTGCAAGACGGTGACTATCCACTTTTGGCGAAGAAGAAGAAGAAGCAGCCATTGCAGAGCAAAACAGAGAAACATAAAAACAGAGAAAAAGAGAAAGAGAGAAACAGAGTATATATTCAGTTTCTTATTTGGCGGTTATCAACTGCCTACTTGGAATAAAGACAAGAAAATTATTATTTTTGTATAAATATATAGACAGTGAAAATTATATCGAATCTAATTTTATAGTATTTTTTGTATAGTTTTTAAACATCTAAAATCTAATTCTAAAATACCGAATTAATATAATCTAATTTCGCTTGGAAAGTTGGTCAAATCGACTCTCGAAAAGTGAAACGTGACAAAGAAAGGAGTAACGTACTCTTATTGCTAAACCATAGTTAGTTAATATATTTAAACACGGAAATCGAAATGCGGATAAATTTTGACCTTTGTATAGTAAAGAGTTAATGGTCAAACATACCTAAACTCACTTTTTTGCGAGTTTCTTACATGAACTATATGTTGTTCATTAACTTTGCCTACTTAAACTATCTCTATCTATTAAAACACACTTGATTGATTAGTTGATGGTGCGAAATGTACACGCTCTATTTTATTTTTTTTATTTTCAAAAAGGTGTCAAGTGGCACTCCACGTAGGTTAAAACACAGCTAAACTATCACATATTTTTTTTAATTTCATACCTTAACTATCCAATGTTTCTATTATATACCTAAACTATTAACTATTAGAGACGTTGCGAACCCATTTTATGGGGGGTTTCAAACCTCACGCGCTGATTGTCAAGTGATTTCAAATATTTGATCAACTCAACAATGAGGTGTGTTTTAATATATAGGGTGTAAAGTTCATGTATGTGATGAAATACTGGATAGTTAAGATATGAAACTCTTGAAAATGTTATAGTTTAGATGAAGTAGAAGCTTGGATGTTCACTTAACTTTGGGTAATAAGTCATTATAGTCATTCAACTTTATTTTGCCTCCTAAAAATCACTTAACAAAGTTTAAGAAAGCAAAAAACAATTTTGAATCTTGTGGTCTGAAACTAAAGATATATAAAACACACCAAAATTTTCTTTAATCTTGTGGCTTAAACTAAAGATATATAAAACACACCAAAATCTCTTTAATCTTGTGATCTCAAACTAAAGATATATAAAACGTATCAAAATTCCCTTTAATCTTATGGTCTTAAATAGGGGTGGTCATTCGGTTTTTTATTTTGATTTTTAAAATTTTAGTCCAGGTCTTCAATTTTCAGTTTTTTGTTAGTGTGTACCAAACACCGAACAAAATTATTTTGGTTCAGTTTTATTATTTTCAAGTTCAGTTTTTCTAATTCAATTTTTTGGTATGAGTCTTATTAATGGGCTATTTTTTTTATTGTAAAATGGGCTACTTCTTTTTTAATGGGTAAACAACAGAAATCCACTAGTATAGGAGTTAATTACTCCCTCAGCCACTAATTTTCAATATTACATATTATACCACTAAAAAAGAAGTCGGATGCATGGTTAAGACGTCCGAATATATGATCCAGTCGCCTGTATACGCATGTATTCGGGGGCATACGGTTAAGACGCATGTATCTGGGGGGTTACGACATGTATCCGGGGAATTACATCATGTATCCGCATGTATCTAGAGGTAAATTGTTAAGAAGTGAGATATCACATGTATCTGCATGTATCGAGGGTTTATGACATGTATCCGCATGTATTTGGGGGAGGGTTGTTAAGAAGTGAAATATTATGTAATTAATTCAAAGTAGTGAAATAATAAGTAGATATGGTAAGGATGTTTGGTTATTTAGGTAGTTTATCTTCTTTTTTTATATTAAAAAAAGATTATTTTTTGTTTTCTAATTTGAAATAAACTATTTCAAATTTTGTGTTCCAAAGTTTTTCGGGTAAAAAACATAACTAGGCAACATTTTAAACTTTTTTGAACATAAATTATTGCATGTATGTTTTTTTTATGAAGAAATGAGATCTTTTTGCAAATGAATAAAAGAAAATGGTCTTTTTAGATCTCTTACGTGTAAAAATATCTTATTTATAAAAATAAAGATCTCTTGACACAAAATTTAAAAAAATGATAAGTGGCCTAAAAAGCTAATTCTAGACACGTTATTTTTAGCACATAAACCCCTACGCCCTAGTTAATCAAAAGTCACTAAACTTATGATTTAATTGCACGAGATCTATTGATACTAATTTTTCTAATTTAAAACTACAAAGTGATACATACATTTTCATGTTTTCCTTAAATAATACTTTTTCCTTTTCAATTTGTTTGTCTTACTTTCATTTTTAGTCAATTTTTATATAAAAAAATGTTTCTTTCCATTTGTATTTTTTGGAAATTCTTTAATTTTAACTTTTTACATGATATATTTAAGATCACAAGATTAAACATATTTTGGTACATTCCAAATATCTTTAGTTTTTTTAGCTCCCGTTTGGCAACAGATTTTGAACTTGAACATTTGAGTTTTTGAAGGTGTGATTTTCAATTTTTGGAATTTGAAAATTTTTTGAAGACAGATTTTCAAAATCTGATTCAAAATATATGGTCAAACAAATATTTGAAGGCAAATTTTCAAAATCTGATCCAAAATTTATGATCAAACAATTATTTGAAGGTAAATTTTTAAAATATGATCCAAAATCTATGGTCAAATGCTAATTAAAAAGTTTTCTTTATTCTTTTAAACTTTATGTCAAGTTAAAATCAGATAAATAAATTTAAACGTAGAGAATAATAAAAAAAAATAGACTGTTAATTAGACCGATCGTATTTTGCACCAAGTTAAAGAACGGATCCGTATTAATTGTACAGAAATCAATTTTAACCAAAAAAATATCTCTCTTTCCCGCTCAAAGTTGGAATAGAAATTAGTCAATAAAATAAAAAATTAATTTGTTTAGGATTTAGAATTAGGTTTCTCAATTTCACTATTATAAATAGAGTCGTTACTGCCTTTTTTCCCTCAGCGTTATTGTCTTTTTGGGAATTGTATCCTTGGGACAGTTTTGTTCAATGTCTGATCAAAAGCCTTTGCTTAGCATTAAGAAGACATTCTTTTACAATTTTTTTCCATCAAAAGATGAAGAAGAAGCTTGCAAACTTAACAACACTCCATGGGTGGTGACTCGAGAACTAATAGAGATACGGGACATATACCCTGCCCCGATAATCGATTTGAAAAACCCGTGGCAGGTCAAGAAAAAGATCACCCGTGATGAGGTCGTTCTAGGAAAGATGGTGATTCCGTTTTTCGAGATGTTTGAGTACATTCTTCGATATTGGAAGTTAGACGTGGCCAAAAGTTTGGAGAAGGGGTACGGGGTGTGTGTTGACGTGTTTGATGTAACGCTGGAGAATGACCCTAAGAAGTATAAAGGTGGAAGTATTTCCTTTAGGAAGCTGTACAATGATGACTTTTCTCTGTCGTGCATGGAATTGTTCAACAATCGCGGATTGGGTGTTGGTGATGAAATTGGGCTATATTGGGATCCTAGGTCTTCAAGTTTAATGTTCAAATTGCTTTCTCAGATTCGCACTTAGTGAAACTATTCAAGAATTAGGACCAAAAATAGCATACCATAGTCTTTTTGTCAGTATGACTCTTTCATATGATTGTAATAGTTAAACGTTTACTGATATTGATTCGATTCTGAATATGATGATTCTTGAAGTTCCCAATTTAGTCTGCATAATCCCCTTTCTGTACTTGTGTTTTCATTCCCTGTTATTATAAAGCTCTTCTTTTTTAATCACCTAAAGTAAATTAGGGGTGTTTTAATATGAGAACAATGTAGTTTGGGGGGTTTCGTGAAATTTCGCAAAGCCCTAATAGTTTAGGGGGTTTGAATAGCAGAGCGGTTGCCCTCACTGTTTTTAGTATTTAAATAAGCATCTGCTAATAGATGATCAGTTGCTAGTTTCATGCTCTGTTGTAACTGAAGATTACAGCTGCAACACAATGAGTCACAAGTTTTAGAAGAAGATAATACAACAGATTTGAGAGAATTCTCAGAATTCCATATTTAAAAAAGCGCGTAAATGAAAAGCACGTGAACAATATCTGATCCATTCTAATAAAGGACACAAGTATCGGTCATTAAAATCGACTTCCAAAGTCCATTAAAGAAAAGATCGGACAGGAAGTTAAATGAAGTCCTGGTAACACTTGATAAACAACCTATCAGTTATTAACCACAATGTAATGAATCAACGAAATGGACAGAAACCGTTGGAAGAAGGCATAACTGTCTTGAGGACACAATGTTTTGATGTTCTCGCTTACCTAACTTTAGATGTGCTCTCTACAATGAAGATTATACAGGTTAAAGTGATTGGGAAAAAATATAAAAGGAGCTTAAAATACGAAAGAAGGTTAGTATACTCGCAGAAAATGCCTGGAGATAAGGACTTAAGATGACCTCATTTTGTGCATGACATCAGTAGTGGACGATTACATCAAGCTTGTCTTCTCCCGTCATTTCTGCAACATATTCCTTAATCACGGTCAGAATCTTTAAGTTGATGGCTGCCATACAGTGTGATAAGACTTTTAATGAAGCAATATCCCCAAAACTGTTCGGGATCTCCTTAAGCATATCACATCATAGACTCAGGTTTTGAAGGTTGGGTAGTCAGTGAATAGGATATTAGATAAAAATTCCTTAACTCCAAATTTCGCAAGCACGAAGGGAGGTGAAAATCAAACCGACAGTATGAATCGCAATGAAAAAAAATGCAGAAACTTCCTCAAGTTCATTATGGACATCCAATCTCTGAAAATGGATCTGCTCTGCTGAACAATCCTTTAGTTCTTCAATGGTGAATGCAAGGCTTCAAAGATTGGGAAACCTTTTGAAAATATCCTCTGCGTCTTCCAAACAGAAGAGATGATAGTTCAAAGACAGAACAATCATCGATTCTCACATGTCGTAGCTCTGCAAGACTCCAAACACTAGGTGATAGTACCATGCATGTTTGAAATGTTATGCACCAACAGAGTTTCTAGATTCAAGAGATTTGAAAATGACTTTTTGTATGCGTCCTAATTTTTAAGAACCTCAAATGAACAAAGCAGACCTATTTCATTCAGCAAAGAATCTGTCAATCTTATGTCTGGCAGCTCCAACCTTTTAAGAAGCCTCAAGTTTCTTAGGTGACAGCGTAGGAAAAATGGCAATCCCGAATATCTACATGCCAACCTTGTTTAGGCTTCAAATAGAGGAGGTGTTTAACATAAGGATTTTTCTGATGAAACAGATAATCATCCAAGTGCTCCAACACATGCCAAGAGAACGAACAATTTGTCATGATGAATAACATCCTTGGGAACATCAGTGAGAATAATCAATAGGAACTCTATCATGACATGAATGTTTCCAGTACTAGAAGTAAGAAAAGTTACTATGTGCATAACCTCTGGTTCAATATTCAATTGAACATGGCAAACTACACTTCTTTAGGATGATAGTGGAGCAAACCTCTGATGAAGCTTAAGTCACCAAGTTCCTTATAGGGATATATGTAACACCTTAGGCAATCTCACATCAATAAAATATATGAGAAACGTAAGGTATATAAGGAAGCAAAGTTATCCCTGTTGACGCATTTTAAAGTCGTACAAGCCTACACCTAAAATTGACAATATTAATATTGTTGGGTTGTTAGTTTGTTACTTATTATATATTCAAGTTTGAAATTCAGATGTGACATTTTATCCATCAAAATTATCTTCAATCAGTAACATGGTACTTTTGTCAAACTAAAATAACTGAAAAAATTGGACAGAGATGTATTAACTAACACAAAACTGATTTTGTAACAATATATATAGGGTCTAAACTCTTTCAATCATCTGACTGAAAGCTTTTGCATTACCACAAGAATAAGGGTACATTCAAGTCTTTGTTTCTGTTTTCCTGCATAATTGAAGAAGTATCACGAAACTCACTAAATGTGAACTCAACTACCAGAATATATTAATTTGAGATCATAATAGGAACCAACAAACTTCAAAAATAAATTCGCCTCTGGCTGGCTAGCGAACATGAAAACTGGAGCATATTGACACAGAAGCACTGAAAATCCTAGCTAATAACTAGAGCAAAAGAAAGATAGAAGACGAAAGGCAACATGAGAGTTGCTGGCTGCTCAACTGTTGGGCGTGGCCTTTAGTGGCACCTGCAGACCCCTCTGGACAAGTACCTGCTTTTAGCATAAATGACAGTTGTAAGTAAATTGCCTTGGAAAAAATCATCTTCTGGCAGTTGAAATTCTTATTTGCACGATCTAAGATCAAAATTAAAATGATGAAATTACCATAGAATGCTCTTCTTGAGCCATTTATGCTGCCCTTCTAAGTTTGGCTAGTTCAACCAAGACATTCTCGAGGGGAACTCTCAGCTTGCTCTCTTTAGTCTGCAGTTTTTCACAGCAGCATTAGACCATTTTAATACAATGCTAAGTACACAAATTATATAAAATGATATAGACAGAGCACAACATTCATACAGTACTTGTGAAGAACCTCATAAGAAATAGCGGTTAAAGAGTTGCAACTATTTCCTCAGTCTGACTTTCGTGGAAGTCTAATTGATTTCATTCCTAAGTAGAATTGGGAGTTGTTCTTTGGGGGCTTTCGGGCCCCTCTCGATCTTTTTCGTAGTGTACTGTCGAACACCACTTAAGAATTGACTGTGAAACCAATGACGCAATCATTCTACAAAAGCTCGACACTGAAAACAGATTTGAAACCAAAAGCAATAATTCCTTTTCGGGGGGGGGAGGATAAGTTAACTAACAACAGTAGTTTAACTCATTGTCCTGCCTAGTCAAACTTAAAATATTTTCATTATTATCTGTCAAATCTAAAAAATTAGGAGAATGGACTCTTGAAATGTCAGATTGGCAATGACAAAGCTTTGTGTAGCATGTCACTAGAACAAAATCAATAGTACAGTCCATACCTTAAATGAGGGAACAAGAGCAAACACTTGATCAACAGATACCAAGTGAATGTTGGCAATCATGCAGAGCTGCATCCATACAATACAACAATGAAATATGAACACATTGCCTCACATTTAAAAGATTGAAGTATTAACAGGTCGAAATTCAATACCTCCCCATCAGAAATACCATGTTGTTTTAGAGGCCTGATCTGAGTTGAAGAAACCAGTAATAGAAAATTTCAAGAGACAATTATAACACGCCATACAAAAGTTGTCTTTTTTCTTATAATAACAAAAAGTCAAGGATACTCAAGTATTTGTTTAACAACCTGGGGATTATCATAAAGCATGTTCCTTTGAGCATATGCCAATCCCCTGTCAAATGAACTGGTAGCAAACAAAGTCAAACCCTTTTCCACCATTTTCTCTTGGATTCCTTGCAAAAGATAAGCAGCTTCACAATCCATCAGGCATGTTGTATTTTCTGGAAGTTCTGAATATAAATCAAGAGATTCTTAGAATGAAAAATAGAAAATAGAATTGACACTTAAGTAGTCTACTCTTATCGTAAGCCATTTAGCTGTGACGTCTTGCTACAAGATATACTCGGTCACATAACCAACAATAATTTTAACTATGTATATAAACAATGTAATTTTTCATCGAAGGAGGTTCATATGAAACCCCTGGCCCTACCTAGCTCCTGTATAATCCCCAGAACTAGGAATAACAAGTCATAGTCAGAATTAAAAAAATAGAAAAAAGCTAATTGTTTACCAGGAGAATTGAGAGACTCTTTTCCTCCTTTTTTTGCCATTGTTATTCACTGTTCACAAAACCATTAAACACAAACAACAGATGGTCAAAAATGTTTCAGGGATTTGAGATTACCAAACAACTACAAATATTTTCAAACATTGAATTACCTGATGAAGAACAGAAGGGCAGTGAAAGGAGAGAAAATTTAAGCTGGTGAAGAAAGGCACCAGAAAATGGAGCAATCAGATTGTTAGTTGTTTTATTTAAGCAATCAGATTACTTGTTCCAATTAAACATCTGAGCATATAATAAAGTGTTCTAATTAGATATTTTTAATTCAAACTTCAAAAAACTTTTATGATGGTTAGCTTGACAATATAATATATGTGTATATGTTTTTTCATTGAAATGTTTAATAGAAATAATTTCTCATGTGTTCAAGCGGAGCGAATCATAATTCAGAGTGTTTAAATAAAACTCAATAATAATTTTACCTTCTTACACCCTAATAATTTAACATCTAATAGATCCCTAGTTAAAAATAGATGGACTTCACGTTTTTTTTTTTTAAAAAAAAATGTAAAGTTAACCGTCAATGACTTCATGTGTACAATTTTTTTTAAAAAAAAAATGCAAAATTAACCGTCAAGAATTCCACATGTTAAAATATGAAGAAAAAAATGTATCAAAATTTTAGCCCTCAAGTTTTTAAAATGCTTAAAATGGCATCTAGATGTTATTTTAATTATCTTTTACAGAATGGCGAAGCATTGGTGTAGTGAGTGACAAGTTGTAATGATATATTTTGGGTCCTATGAAGTTTTGATGATTAACAAAATAACATGAAATAGGTAAGCTAAGTTGGTCCATCAACGCACATGGTTGGTGAATCTAAAACTGTGATATAGGCTCGTGAAATGGGACAATCCAAGCTAGCATACTAGAGTGAGTTATTGGATAACTCTAAGTCAATATTCAGAATAAATTCAAGTGCTAAATTGAAGAGTTGAAGTTTGATTACAACACTTAAGAAGGCACGAGTTTGAATGCAAGGAGGAGTCTCACTTGAAGTAGAACTCTAAGCAAGTAGAGTTCGGATGAAAGAAGGAGTTCAAATGAAAGAAGAACTCCTTGAGGAGTTGTGCTTAAATAGAAGAGCTATTATCCAAAGCACTCATGCACTCACAGAGCAAACAAAGGCAATTGTGAAATTGACTTTAGGAAGTGCAACAGAGGATACTGAAGGAACACATTGAAGAACCTGGTCCTAAGTACCGAATCTAGCTAACGTGTCTTAGAAGTGATGTATTCGGAGTTGTTATTTGAGTTGTAATCATAGTTCAGTGTGTTATAAATTGAAGTAGGATTGCTGTCTTCAAGTTGGATTAACTCAAAGATGTGGAAAACACAAACCTTGGGTGGTTGGTGTTGTGAGGAATTAGAGTTTGTAATTCCTAGGTTACATTGAGTTGTAATCATTTCGTTGAGGCTCATTGTGTTAGTGAAGTTGGGGTTAAATCCTGTAGAGGTACAAGTCGTGATTTTTACACCTTTGTGAGCTGGGTGGTTTTCCACGTAAAAATCACTGTGTTATTTAGTTACTGTTTTATTACTGTTGAAACACGTTAGGCAACATGTTTCATTAATAGGCAACTAATAAAATTAACTAACTAAACCAGTAGGTCGTACAGATTATCAATTGGTATCAGAGCGGGTATCTTATTTAAAGGCAAACACCTTAAGATTAGATTCAGAAAATGAATTATGCACCACCAATTGGACATTGTGAAGGACAATCCACCACCAGGCCTCTTCTCTTCAATGGATCTCATTTCATTTGGTGAAAAGCTAGAATGGAGGACTTCATTCAAGCTGAAGACTGTGAATTATGGGACAGGATCACTGAGGGTCCAACTATTTATATGAAAACTGTTGAAGGAGCCTCTATGAAGAAAGTAAGAAGTGAATTCACCAAACGAATATACAATATGTTTTGTTTCATTCCTTATATATATTTTTTCACTTTGGTTAGGACATTGAAAGATGAAACTATTGACTTTCATATATGATTAGTTATGTTTGTTCTTTGGAAATTAAATATAGACATAGACAAATGTAAAGATAAACTTTTGTGGTTTGACCTTTTTTCGAATTTCGCGTATAGTGGAAGTTTTAGTGTACCGAGTTTCCTTTTTTTAAAAGACAAATATAAAAATATTAGAATTAAATTGGATTTAGACTTAAAAAAGGTAATCTTAATTTGTTTGTTGAAAGTGTTTTTACTATTTATGTTTAAAAAAATTGCACTCATTGAGATGGGAAACACACGCAATGCGTGTGTCCAGAACCTAGTATTATTAAAAGTGAGAAACTTCAAAGTGCAAAGTTAAATTATCATTTTACCCCTACACTAAATTAAAATCTAATTAAATTTCTAATCAAATAATATTATTTTAATAAAGTAAATCAAAATCTAATTATGTAATTGTAATATTTTAGTTACGTAAAGGGTAAGTTAGAAGTCTAATGGTTGTACTAAAATGATACTCACCCAATTCACCATAAAGCTATAAACGTTAGTTATAGAAAATGTGGTTAGATGGGATAAAATTAAACTATCATAAGTTGTCCGTTTTATTTCATTTTTCTGAGCTTTCATCAGTTTATCCCATTTTTTTAATTAATATTATTTTCTACTTCTTTTTTGCTTCCATCAGTTAAAAGAATTTTTCACGTTCTTTTACCTTCTATTTAATCAGTAGCTTGATCTATCTAAAATACTCAATTTGTTGTGTTCTCAGCAGTCGAACAATTTCTCCAACAAAGGTATATTGTTTTATATTAGTTCTTCAATTAACTTTCCTTCAAATTAAGCACATATAACCAGCTTTCTTTAAGCTGCACGGCCCTTTGTTTTGCTATTAGTTTTCATTTTTTTTGTTCTTTGTTTTTCATTGCTTGTGTTTTCAATCTTCACACTTTGTTTTATATTATCTGACTTATTTTTCTTGGTCATCTTTAGAAATTTTCACATCTACTCAATCTCTTCATTCATTTTTCTTTCATTTAATATTTGTGGAGTTTGCGTTTATTGATTTGGTTGGCTCAATACATAAGAATTCTATATGTAGATATAGTTGATGTGTGATAAAAATATTATATACATAAGATATATACTATTATATTTTCATATTTACAAATTATTATATTAAATTAGAATCGGTATATTTTTCACCATCTTTAGGAATTAAGATGAATACGATGACGAGAGAGAAATTTCTTGAGATGAAGACAACAAATAACAGAGAGCGAATGATCAGAAAAATAATGGATAACACCCAAAGTTTGGTATGTGGTGATTCTAATTGATAGGAATTAATTAATGAAATGCTTCATTATAGAGATTGTATTTTAATCTATATTGACAATTTACTGCATTAAGAAGGTAAAAATTATCTTCTCAGCTATATTGTGTTCATCTACTGTATTGCCACACTTGAAAAAAAAAGTCAGCGACAATTATTGTTAGTATTTTAAACCCCTACACTAAATCATCTAATTAATTAAATATTAATAATAATTATATTATATCATATTAAATATTAAAAGTGAGAAGGTGTTAAGTGCCCTTTTAAGAATTAAATTAGTTACAATTTTTTATCTCTTTTTCTTCTTCTTCTTTTTGGTATTTATTTGCATTGCCTAATCTTTTATCTCCTTTATTTATTTATTATTTTTCTCTTTTATTTATTTTAGTTATTCACCTTCATAACTCATATCTAATTACATATTTAATTACCCCTCTTAATATCTATAGCTCTCATGCTTTTCATATTCATAACCTTTAAATATTTAATTTGAAACTTTAAAATATCTTTTAGTATTCATTTTTATGCCAAAAGGGTGAGTCTTATTTTGAGTTTTAACTTCTTTTACACTTTCTCTATTAATGTTTTGTTTTAATTTTTGGAGCTTCATTTTTCAAAATTTCTTAATTAAGAACTAATCTATTTTCCTAACTTTTCTGTTCAGTTTTATGTATGTAAATGTGTATGTTCAATTTTGGTACAAGGTGTCGACAAGAACTCAAAAAATTATGTCCTGATTCTGTGTTTCTTCTTCCATCCATATTATTACGATTAAAATCTTAAGAAGGATGTGTATATTGTATTTTTTTTCTCTGTTTAATTTTTTTTGTGTATGTTTCTCTATATTAAACTTCTTTAATTTGATTTTTTACGAATTTTTGATTGACGTACGTCTATATTTTTATTTGGACTTAAATTAGCCATTTATGACTTTATTGAAAGTTGTTAATTATGTACTAACCAAAGTTCAAATTTTACGATTAATTGCTTAAAATAAATTAATTTTAAACATTAAAATACACCTCTCATTCGGTGTTTGTCATACTTTTAAAAATTTATTTGTAATTGTTGCATTTTATTACTCATTACATGCATGTTTTCATATAATTTTAATTATTCTAACAGATCTATAGAAATTTATATGGGACACACGTGTAACGCATGTGCCCAGAACTAATTATACTAAAAGTGGGAAGATCCTATGTCTAAAGTTGAATTATGAAAATATCTTTCACTAACATTTTAAATAAGAAAATGTCCTTCACTAATGTTTAAATTAAATCAATAATAATTTTTTCAGTAGATAAAATAATTAAATAATAATTTACTTTGATATCATATAACTTTTTTAAACAGTAAGTTGAATCACCAAAAGTTTTGCTGCATACCCTTTAGACATAATATAATAGCATTCTAATTAAATGTTCAACTTTATTTTGCATTACACAAGTTAATAGAAAATGAAAAGTATTAGATTGTCATAATTTTATTTTTCCAATTCATATGTTTTACGGTAGCCAAAAATTACTGAGTATCATTTAATAGGATGCAATTTTCAATTAACATTCATTTAATTTTTGAAGAATAATTTAGTAAATTAATTTTGCATTAAAGGTTTTTATTAAAATATATATTGATGAGATGTTAAAACTTACCTTTTTCCACTTCTTTATGAGCTCTAATTGTTCATTCTTTTAGTTTCTACCATTAAAAAATACTAGTGAGTTTATTCGTGCTTCGCGTGATTATAAAAAATAAAATAATAATTTTATAATTTAGTCTTTGTAAAATAGATTTAAAAAATTCTTGTATATGCTTATTATTTTTAATTTAATATATTGATCAAATTACAAAGATGATATTTTCCTTGAAATTAGACGTTATATGAATTTATTATATTTTTAATTATTCATTTTTATTAAAAAAGAAAATGTTTATGAAATTTGTTCACCTTAAAAATGTGTGGTTTCTAATATGTATTCCAATAAAAAGAGCATAAAATAATGACTATAGAAATTAAAAACATAAAGTAAACGAAACGACCAATTTATTGTTTGTCATATTCTCACATGCGTTGAAATTTGAAAAATGTCTCTTTTTTAGCCAAGTGTAGTGCATATTCACGTAACTTTACAATTCTTTTGCTTCAAATACTTGTCTAAAGAAATCATCAACTCAACTACTCATCCATAAATATATGCATAATATTTGAGCCTAAAAGAATCTTTAACATTAATTCAAAAAAAATCCAGATGCCCTTGCACCAATTGATCTGCGGACGTTGATTTGAGAAGATCAGAATTATAATGGCTAATGTGCTAAAAGAGAATACTTTCATTACCATTAACAATTACAAATAGCCTGGCCCTGTGGTTCAACAATAATTCAGTAGGTATCTCATTAAAATTATTAGTTCTATAGGTAAATATTTTATTAGTTCACCCTAACTTTTTGATCTTATTTCAACACCCAAAGAAATAGTAATAAAAAATGCACTACTGCCTTCGCTTCTGGCTAACTTCTCATCATTATACCCTTTTTATTCGGAAAAGGGTCATATATACTTCTGAATTATGATAAATGGTTTATATATATCCTTCATTATACTTTCGGGTTATATATACCCCTACAGTTATAGTTTGAGGTCGTATATACCCTTATCACTAACTGAGGTTCACATATCAGCCTCTCATTGGTAGAACCGACCCCTTTATAATTTTTACCCAAATTTTATTATTTACCCACTCAACCCACTTACCCGACCCAGTAATCTCAACCTCTCCTCTTTCTCTAAACAACGATTCTCATTAACAGACCATAACAAAATATTTTCATCTTCATCTTTCAGACCATTGAATCAATAGAACTTTTTCCACATCTTCATCACTTCTGATTTGCAACTACGAATCTGACGAAGACAACAAACAAAACAATGAACAACATCTTCATCTTCAATAATTTGTCTTCCAAATTTCTTGATTTTGTTGACTTGAGAATAGTTTATAGCCTCCAAAACATCTTTCTGTTGGATATTGCATCTGTTACTGCTACATAGTTTCTAGAATAATTAGTTGTTTAGTTATTTGAGGAGTCTAATTATTGATTTAGTTGAATATTCAGTTTATTAGTTTTAATAAGAGTTTAGTACTTTAGATATAGGAGGAGTCTACTACTTTGTTTATGTGCCTATATAAAGGCTTATTATTAATGAAATTAATATGAGAAAGTTTTCATTCATATTTTCTATTTTATTGTTTGCATCTCTCTCCAAAATCTCCAAAAAACATAACAGTGGTATCAGAGCCTTCATGATCTTGTGCCTTTGTTGAGAAAAAAAAAAACTTTCAACTATTTTTAATCCATACTCATTTTCAACTTATTTTAACCCGTGCTTACTTTTAACGCTCAGGGCTATTTTCAACCAATATCAATTTTAACCAATTTTAATCCATACCACTTTTAACCTATTTTTCATCAACCATGGCAAGCAATGGTCTTTCTTTGACTGCTCCACAAATTTTCACTGGTGAAAATTATCAAATTTGGGCAGTGAAGATGAAGTCTTATCTTGAAGCTTATGATTTGTGGGAAGTTGTAACGGAAGGATCACCTTTACAACCACTCCCTGAAAATTCTACTTCTGCCCAAATCAAAACTCTTTCAGAAGAGAAAACCAGAAGATGCAAAGCCAAAATTGTGATTCAAAATTCAGTTGGAGATTCTATCTTCTCTAAAATAATTGCATGTGAGACAGCGAAAGAAGCTTGGGACAAACTCGAAAAGGAGTATCAAGGAAGTGAACGAGGCAGACAAAATCAGATCTTGAATTTGAAAAGGGATTTTGAATCTCTTAGAATGCAAGAGGGTGAGACCATCACTAAGTATTCTGACAAGATCTCTTTGATTGTCAATAGAATCAGGTTGCTTGGCGAGGATTTTAAAGATAACAGAATAGTTGAAAAAATTCTTGTGACTATTCCAGAGAGATTTGAGTCAAAAATCTCTGCGCTAGAAGAGTCTAAAGATCTCTCTACCATATCTCTTGCAGAATTAATAAGTGCTCTTCAAGCACAAGAGCAAAGAAGAGCTTTCAGACAAGATAAAGTTGATGAAAGTATTTTTTATGTAAAACACCAAAAAGAAAAAATTGATTATCCTCCTTGCAAATATTGCAAGAAGAAAACACACTTAGAAAAATTTTGTTGGTGGAGATCTGACGCAATATGTGGAAATTGCAAACAAACAGGTCATGTTAAAAAAGTGTGCAAGTTCAAAGATCAAAACAACTCACAAGCACTACTAATGGAAGAAGAAACTCAGGAGGACGAACTTTACTAGATTGCAGCAACAGAAGCAAGGAGGAGTGTTGGATATTGCATCTGTTACTGCTACATAGTTTCTAGAATAATTAGTTGTTTAGTTATTTGAGGAGTCTAATTATTGATTTAGTTGAATATTCAGTTTATTAGTTTTAATAAGAGTTTAGTACTTTAGATATAGGAGGAGTCTACTACTTTGTTTATGTGCCTATATAAAGGCTTATTATTAATGAAATTAATATGAGAAAGTTTTCATTCATATTTTCTATTTTATTGTTTGCATCTCTCTCCAAAATCTCCAAAAAACATAACACTTTCTTCAAGTTGTCTCTTTCAACCTTAATAGCATTCAACGACTCTCGTAAAGTGTCCATTTTAACTGATGCCACTTCTAATTTAGCCTCAGATTAGTTACCTTCAGATTCTATGATTGAACCACCTGTAAGGATCTTTCCACCCCGTAACATTCATTTTAAACAAACAAAGTTTAACTCACACTTTTCTTTCCGTTGAAAAGGGGAAAAAAAATCCAATTTCAATATATGGATATGGTCCTAGGTCCAGCTGAGTCAACAAAATGTCTCCATTTTCTTTCTAAAAAGTTTATGACCATTATATGACCTTTCAGTTACTAGAGAAGAAGAGAAGAATCGTTGTTTAGAGGGGAGAGAGAAGAGGTTGAGGTTATTGGATCGGGTAAATGGAATGAGTGGATAAATAATATAATTTGGGTAAAATTTATAAGAGGGTGGGTCTACTAATGAGAGGCTGACACGTGGACCTCAGTTAGTGATAAGGGTATATAAGATCTCAAACTATAACGGTAAAGGTATATATAACGAAGGGTATATATAAATCATTTATCAGGGGTATATATGAACCTTTTCCCGTTTTTATTTGATTTGTTGGTTCGTGGATATTTATTGCTTTATCATTATCCCAAAAAATAGAACGGATTGAAAACCAGAGTCTTTTCATCTACAAGTAACTGCCTTCGCTTTAAACCTACAGTTTTTTGCTATATCCTATGTGATTTCTTGTAATACAGAACATAACTGATAGCAACATTTATGAGCCGCGTTAATTGATAGGAAATGACTGCCTCTTTAATTAATTAATTTTAGGCATTAAATTTATACGACACTATTTTGTTGCTACGTATATGCTTGGTAAAAGTAAATGATAATTATTGAGTTTATTAATGAAAACAAATGAAAGAATTAAAATGAAAAAAACCCAAAAAAAACTAGAAAAAAGATAAATGTCAATGGTGCCTTTAGAGGCATGCCACATCTATGTCTGGCAGCGGGATCGGAATCGGTACAACTGGATCGGCATCAACTAAGTGGGAGCCAGCCGGAACCGGGACGGAACCGGTATCGGACGTACCGGTAATTACTGTAACGGCCGTCCCGAATCGGTACGTATCGGCCGGATCGGATTCTGGGTCCCCCCCTTTTTTTTAATTTTAATTAAATTAAAACTTGATGTTTATAATTGAAAAAATTTCAAAATATATAACTTATTTAATATTTCTTTTAAAAGTATAACTTAATAAGTTAGACTTTTTTAAAAGTTTAAATTTTAAACTCTTAGGATCTGTTTGGAAAGCCACCTGGTAATTGGAATTTGTGTAATTACTACCCTAGTAATTACACAGCTTAGTAATTACATCGACCTGTTTGGTTGCCACACTGTAATTACAAGTGTATTGTTTGGTTGCACAAGTGTAATCACATGGTTATATAAATATATATATATATATATATATAGTCTTTTAAAATATATTAATTAATAAACATATATTCTTAACTAATAATATTATAAAAAATAACTGATTTATATTTTTAAATTAGTATATTTTAATTAAGTTAATCATAAAAACTTAAAGTACATGATTTTTAAGAACATCATGAAATGCATGTTTAGCAAAAAGATTAATATTATAAATATAATGTCATAAAATTATTAAAACATTTGACAAAAAAGATAATCTATCAATTCTAACTAAAAAATGAATGGCTTGCAATGTGAAATATCAAGTCAATACTTGTAAAACAAATAAATTGGAACTGAAATATAACATAAGTTCAAAATTCAAAATAAAAGTTAACATAATACTCTTATGTCAAATTTCAATATAACGTATCTAAATATGATTCAAAAGAAAAGGAAAACTTAAGTATGTAACCTTATTCAACAATGAATTCTACTTCAGTTAAAAAATTAGAATACTAATTAAATTATGCTAAATGAAAAATATAAACATAAAATAAATATAAAATAGATAATACGAACATTTATATGGAATCACAAGAAGTAAAGGTTTGAAAATAAGAAGGAAATGAAATATAAAAAATAAAAAATATATATTTTAAAATTCTTAGAATAATAAAAATAAAAAAGAATTTAAAATAATAGAAATAAAAAATAAATTAACACAAAAAAATAAAAATAAGGACGAAATTAAAAAGTAATCAGCTTGTAATTACACCATGTAATTACCAGCAATTCACAGCCCCCCTTGTAAATTGGAGAGTGTAATTACCCCCTGCCAATTACACCCAATTATCTGCTGACCAAGTAAGTACCTGGCCAACCAAACTGTGTAATTACACTCAATTACACCAAATCCAATTATCAGGGTCGCTTTCCAAACAGGCCCTTAAAGTTTAAATTTAAAATTTTAAATTCTTAAAGTTTAAATTTTCAAACTCTTAAGTCTTAAAAGTTTAAATTTAAAACTTTCAAACTGTAACTAACTTATTTAAGTTTGAAACTTTCTAAACTATATCCAACTTTTAATTTTTAAACCTTTTAAATTTCAAATTGTAACTTAAGTTTGAAACATTTGAAAATTGAAATATATAAAAAAGACTTGTATTAAATTAAAGACAATCTATATACTATATTAAAAGTGTGAAGGACCTTATAATGTGATTTGAACTTTTTGCCCTTCATTAAAAGTCTCTTCTTTAGACAAAATCGTATTTTTACACTTTTTCTTCAATTATCGTTATTTAATTATTATTCATAAATACTAATATATACTGCACTAGCTTATTTTTAGTATACACTCTAATAATATATATGACTCATTAATATTAGTCCTACTACCCAACCAAAATAATACCTACGGCTACGAATCCAGTACTCCATAGGATCATATTAGCAGCCATGATATTCATCAACTTTAATATATGACAAGTATTATTAATTTTGATTTCTACAAGACTTGTATTGCACATGCATGAGTGCTAACTGAAGTTATTTTGTTTCATGGTAAGATATAAGATTCATATAGGCAAAAAGCCATCGGAATTTAGAAGAAGTTGGAGTCTGCTTCCTTATTTTTATTTGTGTTATAGAACGTTTGTGTCAGGTGATTTTTTTGCTACTTTCAAAAAAAAATTATTGCACAAAATTCATTGTCTACCGGAAGTTATCACTTCATACTTTAACTGTTCTTTTCTGTTCTGATTTAAAAGTTCAATTTTATTGAAGAGTTTATATTCACAAGAAAAAATAAATCATTTTGATAAAAATTGTGCACATATACATCTTACGAGAAACTTGATGAGACAACTCTAAATAGATTTTGCTGCCATAGGGATCTTCTAAGGACCACTTTAGTGATCACCATTCTGATATGGGTTCAATGTGTAACTCAATCTACCTATACTTACATGAAAGGTTAGTTTGTTCACGCGCAATATAATTTGATAGATGTTTTCTTATCTTTTACATGCTTTACAAAAAAATTTATAGTTATTAATTAATTATTTGTGACAAGAGAAGTGTAAGGTTAAAGCCTTAATCTTAGGCTAACTAGCATGGATTTATTTTTCATTAAATTCTGAATTTAAATATCGTATTGTATTATCTATTCGTAATTAGGGTTAATGATATTATGTAATAGTAAAAATTAAATATAGATGTAATAACATTTATTCTATATTTAAATAAATATTTCCAATTATTAAGTCATTCTCTTTATAAATATATGGACGTACTCTAAATTTGAGTTGACTAATGTCAATAAATAAATGAAAAAAATATCAATAAATATATGAAAAGTAATGCACAATTACATACTCTAAATTTGGGTGGCAAAACAACGTAACACTCCTAAATATGTGGATGTACTATAATGGTTAAAATAGTTATTTATTATTATTTTAATATTTAAAAATAATAATTAAATTAATTCTCTAATATTTAAAATTTTAAAATCAACTAAATATTGTGAATTAGTTTTTTCTTTATCTGAGTTATGTAATTTAGGGCTTTCAAATTAATTAATATTGTGTATTAATTTTTTTCTTATTTGAGTTATGTAGTATGATATATTTATAGAAAAAATAATAGTTATAATCGATCACTTTTTATTCATTTTAAATTTTATTAGGACTCTTTATATATATAGAGAAAACTACCAACATTAAAGAAATTCTTGAGGTATGCTTCTCAAATCTCGCACTGTTCCTTCTCCTTTTTTTTAACGTAACATTAGATACAATATTGTTTTATGTAATAATATTAACATACTTGCATATTTGCTAATCTCTAACACTTTGATAACGAGTTTTGATTTCTTTCATAACAGTTGAATTCTTTGAGCTTTATTGTTTCGTTGTTGTTTAGCATTTGGTAGTTTTTCTTGATTTAATATATTGTTACTTTTGTTTTTAATGTTTTATATGATTTTCTAATTTTTCATGTAAGTGTTTTTCTATTCTTATTAACCGTTCAATTAAAAAAATTAAAACAAAAGACAATACCAACTTTGCATATCATAGCAAAAGATGCAGAAAGAAATTGTTTCCTCATCATAATTTGGAAGAGTTATTATAGATTACAATATATTTATGATCACAATTTCAAATTATATTATTTAAATTGATATAATATTCAATTTGATGTCAATTGCTATTTTTAATAATTTTGTTCTTCTTGTATATATGTTTTTAATTGATTATAACTTTAATTAAAATATTATATATTTTATTCTTTTTATCTGCGATCTTTTATACTAACGTGACACATATTAGAATTGGAGACAGCTTTACAAGGAGGTATCTGGGTAGGGTTTTAGGAAAATTAATATACTAACCTCAATACTTGTATTTTAATACCATATTTGTGTGAGAATATAAAAATTATAATGTGATTTAAATTTTTTGTCCTTCATTAAAAGACTCCACAATAGACGAAATTGTCATTTACTATTTTCTTTATATTTAATAATTAAAAATCAAATAAAATCTAACTTATTAAGACTTCTTTAGTCTTCTAAATTTAGTTAATAAATAAAATATAGAAAGGTACAAATAGGACTCACGAATTGAATTTTTTTAGGGTCTTAGTATTAATTTAGTAAATAAAAAAATTGAAAAAGTACAAATAAAGACTTGCCTTTTAGGTTTAGGAGTCCTTAATTTGTCTATAAATACTAATATTTAATAGGTAAGTTTACCTTATATAAAAAAAAATACAATTTTATTTAAGTAATATTTTGATCAAATTTTACAGAAACACACTTCTTCTATTTCTATTTTTCTGCTTTTCGTTATTTCTTTTAGTTAATAGCCTTAAACATTATACATGAATTATATATAATCAATAATTGACCATGGATTCATACTTTTTGATAATTTTTATGTTTCTCTTTCAGATTAAAATTTTCAATCAAAAAATTAGACCAAACAAGCATGTTGCCATCGATTGAAATAACCGACAAAATCAAAAGTTTATTATCTCTTTTTCTTTTTTTTCTCTGTTTAGATAAAAAAATTGACTTTGTGAATTTAGTTATTGTAGTATGAAATTAGTCCACGTTTTCATGATAGGTTATATCTAATATATGAATTGTTGTATAGGATAGGAATTCGGGATTGGATGCCGATTGCATATAATTTTTCTATTTTGATTTGTATCTTTTATTTTTGACTTTTTAAGATGCTGATCAATTTAAAACAACGGATAAAACAGAGAATCATGTGTTAGCATTAATAAAATTTCATATAATTTTTTTGCTTGAATAAAAGATTGACTATAACATTGGCTTTTGACTTTTAAATCTTAAAAAATTAAAGATATATGGTAAAAAAAAATATATGAATAATTAATGTTGGTAGATTTTCTTTTTTCTTGTGTACCTGAAAATTATAGGAGAAATAATGTAGACTCCTAAAATATTTGGGAAGGAGTATATATATATATAAGTGCAACCCAGTGCACTAAAACTCCCGTTATGCGTAGGATCCAAAAAAGGGTCTGACCCCAAGGGTCTATTCTACGCAGTCTTACCTTGCATTTATTATATTAAAAGCCACTTAAGCACATTAGAATATTTTACCATTATCATTAGTTAAAATAAGATATTACGTTAATTTTAATATTAGTTATTTTTAAATTTTTATATATTCATTGTTTTACATGATACACACGTGCAACGCACGTACACTAAACTAGTACTATATTAAAAGTGTGAAGGACTTTATAATGTTATTTGAACTTTTTGCCATTCATTAAAAGACTCCGCAATAGACAAAATTGTCATTTACTATTTTTCTAATATTTAAAACTTTATTAAAATCAATAAATTTCATGTAATAAATCCTTCCTTATTTGAATTATATAACATAAGAATTTTATTATTATAACTAAGTAATTTTTTATAGTTTTGTTAATTTACTTTAGTTAAAAAAGGAAAATTTATAAGATGAGCACGGCATTACTTGAATTATTTTTAATTAATCTTTTGTTCTTTTCTCAACTTTTTGTTAGTGTTTTGTCTTTGATAAATCGTCTTTCACCTTTTTTTCTCTAATTATTATTTAATTATTATATAATAAACCCTAATAATATGTTCTATACCATGCGTGTAAAATCCTTAAGCTATTTTATAATTTAGGACACACTTTAAGTTATTCTGCGTGCATAATACTTCTAAATCATAATTATTATTTATTTTCTTTTATATTCTAGGTAAGAAATCATATTATTTAACACTTCTGAATCAATTAGAATTTTACCATATACCAAAGAGTATTTCTACAATTCTATTTAAGCAACATACTTCTTTTACCTCTAGGTTTTCTTCTTATTTTGGTTTTGATTTAAG
Organism: Jaltomata sinuosa; assembly: GCA_003996215.1. Taxonomy (NCBI): domain Eukaryota; kingdom Viridiplantae; phylum Streptophyta; class Magnoliopsida; order Solanales; family Solanaceae; genus Jaltomata; species Jaltomata sinuosa. The sequence goes on along the minus strand of QJPP01000939.1, from coordinate 19,156 downwards.
TCGTCTTCTTGCATTTATTATCACCATTCTTTCTGCCCTTTTTTTATTTCTTTTACTTGATAGTTTTAAGATTATATATAAATTATATATTTATATAATCAACAATTGACAATGGATTTTTCCTTTTAAATAATTTCTCGTGTTTTTTCTTTCAGTTGAAAAATTCTGAAAGAAATTCTGAAAGATTAAACGAAACAAGCATGTTGCTGCCGAATGAAGTAGCCAGAAAAATCGAAGGTTTATTTTTTTTCTTTTTACTTTTCTTTGTATCGTATATTATGATTCTTAATTTTGAAGTCATCTATTGAAACATTAGTATTTTTTTCTTGTGTACCTAAAAAAGGAATCCTAAAATATATTGTAGTAGAAAAAGTTACCTTTGTTTCCTATTCATTTCTAATTTAATCTTCTTTTTTTCCACCTTTTGTAACCTTTAGTTTGTTCTTTTGCGGAATTTTAAAACGCGAGTGGCATGAAGATGTAGGGCCTCTTATTGACCCTTAATTAGGATTATTATTAGTGTAACAATTGCTAAGACTTTATTGTTTTTTTCTAGAATTAGTGTTGGTAGATTTTTCTTTTATAATTTTTTTTATTTTGATTCAAATCGTCTTCTTGCATTTATTATAATTATTTATTTTGTCTTTCTGTATTTCTTTTGTTAATAACTTTAAAAATTATATATGAATTATACATAATCAACAATTGGCAATGAAGATTATTATTATTATTATTATTATTGAATTAAAAAATGATATTTTCCCTAAAAAAGTTTATTCTTTTAATTGGTTCTTTTCCTTATAGTGTTTATCGTTAAATAAGGTACGCGCTTTAATCACGCGCAAAGCGTGTATACTAAACTAGTTATATTAAAAGTGTGAAGCACCTTATAATGTGATTTGAACTTTTTGCCCTTCATTAAAAGTCTCTTCTTTAGACAAAATTGTCTTTTCACTTCTCCCTTCAAATTAATACGTATCACTTTTTCTACTCAATTAATAAATATATAAAATATTCTTTGAAATAGGGAAAAAAGATGAATTATATTTGCATCTATTTATCTATCTATCTATATCTATATCTATCTATATCTATACTATATTAAAAGTGTGAAACACCTTATAATGTGATTTGAACTTTTTATCCTTCATTAAAAGGATTTGCTTTAGACAAAGTTGTCTTTTCACCATTTTTCTCAAATAAATTATAATTACACATAAACACTAATATATATTAAAATATTAACAATATTTATACTCTTAAAAGTTCCCGCAAAATCCCTAAAGTTCCAAAAAAAAAAAGTCGATGGCCTTTTCTTAATTTTTGGCATATATATATATATATATCATATTTTTTACCCTACTTTTTGTAGTAGTATGCACGTTTATATAAATAACATAATTTTTTAATATCTGAAATATTTTTAAATAAAAAATTATATTAATGTTAATTGTTATATTCACATAATTTATTTTTTTTATATAAGTTTTTTAATTTATTAACATGTGCAACGCACATACATTAAGACTAATCTATCTATCTATCTATACTATATTAAAAGTGTGAAGCACCTTATAATGTGATTTGAACTTTTTGCCCTTCATTAAAAGTCTTCACAATAGATAAAATTATCTTTTCACTTATTTTTTAATATTATTATTTAATTATTTTTATAATATTTAAAACTTTAAAATCAACTAAAATTTTGATTATTAATTATTTACTTATTTAAACTACTTAGAACTCAACATTTAAGGAAAACAAGAGGAAGATGTCGTACGTGCAAAGCAAATTAAGAGAAGAAAGATTTCCGATATTTGATTCGTATAAAAAAATTTGTTATTTTATTTTTTGGCATGGAAAGTTTATAAGAAAGACCACAAAGAAAAATATAAAAACTCCTAATTTAATTGATTTGTAGTCCTAAATGTTAGGAAGTAATTATTTATAAGATCCAATTTGAAATTGAAATGCCATAAAAAGTCCATTATATGTGTGCAATAATTAACGTCCAAAAGGACGTGTGCTGCATAATTAAGGTTATGCAATTTGTCTATATTTTCAATTAATAAGTCTTTTATGGACTAGACCAAATTATTTTTGGTATATTGAATTTTATGGAAAGTCCATAAAGGTTTGGTGATCTTATATTTTAATTGACAATTGAATTCGAGATTTTTCATAAAATAATTTCGTAAAGTTTACTACCCTAAGTAACTCATCACATAATTAAATATAAAAAAGATTTATAGGTAATATTATATAAAATGTGATGGAATCGAGATTTTTTCCATAGCAAAATTCCATAAAATGTATTACCCCATTTAACTCATCACCTTAATCAAATAGGAACCATATTTATGAGTGGTATTATATAAAGGGGGATGAAAAAAGTTTCAAGAACAAGTTTTTACTATGAAAAAAGTTCTTATGAGGAAATTTTTATTGAAAGTATTCATCAATTTTAAGTCTATATTATAGTTAATATCTTTTTTTCACTTTCGTTTATCATTATTTTTTTGTTTTGTCTATTTTTGTTTATTTGTATTGGTGTTTCTACTATGCATTATCGTGTTATTAGTCTCTTGGTAAATGACTTTCAGTTTTTTTCATTGCAAGTTCGCAACTTTTAGGTTGTCATCTTTTGATTGACGATAATTCTTTCTATTATTATTAAAATAATTTGAAATTGACTTAATTATAATTTTGACCAGATTCTTTAGATCGTTACGTTGTCTCTTTTTTTTTTTTGGCACAAGCTATATCATTAAAATAGATATAAAATTTATTCTAACGTCAATTGCTACTTTCTAATAATTTTGCTCTTTCATATATAGTTTTATTGATCGACGAGAGACATACGTGCAACGCACGTACACTAAACTAGTACTATATTAAAAGTGTGAAGCACCTTATAATGTGATTTGAACTTTTTACCCTTCATTAAAAGGGTTTGCTTTAGACAAAGTTGTCTTTTCACCATTTTTCTCAAATAAATTATAATTACACATAAACACTAATATATATTAAAATATTAATAATATTTATACTCTTAAAAGTTCCCGCAAAATCCCTAAAGTTCAAAAAAAAAAAGTCGACGGCCTTTTCTTAATTTTTGGCATATATATATATATATCATATTTTTTACCCTACTTTTTGTAGTAGTATGCACGTTTATATAAATAACATAATTTTTAAATATCTGGAATATTTTTAAAGAAAAAATTATATTAATGTTAATTGTTATTTTCACAAAATTTATTTATTTTATATAATTTTTTTAATTTATTAATATGTGCAACGCACATACATTAAGACTAGTCTATATTATATTAAAAGTGTGAAGCACCTTATAATGTGATTTGAACTTTTTACCCTTCATTAAAAGATATCGCAATAGACAAAATCGTCATTTACTATTTTTCTTAAATTATTATTTATGTTATTTTAATTATTATCATTATTTAAATTTATGTTAATATAATTATTATTAATATTTTGGTAACTAATTTGTGTATTGTTTAAAAACCGTGCAATTACTTTTAACCTAGATGTCTACTCTCTTTTTTTTGTATGTTTTCTGTAGCTTTTAGGATTAGGAGACCTTTAATCCATTAATTAATATTAGTTAGTAGTCACTCTTTATTTAGATTTGGATCAATCTTTTAAAATTGTCGCTGGGAAAAAAATAGGTTTAGGTTTAGGTTTAGAAGTCTTTTACCAATTCAAATCTTTGATAGTATCCATGATTGAAGAGATAAATTTTCTTGTGATTTGAGATAAGTTTTCTAAGATTTTAGTATGTTCTTTTTGGTATGTTCTTAAAATTTACAATAATAAATAATCGTGTATTCTTGAAAGATAATTGTTAATTGAGAAGTTTTCTTTGTGATTTTTGTTTATAATGTTTCATATACAATTAATTGTTAGAAATTGGCTTATTTATAATTTTGTATAGATTATTTGAATCGTTGTATTCCGTCACAAGAAATCGGAGGTAAGTTTCTAAAAATTTAGTATGTTCTTGAAGTTTACAATAATAACTAATCGTGTATTCTTGACAGACAATTGCTAATTGAGAAGTTTTCTTTGTGATTTTTATTTATAATGTCTCAATATAATTAATAGTTAAAAATTGACTTATTTATAATTTTGTGAATCGTTGTATTCCGTCACAAGAAATTGGAGGTAAGTTTCTAAAATTTTAGTATGTTCTTGAAGTTTACAATAATAACTAATCGTGTATCTTGATAGAAAATTGCTAATTGAGAAGTTTTCTTTGTGATTTTTATTTATAATGTCTCATATACAATTAATAGTTAAAAAATGATTTATTTATAATTTTGTGTAGATTATTTGAATCGTTGTATTCCGCCACAATAAATTGGAGGTAAGTTTCTAAAATTTTAGTATGTTCTTGAAGTTTACAATAATAACTAATCGTGTATTCTTGACAGACAATTGCTAATTGAGAAGTTTTCTTTGTGATTTTTATTTATAATGTCTCAATATAATTAATAGTTAAAAATTGACTTATTTATAATTTTGTATAGATTATTTGAATCGTTGTATTCCGTCACAAGAAATTGGAGGTAAGTTTCTAAAATTTTAGTATGTTCTTGAAGTTTACACTAATAACTAATCGTGTATCTTGATAGACAATTGCTAATTGAGAAGTTTTCTTTGTGATTTTTATTTATAATGTCTCATATACAATTAATAGTTAAAAAATGACTTATTTATAATTTTGCGTAGATTATTTGAATCGTTGTATTCCGTCACAAGAAATCGGAGGTAAGTTTCTAAAATTTTAGTATGTTCTTGAAGTTTACAATAATAACTAATCGTGTTTCTTGATAGACAATTGCTAATTGAGAAGTTTTCTTTGTGATTTTTATTTATAATGTCTCATATACAATTAATAGTTAAAAATTGACTTATTTATAATTTTGTGTAGCTTATTTGAATCGTTGTATTCCTTCACAAGAAATTGGGAGTAAGTTTCTAAAATTTTAGTATGTTGTTGAGTTTACGATAATAACTAATCGTGTATTCTTGATAGACAATTGCTAATTGAGAAATTTTCTTTGTGATTTTTGCTTATAGTGTCTCATATACAATTAATAGTTAAAAATTGACTTGTTTACAATTTTGTATAGATTATTTGGATCATCGTATTCCGTCACAAGAGATTGGAGGTAAGTTTTCTACAATTTTAGTATGTTCTTGAAGTTTACAACAATAAATAATCATGAATTCTTAATAGACAATTGTTAATTGAGAAGTTTTCTTTGTGATTTTTCTATAATAGACAAAATTTTCTGCATTAAATATTTTTTATTTGAATTAGGTAAGAAATTCTAATTTCTAACTTTATAATTAATTAAAAAGTTACCTTATTTGTGTTTTAAGTTTTTTTTTCAAATTTGATTAGAAAATACCTTATTTTGAATGGTAAAATCTTATATTAGAACTTAATAACCCAATTGAGAAGAGTACTCACATTTTTTTTAAAAAGATTTGTACTTAATAATATAACGAACACGTAATAATTTATTTTTTTGGGTAAAATACATAAAACACACATCTTTGGGAGCTAATTACTATTTTTTCCACCTCACTTCGCTCGGATACATCGCCCCAAGGCGTAATACATCGCCTCACCTCTGGATAATTACCTTTGATACATCGGGTGGGATGTATCCGAGGTGAGGCGATGTATCACGCCTTGGGCGATGTATCCGAGTGTTTACATGTGGTATATTAAGTAATTAAAATAAAGTAGTGGGAGAGTTAGTAAATATGGTAAGGAGGTATATTTCTTTAGGTAGTTTAACCTTATTTTTTCATACCATTTTTTTAATTAACGTGATACACACGTGCAAAGCACGTACACTAAACTAGTTATATTAAAAGTGTGAAAGACCTTATAATGTGATTTGAACTTTTTGCCCTTCATTAAAAGACTTCACAATAGACAAAATTATCTTTTTTATTTTTTTTCTCCAATTATTATATCATCATATTTATAATATTGAATATTGACTATAATAAATATATGAAAAATGAATGAAAAGAATTAAATTTTATATGAAAAAAAAAAGGAAAAAGAAGAACATAAATTGTCGTATGAATGTTTAGTGGAAAAAAATTATGGAATATTTTTTTTGTGAGTTTTTGTAGAAGGAAATAATTTATGGAGAAAAATATGACAGTTTGTTTATTGGGGAAAAAATTATTGACTTTTTTTTTTTTGTAAGTTTAATAGAAGAGAAAAATTATGGAAAAATAAGTATAAGTTTTGTAGGTATGTTTAGAGGAAAAAGTTGCTTGAGTTTAATTGGAAAAAGAACTCATAATATTTAGGAATCCATAATATTAAACACTTTTATATCAATTAGAATTTTACCTTATATAAAAAGAATTTCTATAATTCTATTTAAGTTACATAAACTTTTTCTACCTCTAGGTATTTTTCTTATTTTGGTTTTGATTTAAGTCGTCTTTTTGCATTCATTATCATCATTCTTTTTGCCTTTTTTTTCTTTTTAGTTGATAGCTTTAAACATTATATATGAATTATACATGATCAACAATTGACAATGAATTCTTCCCTTTTAATAATTTCTCGTATTTTCTCTTTCAGTTGAAAATTTCTGATCGAAAAATTGAACGAAACAAGCATGTCGCTGCCGAAAAAAGTTTCCAGAAATTTTAAAGGTTTATCTCTTTTTTTCTTCTTTTTCTTTGCTTAAATAAAAAATTTCTGGATCTTTTAGACTCCAAGATTTTATGTATATTATGATTTGTAGTTTCGAAGTCATCCGTTGAATGATTATTACATAATGAGAACCTTGGAGTAAAAAAGATACCTACAAATACACATGTGCAAAGCTCGTACACTAAATTAGTACTATATTAAAAGTGTTAAAGACCTTATAATGTGATTTGAACTTTTTGTTCTTCATTAAAAGACTCTGCAATAGATAAAATCATCTTTCCACTTTTTCTCTCCAATTATTATTCAATTATATTTATAGTATTTTAAATTAAAGAGTTCTAAAATATATAGTAAGTTTTATAAATTAAAAAATTCTAAATTATATGGTAAGAATTATTAGGAGAACTAATAATTAAGAGTCCCACAATATATGATAAGAAAAGGAGGAAAATATCATTAAGAGGACATAAATAATGATTGACAAATTCGTATCAGAATTCACAAGGAAGTTGAAGACATTTTTCTTCTTTCTGAATTACAATAAAAATTAAAAATATAGTAACATAGTATATGAAAAAGAAAATTTAAAAATAAAGGCACGAGATAATGATATAAAAAAGAGAAAATGCATAAGTACTCCTTTGAATTATGATCGAAATCCCAGCGACATACTCTATCTTTACGGGGGGTTCTATTATCCCTTTAAACTATTTTTTTCTGTATTTATTTGCACCTTATGTGCTGATATGGCGCCACAACCCAATTCTATTAGATGTGGTGATATACACGCACCGTCACGTGTATAATTTTTTTTTTTTACTTTTTAGTTTTTCTTCTTATTTTCTTTGCCTTATATTTAAAATAAGTTAATAAACATAATTTATTTTATTGTAATATATTTTATATTTAAAATATTAATGGCAAATCTAACATAAAATGCATATTTATTTTTAGAGATAATTTCAGAGACCTCCCTTCACGTTTAGCTTTATAACACTCCCTTCTCTTGTGATTTATAATATTACACACACCTTCTTTATTTTAATTTCCTTCTTATTTAGAATGTAAAATATTTAACTGAAGTCATAATTTTTCAGTAAATATTGGATGAGGTTCGTCAATTCTTAGGATTCTTAATAGAGAGTAAAAATTGTTGGTAGAAGACTCAACTAAAATAGCACATATCTTTTTTTTTAAAAAAAAGTTACATATCTTCGAAATTATATGAAAATACAACAAAGAATAGATAAACAACACATATATTTTTGTTAAAAGAAAGTACACGTCTTCAAAATTATATGAAAATACAATAAAGGATAGCATGAGATGTCTACCTTTTCAATGTTGGTGAATGCACAATAGACGTCCAAGCAAAACCTAGCCACTATAATAGGCCTACAAGCACATATAATATTTGTAACTACAACAACAACAACATACGTGCAGGCAAAATTTATTCTTACCCTACTATTACTATTTTTATGAGATAAGAGACTGAAGAAATAATAATAATAATAATAATAATAATAATAATAATAATAATAATAATAATAATAATAATAATAATAATAATAATAATAATAATAATAATAATAATAATAATAATAATAATCAAATCAAAGAATAACCTAACAAAAATTTACCGCAAAATCATACTTGTTTGAGATGGCTAGGTACTAAAAAAATTCAAATAAATTTAGCTGACACAAAACTTGAATTAACTAAACCATCAACCAGCCTATTATAAGACAATTGTAAGCGGAAACAGAATATAAAGATAAGACAATGCGAAAGCAATTTACTCGAATATATACATAATGAAACTACACCAACCCCAAGACTTGGTATCGACAGTATAGAAGCTTCTAATAGAATACAAGTGCTAGAAGTAACAAAATGATAAGTACAGTTGTCTCCGAATATACAAAGAGTAACAGTACAAAAGATGAGACATGGTCAAGCTCCGATCGTCAACTGCTCACCCTAGTCTCGAATATCCACAAAATCTGCACGAGTCTCCAACGCAATCAATGGAGAGAACTCAACTAATATCCACTCAGAAAGTGCATAAGTGTAGTATGAGCACCAAAACAATGGGTACTCAGTAGGCATCATCGGCCGACTGAGCGCATATAAGATATAAAAGCAGTAAGTAACATATAGCAAGAAATCAGTCACTGAAGTAATAAAGGAAGCACAAGGAGCTAGCACAGAGAATAGACAACCAAAAGCTACAAGTAAAACATGCTAGCAAAGAGATACAATTACACAGAATCACAGGTGAAGGAAAGGAGAACGCACCTGGAGTCCTTGCATAACAATGGAAGTAAGTAGAGAGAGAGTTGAGAAAATGGCAGTATACCGGTAACCTCAAGTAAAAGGAAAAGACGGAAAATAGTCTAACATACTCAAAATGGAATCAATAAGTATAAGAAAATCATAACACCAATCCAGTCACATGATATCATAACCAGGGAATCACCACACAAGTACAACCCTAGGATGAAATAACTAGACCACAATAACCAAGAGATACCACTCAACTTCCCACAAGAATAGAACCAGAATCTCACACTCTACTCAGAAGGCCACACAAAAGTGCCTCAATAAGATAAGACTCCCTAGCCCTCTCAATAATCATACATCGCACAACCAAAGCCTCAAAAGGTTAACCATCACTAATCCTTCGCTAACCGAGTGCCAAGACAAGCTCTAAATAAAGACAAGAGTAAATATAGTCTACCTACAGTCCCTCAGCTACCATACAACCGAGGAACACAAATAAGTGAAAATAAACCCTCCGGCATCCCATACTACCGGAGCGTACAATCAATAAACAACAAACAAGGGTGGAGCCTCAAACAATGAATGATATGATGCATGAAGATCTCAGGTGAAATGGTATCTTTGTATGTACCCCCTCTGGTGCCGAACTAGCCCAGCAGGTAGGTTCCATAGAAAGACACTGTCCGTATACCTCTACTCTACCATATACCCTCCCTCTGGCACACGCAGCCCGAAGCCCCAGGCCCAGAGCGGCAAGGTCCATGGAGGTCCCGAACCCCATACCAAAACTCAGTATCAAGACATGTCATTCGGAAGCAAGTCTGGGATCAAGATAGAGACCCAGTCTCGAATATGCATGCCCAAATCCTTTCCAAGACTAAAGTAGTGGATAATATCCAAAAACCCCTCCAAGCATTCCCGGGCATAACCGGGTCTAAAACTATAGTAAATCAAGTCTAGTGCTCCACCCAGCAGAGACTAGTATCAGTAATAAAATCAAGTATGGTGCACTGCCCGACAGATACTAATACCAATAATAAAATCAGTGCAAAAATATCCAAAAATCCCTTTTTCTATCATCAATAGTACCAAAAAATGGGGGCCCAAGGCCATGCAAATTTAGGAAAACTGTCGGTAGTGGCTCGCAGCCAAAACTGTAGTAAAACATGCAAGGGAAAACCTTTTTCGTGGATGATATGCTCGCACACAAATATAAAAGTAGCCCAACGGCTCACAACAACTCCTATCAGCCCTACACAGGCCCAGCAGCTACTCAGAAGACATAACCAGCCTAAAAGGATCATCTCTATGTCCGGGTCTCCCAAACATTCCCCAAATAACCCACCATCTATGTTCCAGAGTCAATATAAAGGCACACAGGACCTCAAGGGTAATATATAATATTATGCGAATACTAAAAACAATGTATGAATTAAACGGACGAACAAGGCAGACAAAGTCTGGGGTACCAACCTATAACAACCCACCCAAGGATGTTAATTAATGCAGTTATATCCTATATGTGCAGAGTCTATGTAGGGAAAGTCATAACCTACCTGTTATCCGATGACTAGCTGTGGGAACAGCGTCATCTAGGCTCAAACTGCTCCGGGAAGCTCCGATCACATAAAATATACTTTCAACTAAAGCCCCAAAGGCGTCTCTATGAAGCTTGACCAACCAAGGTAATGGAACAATTGCTAGAATCGACAAGGCTGCAAGAACGAGTCATAGCTAATTGATAAGGTGTTAATGTCATACTTGAGACCAACCAACTCCAAAGCATAAAATGAGTCCAATAACAATAATAAATGGCAGCTAAATCCAACAACAATATGTTAACCACATCTCAAAGGAGCGACGAGCTCCCGAGGCACTATTTCAAGGCGTACTTCACGTTGTTCAATCCAATCACTATAGTATGTGATCCCAATAAGAATCGCACAAACTTCCAAATCCCTCCAACACCTTACCACAACCACTACACCACAACAATAACCAAACATAATAAGAAAAAGGGGCTGTCCAAAGCCACAATATCCAAAACACAACTTCGTAGCTCGGAAAGTTGTAAAAATGATACTGGAACATATAATTACGAAGGAGGATCGTAGGGGAAAGATTTCTTGGACAAAAATATTCAATATCCCAAGCTAAACAACCTGACTCCTTGCAGGAACAACAAACAGATCCAAGTCCAACAAGATACTACTACAAGTTATCGGAAAATATGACTTTTCATGACTAGAAGCTCAGAATCTCGATTTAACAATTAGATAAGTGTAAGGGATCCTTAACTTTCCAATATAACTCCTTAGCTACTGCAAAATACCCAATAAACATATGCTATCTCACTGCATCAACACCCATGAAGATACGCGATGAAATCGATGGGACAAACTACACCAAAATGACGAGCTCGCGACGTAGAGAAACTTCCATTAAACTTCTGAATTGAAAGCATCAAGGTCCATGGATTATTTAGGGACTTTCCCTATGATTTTCAGTAGATTTTGGGGTGAAAAGTATGAGTTAAAACGAAGGGAAATCAGCTTTTATAAAGCTAAACCGACTTGGAAAGGGGTCCCCACCTTGACGTGCATGGTTGTGCAGTCTTACGAAAATATGAATATCTCTCTATTCTGAAGTCGTATGGACGAATGGTTTAGTGTGCTGGAAACTAGACTCAAAGACCTTTGATTTTTTATATTGGGGGCCCACTAATTTTTTATAGATTGTGAGAAACACCCCAAGACATTTAACCCAAATTTAAAGAGAATTCCTTATTGGAATTTACAATAACGTTTTCCGACTTTTGTTTCGCAACTTGCTTGACTTCAAAACTTATCATACGACCATTTTGCTATTATAATACCTCATAAACCATATTTCTTAGTATATTAGACACTATTAGTCTTACCCCAAAGGTACGGGTTAATTTAAACCTTCCAAACGGGCGAGGTGTTACACGAGGTATTTCTTTAACTCAAACTTTTGTGTAAGGGATTCCTTTGACCTAGAACTTTGGTTTAATTCTTTGATATTACCAAGAATTTTTACTGAAGTCAACAATTTCCAAAGTTGAATCTCTAAAAAGAGGTGCATGCCATAAAGACCAAACAAATGGCCCGGGCACTGAACTACCGGTCCCGACAAGCCATAAATGACTTGGGGCCGCTACAAGTAAGTTCTAACGGTACAAGAAAGGAGAAAATGCGTACATGACCGGAAGGGTCATTACATTATATTTATAGTATTAATCTTTTTGTCAAACATGCATTTCATGATGTTCTTAAAAATCATGTACTCTAAGTTTGTATGATTAATTTAATTAAAATATACTAATTTAAAAAATATTAATCAATTATTTTTTTAATAATATTAGTTAAGAATATATATTTATTAATGAATATATTTTAAAAGATAATATATATCTTAAATATTTAATTTAATATTATTTATAAAGGCCCTTATTTATTTAATATAAATTTTTAGTTTTTGATAATTAGCTTTTATTTTAAAATTTTAACATAACTATGTGGTTACACTTGTGCAATCAAACAGTACACTTGTAATTACACTGTAATTATATTGTGGCAAAAAAACAGGTCATCATAATTATTAGGCTGTGTAATTACCTGGCTGGTAATTACTACCCTAGTAATTACACCAATTCCAATTACTAGGTGGCTTTCCTAACAGACCCTAAATGTAATAAAATTCCTATGAAAAAAATGAATTTAATGAATTCTACAGACAAAAATAGATTATATTTATTGTAGTCAATATTTAATATAATAAAAATAAAGGTATAATAATTGGAGGAAAATAGTAAAAAGATGATATTGTCTAAAGGAGAAACTTTTAATTAAGGATAAAAAGTTCAATCAACATTTATGTCACGCCCTGAGGCTAGTCCCTAGACGTAACACGGGACCTAGGGTCACAAGTAACCCCAAGCTAACCCTGAATCTGGTAGATCACAAGCATAGTGAATATAGTTCTAAAACAAACGGAAGCATAACTAAGAAGTGAGTAAAACTAAAAGAATGTATCTGATAATATTTGAAAGAAATGACTGAGTTCAAACCATACAACCCAAATCAACTGAATACTGACTCTATGTTTGAATGTCTCTAATACTGATGAGCTGGTGGGACAAGTTCCAATCTATCTCTAAAATACTGGAATAACAATAACTGACTAAACCAAAAAGCATAATAAAAATGTCCTCGGAGGATGAGGACTCACCCCTGACTAAGCTGATGTGGCACCGGTAAGAGCTAATCACGTGGCTGAACCTGAGAACCTGAGCCTGCATCATGATAGGATGCAATATAGAGTATGCATCAGTACTTCGATGTACTGAGCATGAGGGATATACAAAGCTGACTGAAATGTAAATATGCTAAAAATACTGAAAGTTGTAATCTGAACTAAGCTATAGTACATAGGGCCAAATGTATAGTCGTGCATAAAACAGCTGAAATGCAGGAATAACATGAAAGTATGCTGAAAACTGAAAATAAGTGTAACTGAGAGCCTAAAGTACAATACTGAATCTAACACTGTGGGCGAGTTTATTAACCAACATAAACCACGTGAGCTAAACGTGGAGTCTGATGTATACGCCCCATCGAGAGGACCCAATATACCTTGCAAGGGTATAAAAGCATGACTGTGGCGTGATCACTAAAACTGATGCCCAATAGAGGGGACTTTCAAACCTACGATGGCACGTAGTTCAGGGACTTGAGAGTATGATGAACCCTAGTCTAACTCGGTGCTAAATACTACTCCCAAACTGAATATAGCTCAATTCAAAACTGGCACCCTGAGTTTTCTGGGAAGGACTAGACTAGTCTAAAGTCTCTATTTTTTTGAGATACTGTAGTAGACTGAAAACTGACCAATTTTTGGTTTTAGAACTCATACTAATAAGCGAGGTTGAATTTTTGAAGGAAGCTAACACATTTAAGCAAATGCTATAATTTAGAGCTAAGTCCATGATTCCTAAAGATCTTGTAAATATCTAAGTAATGCAAGATAATCAGTATGTGATATTTAAAACAATGCAAAGATCATATATAACTCATGAGCATGATTTCTTGGAGCAATTTGTAAGAAAAGGACAAGAACCCTAGTTCTATATTCATGAGAATCATTAAAAAGATCTAAGGTTTTCGGGCATAAGGGCGGACTAAGTCCTTACTAAATTCCCACATACTTGGTGGATGAAAATCCCTGCAAGAATCTAGAGTTGAAGCTTGGAGGAGAGAACCCCTAGGCCTGGAACTTTGGAGAAGACGCTTTGTTCTGACTTGAATCGATTTTTGAAAAGTCTGACTTTGTTTTGGCGAATTAGACTTAATAAAATAAGCCTAAGACTATTTATAGTCAGAGCAAAATTAGAAAGGAAAGGTCATAAATAACCCTGAGACTTAAATTAAAACTTCTAGAAAAAGTCAGCTTCAGGAATCACGGATGGATTCCACAAGTCGTAGACTGAACCATGGCTCGTGGTTTCCACTCGTGGTTTCTGGCCACAGAGTCAGGCTGCAGATGACTTTCTACGAGTCAATAGTATGGGTCGTAGAATGAGCTATGGTCCATAGAATGATGTCATGATTCTAGGCTCAGCATTCAAGCTGCAGAAGAAGCTCTACGGGTCAACAGGACAGATCGTAGAACCAACTACGATCCGCAGACCCAATCTGTAATCTTCAGGGAAACTGTCAGCTCTCTGATCAAGTTCTACAAGTTGATAGGACGGACCATGGTTTGAACCATGGTCCATAGAACCAACTCATGGTTCTCAGACCAGAGACTGAACCTGCAGGTGTAAACCATGGGTTCATTCTATGACTCGAGGTTCAGACTACTAAAACTTAACCTTCTTCTGAGTCAACTTGGTCAATGGGGTAGCTATGGATGAAAATCCTTCTATGAACCTCCTGTAATAGCCAACCAAACCTAAGAAACTTCTGATATCTGTCAGAGAGGTGGGTCTTGGCCAGCCCTTTACTGCCTCAATCTTCTAAAAATCAACTTGGATGCCTTCACTAGACGCTACATGATTGAGAAAAGCGACTGATTTAAACTAGAACTCACACTTACTGAACTTGGTGAATAACTGGTGGTCCTTGAGAGTCTGTAGAACGACCCTCAGATGATTTTCATGCTCCTCCTCATTTCAAGAATGAACAAGGATATCGTCAATGAAAACAATGACGAACAAATCAAAATACTGTCTGAACACCCTGTTCATTAAGTCCATAAAAGTTGCAGGAGCATTGGTTAGTCCAAAAGACATAACTACAAATTCATAGTGACCATACCGAGTCCTGAAGGCTGTCTTCAGGATGTCACTACCCCTGACTCTGAGCTGATGATAGCCGGATCTGAGGTCTATCTTGGAAAAGCAACTAGCACCCTAAAGTTGGTCGAACAAGTCATCAATCATGGGGATGGGATATTTATTCTTGATTGTGACTTTGTTCAATTGACACGGTAGTCAATGCACATCCTGAGAGAACCGTCTTTCTTACGCACGAACGACACTGGAGCACCCTATCGAGAGATGTTGGGTTTGATGAAGCCCTTATCTAGAAGGTCTTTCAACTGTTCTTTCAATTCCTTAAGCTCAGATGGAGCCATTCTGTATAGAGGAATCAAAATAGGCTGGGTATCTGGAAGGAGATCAATTTTGAAGTCAATTTCTTGTTCGGGAGGAACTCCAGGAAGATCTTCTAGAAACACTTCTGGGAACTCATTCACCACTGGGACTGACTCAAGATTTGGGGTCTTGGAGTTTGAATCCTTAACCCGAACAAGATGATAGATATACCCTTTGGAAATCATTTTTCTAGCCTTAAGGTAGGAGATGAAATGACCTACAGGCACTGAGTTACTACCCTTCCATTCTAAGACTGTCTCGTTAGGAAACTGAAATCGAATGATCCTAGTTCTACAATCGACTAAGGCATAATAGGAATGTAACCAATCCATGCCTAGAATGATGTCAAAAACTACGATTTATAACTCTACAAGATCTGCTGAGGTGACTTTCTGAGAAACTGTGACAAGGCAATTTTTGTATACCCATCTAGCTATAACTGGTCACCAACTAGAGTAGAGACTGAGAAGGGTTTAGGAAGGATTTTGGGACTGACACCGAAGTTTACTGCTATGAAGGGAGTTACAAAGGAAAGTGTTGCACTTGGGTCTAACAAGGCATAAATATCTAAATGGAAGACTTGTAACGTACCCGTAACCACATCGGGAGAATCCTCCTGGTCCTGTCGAGTCTGAAGAGCATATAATTTGTTATGACGTTGACCACCACCTATAAATGACAAGGCACCCTACTGAGTGGGGTGACTCGCTGGAGCTGCTGAAGTAGTAGACTGAGCTTTGTCACCTCCTGCTCTTGCCTGGCGGAGAGGCAGTCCTTCAACCTATGACCGAGCTGACCACAACTAAAACACCCCTCTATGCCAGCAAGACACTCACCCAGATCGTTCTTACCACACTTTGGGCATGATGGAAAAGTATGGTTACCTGAAACACTGGCCTAAGACTTAGATCCTGATGCTCCTCTTTTCTGGTTATGTCGAGGCCTGGGAGATGGAGCACTAGCTGATAAAGGCGCTGGGGCTGCGGACCTCTGCTAAAATTGTGAGCAACTCCCACCGCCCGACCTCTGCTGAGAATATTCATAGTTACCCGTCCTAGCCTTTTTGTTGTCCTTGGCCATTTCTCTGAGCTTGTCCCCCTCAACCTGCTGAGCATGGGTCATCAGTATGGAGATATCCATATCCCCTAATAGCATAGCATTCATGCACTCTGTCTTTACCAGATTAGATACTCCAAACAAGAACTTTCCCATTTGAGCCCTTGGATCGGCTACCATATGTGGAGCATACCTGGAGAGCTGAGTAAACTTCAGCCCATATTCCTTGACTATCATGGACCCCTACCTCAAATTCATAAACTCTTGGGCCTTAGCCTTCCTCAACTCTCTCGGGAAGAACCTGTCCAGAAAAGCTCCAGTAAAACAGTCCTATGTCACAGGAGTTGCATTCACACACCTATTGTCTTTCCACTGCGTGAACAAAATGTGAGCCACATTCTTGAGTTGATAGGATGCCAACTCAACACTATCAGTACCAGTCACTTGCATCACCTCAAGAATTTTATTTATCTCATTAATGAAATTTTGTGGGTCTTCACCAACCTTCGACCCTAGAAACTCTGGCGGATTCATATGAACAAAATCACAAACCCTGGCTACAGCTGATCTACCAGCGGGGTTCGCAGCAATGGGGGCCTGCTGATTAGCCTGATTGGCAACTGTTTGAGCCAACAACTGAATCGCATTACAAAACTCTGCATTTGTAACCTCATGGCTCGGTGCTGGAAGAATTGTGTTAGCATTATGTGCGTTAGATCTGCGAGGAGGCATGATCTGAAACGCATAACAACAAATTAAGGGAGAAGTTGATTCACACTCAATCGCACGATAAAAATAGCAAAAGAAGTGAAGTTTTCTTAAAACACTTCGTAGCCCCCCTCCCCCCTCATAAGTGTGGCGCGCTTCACACCCATAAGAGAGACTCTACTTAGTGTGGCTTTCAGACATCCTAGGACTCTTGAACCTGATGCTCTGATACCAAGTTTGTCACACCCCGAGGCTAGCCCCTAGACGTAACACGGGACCTAGGGTCACAAGTAAGATAACCCTGAATCTGGTATATCAAAAGCATATTGAATATAGTTCTAAAATAAACGGAAGAATAACTAAGAAATAAGTAAAACTAAAAGAATGTATCTGATAATATCTGAAAGAAATGACTGAGTTCAAACCATACAACCCAAATCTACTGAATACTGACTCTATGTATGAATGCCTCTAATACTAATGAGCTGTTGGGACAAGTCCCCAGCTAGCTCTAAAATACTGGAACTAACAATATCTGACTAAACCAAAAAGCATAGTAAAAATGTCCTCGGAGGATGAGAACTTACCCCTGACTAAGCTGATGTGGCACCGGTAAGAGCTAATCACGTGGCTGAACCTGAAAACCTGAGTCTGTATCATAATAGGATGCAGCATCGAGTATGCGTCAGTACTTCAGATGTACTGAGCATGAGGGATATGCAAAGCTGACTAAAATGTAAACATGCTAAAAATACTGAAAGCTGTAATCTGAACTAAGCTATAGTACATAGGCCCAAATGTATAGTCGTGCATAAAACAACTAAAATGCAGGAATAACATGAAAGTATGTTGAAAACTAAAAATAAGTGTATATGAGGGCCTAAAGTACAATACTGAATCTAATACTGTGGGAGAGCTTATTAACCGACATAAACCATGTGAGCTAAACGTGGAGTCCGATGTATACGCCCCATCGAGAAGACCCAATATACCTTGCCAGGGTATAAAGGCATGACTGTGGCGTGATCACTAAAACTGATGCCCAATAGAGGGGACTTTCAAACCTACGATGGCACGTAGTTCTGGGACTTGAGAGTATGCTGAACCCTAGTCTAACTTGGTGCTAAATACTACTCCCAAACTGAATATAGCTCAATTCAAAACTAGCACCCTGAGTTTTCTGGGCAGGACTAGACTAGTCTAAAGTCTCTATTTTTTGAGATACTGTAGTAGACTGAAAACTGACCAATTTTTGGTTTTAGAACTCATACTAATAAGCTAGGTTAAATTTTTGAAGGAAGCTAACACATTTAAGAAAATGATATAATTTAGGGCTAAGTCCATGATTCCTAAAGATCTTATAAATATCTAAGTAATGCAAGATAATCAGTATGTGCTATTTAAAACAATGCAAAGATCATATATAACTCATGAGCATAATTTCTTGGAGCAATCTGTAAGAAAAGGACAAGAACCCTAGTTCTATATTCATGAGAATCATTAAAAAGATCTGAAGTTTTTGGGCATAAGGGCGAACTAAGCCCTTACTAAATTATCACATACCTGGTGGATGAAAATCCCTGCAAGAATGTAGAGTTGAAGCTTGGAGGAGAGAACCCTAGGCCTGGAACCTTGGAGAAGACGCTCTGTTCTGACTTGAATCGATTTTTGAAAAGTCTGACTTTGTTTTGGGGAATTAGACTTAATAA
>QJPP01000938.1:0-120620 GCA_003996215.1 Jaltomata sinuosa | reverse complement strand
CCTGGATTTTACCATCCTAGGTCATTTCAAACCTTTCCCTAAGTCCACCCCTAGCAATTCTACAGCGTAGGAAGGATAGTACGGAGTTTGGGGAGTAGAATTCTTACAGTTAGGATGAAAATTGGTGGAAAACTGATGAAAATTGCACAAAATCGTCTTGCCCTTCTCCCAAAATGTGTTGAGGAAAACTAACTATTTTTGGGGAAGTGTCATGACCCAATTTCTCGGTCATGATGGCACCTACAACCCCCGGTAGGAAACCAATCCCCGTAGCCCAGAACAGTTAGTAATGGGCTACTATCTAACAAATAAGGGAACAAGACGAAGAGAATAGATAAAAGGTATATAAATATATACATATGCGGAAACTAAACCAAACCCCAAGATCTGGTATCATAGTATAGAGCCAAAACTACATACATAGAGTGCAAACGATCCAAAACAATATATACAGATGTCTCTGAATGGTAATATAGTACATGAAGCAAAAGATAAACTAAAGCTAAGCTCCGATCGCCCAGAGCTCACCCTCAGCTCTGAAGTAGTCCCAACACCAGATCTCCAAGCACGAATTACAGCGATCTAACGGCGATGGCCCACGCTAGGATCTGCACCCAAAGATGCAGGGGGTAGGGTGAGCACCAAATGCGAAGCATAAAGTACCCAGTAGGTATCATAGGCCGACTGGGCACATATAAGATAAAAGTGTAGTAACAGACAGAATAGAAGCAGGCAGTTACAGAAATCAACGAAAAGTACACAGGAACTTGACCAGAGGGAAATCAACAGAACCACATGTGAGGCCAGTAAGCAGAACATACACACCATAGGCACAGGTGAAAGTAAGACATAACGCACCTGGGGTCCTTGCAGTAACAGTGTATACATAATAAGTTTACGAAATAGACGGTATACCGGTAACCTCAAATGTAAGAAGAAGAGAGAAAGAGTAATGATAGGCATGCTTAGAGAAATGAATCAAGCCCAACTAATCATATCAATCTCAAATCTAGCAACTAACAGTCTAGCACTAACCAATTTCATAATTAACCGTAACAGGAAACAATTCTACAAGTAAAATAGGAAGAGTCTACCTACAGTCCCCCGGCCGCCCATACAACTGAGGAACACAGACAAGTGAAAACAAACCCTCTGGCATCCCATACTACCGGAGCGTACAATCAACAAACAACAAACAAGGGTGGAGCCTTAAACAATGAATGATATGATGCATGAAGATCTCAAGTGAAGTGGTATCTCTGTATGTACCTCCTTCGGTGCTGATCGGGCCCAGCAGGTAGGTTCCATGGAAGGACATTGTCCGTATACCTCTACTCCACCGTATACCCTTCCTACGGCACACGCAGCCTGCAGACCCTGGCCCGAATGGCAAGGTCCATGGAGGTCCCAGACCCCATACTAAAACTCAGTATCAAACATGTCGTT
Source organism: Jaltomata sinuosa (assembly GCA_003996215.1). NCBI lineage: Eukaryota > Viridiplantae > Streptophyta > Magnoliopsida > Solanales > Solanaceae > Jaltomata > Jaltomata sinuosa. Next base: position 119,174 of record QJPP01000938.1, on the reverse strand, counting down.
CGGAAGCAAGTCCGGGTTCAAGATAGAGACCCAGTCTCGAATATGCATGCCCAGACCCTGTCCAGTACTAAAGTAGTAGGAAAATATCTCAAAAACCCCTCCAAGGGAGCCCGGGCATAACCGGGTCTAAACAGTAGAAAGTCATCTCAGGTGCTCGGTCCGACCGAGTCTAAAAATCATCTCAAGTAGCAAGAAAACTCAACTAGCACCCCGTCCCTGCCGAGTCTAGCGTTAATCGTAAAACTGGTGTTTTTAAAACAGAATTTTACTTTCTTTTACCCAAGAATATTCACAAGTTAAATCAAACCATTTCCAAATTATTTCCATCAAAAACGAACCCCCCGAGCCATGCAAGGTTTAGAAAATAGTGTCCATAGGCCCGAAGCCCAAACCGTAGTAAAACATGTATAAAACCCTTTTATATGCATGAAAATGGTATGATCAAACACAATAGCTGCCCAGCAGCTCACAATCAACCTATCAACCCTGCACGTTCCCACAGCTACTCAGCAAGCATAACCAGCCTAGAAGGATAATTCTATTCCCGGGACTTGCGGACATTCCCAAAATCCCACCTTCTATTTTCCAGAGTCAACAAGGCCTCACAGGACCACAAGGGTAAATAAAATATATCGGCAAATACTACAAGCAACGGAGGAACCAAAGTAGGCGGACATGAATAAAGCGGTCAAGGTCTGTGGTACCGACCTAATAAACCAACCCAAGGATGCCCATTAATACAATTTTATCCTATATATGCGGAGTCTAGGGAAAATAAACCGTAACCTACATGTCGTCCGATGACAAGCTCGAACCTCTCCGAAAAGAAGCTCTGAAACAAAATCAAACTTGAACTCGGGCTTGAATAACTTGACGTCGATAATTGATTTTCTTTCGGTGATCAAACGAAGTGTCAACGTAGTTTCTTTCCACCAAATACTCTCCACGGTATGAACATATATACATAATTTGCAACTTTTGCTGACAATATATAACAATATTACCTAAGCTAAGTTAAGGATAAATACTAATATTATTTAATTAATTAATTAACTAATGTATGCCACTAATCCTACTATGAAAAGCCCACCACATCATTACAAGTTGTTGTCAACTCCCTCCACTTCCACGTGGGTGTGGGGTTGACACACCCAAGTTTATTTTTATTCCGGTATATACATACTCGGGTATTGCATAAGTTCGTGGTAAAATAAATATAGCTTTTTTAATATACCATAATTAATAGAAAATCAATTCAAATAAAACCTACTATATTATAATAATAATTTTTAACATCACTAAATTTACTATCTCCGTTAAAATATTACAATGTATAAAAACCTTTTAAAATAAATACATATACAATTATATCGTGACAAAATATTTTTCATAAACTTTTAAAATATTTTAAAAAGGTAATAATAATATAACTTTTTACCAAATTCAACTTTCAAATAAAATATTTTCAAATACACGCGATGTTAATAAATTCTCAAACTTAGGCTCGCAATTCACTAACGCACGATTTTGATACTCAAGAACTCTCTTGGAATCCTCCCTTATGTTTTCTCACTGTTTCAGAACTGAAATGGCGTTTTAAAACGTGAAGTTGAGGCTTAAATCGAGTTTGACCCGACCCAGTTCGCGACCCGGTTCGCAACCCGGTTCCTGCCAGACAGTCCGCGGTAAAACAGTCATAACTCTTTACTCTGAGATCAGTTGGACGTGAGGTTTTGTTCGTTGGAAACTAGACTCGTAGACCTTCGATTTTGTATTTCGTGGGACCTCTAACTCTTTATATATTGGGATAAAAGCCCTGAGACATTTGACCCAAAGCTCAGAAAATTTATTAAAGAAACTTACAATAACTTTTGCCGACTTACTTGTCTTCAAAACTTATCATACGACCAAACAAATGGACCCGAAACCAAACTACCAGTCCCGACAAGCCTTAAATGACTTGGGGCCGCTACAAACAAGCTCTAACGGCACAAGGAAAACGTATACGTGGAAATGACCGGAAGGGTCATTACAGGAAGTTTCTGCATTAAATCCCATCACGCTCTGCTATAGCGGTCTGCTCTGCTATAGAAGTATCGCCGTAGCAGAATCGAATGTTATGGCAGAAGCTAATCGACGTTGACTTTCATTATAGCAGTATTTTCTCCGCTATTGTGGAGGTTGCTATGGTAGTGTGTCAACCGCTGTAGCAGTTAACACGGGATAGAAAGTTGTAAACTCTCCCAAATCGGTCCATTTTACAACACAATCATTTTCCTGACACTGCAGAACAATCCCTTTACGTCAACCTCGATAACGGGAGTTCTACTTACCCGAATTCAATTTTAAAAAGTCCCCCGGACTCCTTTATGTCTTAGCTAAATGGAAAACTAGCTCAAATCAAGATACTTTACCTAATCCTTACTCAGATTACCCTAGACCATACGTCGCTCTAAAACTGGCCGAGACTAGCCTAGTCCAGAATTTTGAACTTCCAAACCCAGAAGTTTTCTGACTCAAAACTTGGAACGAAAGTTTTACCCATAACGAAGAATCTGGTCATTAAAACAGATACTAATTTACCCATCATTCATTCCCGAATGATCCAACCTGAAATTACAAAAATAAAGAAAGAAAAGTGTAGTACTTGAATCCTCAAACAAGTGAGGGTACTTGTCCCGCATATCCTTCTCGGTTTCCCAAGTGGCTTCCTCAACCGGATGATGCTTCCATTGAACCTTTACCATTCTGATCACCTTTGTCCTCAAATTTCGGATATCCTCATCATGAATCACAACCATCTCTGCTTCATAGCAAGATCCATATCAATTAACACTTCATCCCACTTGATGATGTAGTCCCCATCCCAATGGTAACAATTTAGCATGGATATATGAAATATCGGATAGACACCCGATAAACTGGGAGGCAGTGCTAACCTGTAAGCCACTGGCCCTACAATCTCAAGAACATTGAACGGTCTGATGAACCGAGTGCTGAGCCCTTCTTATCGAAATGCATAACTCCCTTCATTGGTGACACCTTCAATAGTACTTGTTAACAAATCTGAAAATCTATGTCCCTTACATTACGATCCGCATATTCCTTCTGCCTGCTTTGGGATGCTAGCAACTTTGTCTGAATGCCTCTCACCTTTTCTTGTGCTTTCCTTACCAAGTCCATGCCCAAAGGCTTTACATCGCCTTCCTCTAACCACCCTATAGGTGACCTGCAACTCCTCCTATACAGTTCCTTGAATAGTTCCATGTCGATACTGGAGTGGTTTCTATTGTTGTATGAGAACTCACACAATGGTAGAAACTGGTCCCAATAACCCCCGAAGTCAATCACAAATGCTCTCAGCATGTCCTCCAATACCTGAATTGTCCTCTCTGACAGACCATCAGTATGGGGATGGAAGGTTGTACTGAAGGTGAGTTGAGTGCCCAACTCTTCATGTAGCTTACCCCAAAACATAGAGGTAAACTACGTACCCCTGTCTGAAATAATGGACAGTGGTACCCCGTGCAATCTCACAATCTCTTTCGCATAAATTTTAGCCAATTGTTGTGAATTGTAGTCCACCCTGACCAAAATAAAATGAGCTTACTTGGTTAGCCTGTCCACAATGACCCAAATAGAGTCATACTTCCCCAAGGTCTTGGGAAGACCCACCACGAAATTCATGGCTATCATTTCCCACTTCCACTCTGGAATGGGCATCCTCTGAAGTAGTCCTGCAAGTCTTTGGTTCTCATACTTTACCTATTGACAATTTTGACATTTGGACACAAAATCAGCTATGTCCTTTTTCATCTCGGTCCACCAGTAAAGCTACTTTAAATCTACTTTAAATCATTGTACATCTTGGTTAGACATGGATGAGTAAAATACCGCAAGCCATGAGCCTCTGCTAACACTTTCTAAATGATGTCATCAACTTGAGGAATACAAATCCTTCCTCTGAAATTTAACACGCCGCCAGAATCTAATGTGGCATCCCCGAACTCTCCGAATATTGCCTTGCTCTGAAGCCTACTCAACTGCGAATCCTGAAACTGTTTGGACTTTATCTCTTCTATGAATGTGGATTTGACCTCAATAGTGGCCAACACCCCACCCTATTCTGAAATACCCAAGTGCGTGAACCTAGATTCCATAGCTTGAATCTCCCTCGCTAATGATCGTTTGAACACTCCCAAACTAGCCAACTGCCCATGCTAACTGTCTTCCGGCTCAATGCATCTGCCACCACATTAACCTTTCCTGGATGGTACTGAATGGTCACATCATAGTCCTTTAACAACTTTATCCACCTTCTCTGCTTCAGATTCAAGTATTTCTGGGTAAAAACATGCTGCAAACTGCGATGATTGGTGAACACCTCACACTTGACACCATAGAGATAGTGTCTTCAAATTTTTAGTGCAAACACCACCACTGCCAACTCTAAGTCGTGGGTTGGGTAATTCCTCTCATGAACTTTCAACTACCTGGATGCATAGGCTATCACATTCTTGTCATGCATCAACACAACACCCAAACCCAAATGTGAAGCATCACAATAAATAATAAAGTCCTTACCTTCAACCGTCAAAGCCAAAATAGGAGTCGTGGTCAGAAGTGTCTTGAGCTTTTGGAAGCTCTCCTCACACTTGTTGGACCACACAAATGGTACCTCTTTCTAAGTCAGCCTTGTCAAGTGAGTAGCAATAGATGCAAAGTCCTTGACAAACCTACTATAGTAGCCTGCGAGCCCAACAAAGCTCCTTACTTCAGTCACATAGCTAGGCCAGACCCAATTCTTGACTGCCTCAATCTTCTGGGGATCCACCATCACCCCCTTTTCTGACACTACATGCCCCAAGAATGCAACTAATGTCAACCAAAATTCATACTTGAAGAACTTTGCATAAAGCTTTTGGTGACTTAATATTTCCAACACAAAACGGAGATGTTCGGCATGCTCCTCCCTACTCTTGGAGTAGATCAAAATATTGTCAATAAAAACAATAACGAACGAGTCCAAATAAGATTTAAATAACACATTCATCAAACTCATGAATGATGTCGGTGCATTAGTCAACCCAAACGACATCACTAAGAACTCATAATGTCTATACCGAGTGCAAAAAGCAGTCTTAGGAATATCCTCGAGCCTAATCTTTAATTGATGGTACCCTGACCTTAAGTCAATTTTTGAAAATACAGATGCACCTTGTAACTGGTCAAAAAGATCATCAATACGGGATAAAGGGTACTTATTCTGGATGGTAACCTTGTTTAACTGCTTGTAGTCTATGCACATCCACATACTACCATCCTTTTTCATCACAAACACGACCAGTGCACCCCAAGGTGAAGCATTGGGATGGATAAATCCCTTATCTATGAGTCCCTGAAGCTGAGTCTTAAGTTCTCTTAACTCCACCAGAGCCATACGATATGGAGGAATGGAAATTGGGCGAGTGCCCGGCTCTAAGTCAATACAGAAGTCAATATCCCTGTCCAGAGGCATACTAGGCAAATTCGCCAGGAACACCTCCTAAAACTCTGAAACAACCGGTACTGACTCAATAGATGGGGACTCCACACTATCATCTAGAGATGAGACAAAAAGGCTAAACACCCTCTCTCCACTAGCTTCCTAGCCCGAATAAAAGATATGATCTTAAATGGCTTAGGCCTGTACACACCTTCCCATTCTAGCCTATCCTCACCCGAAATCTCTAGAGCCACAGTCTTAGTGTTATAATTCAATACAGCATGATAAGGAGGTAACCATGTCATGCCCAAAATGATATCGAAGTCTAGCATATCCCAAATTACCAAGTTTACCCAATTATGCAACCCCACAAATACAATAGAACAAGCACGATAAACATAAGTCACAATCACGGACTCTCCAACAGGGATACAAACATGGATAGGGGAATTAAGGATATCACAAATCAAGTCCAGACCCAAAGTAAAATTCAGAGAAACATATGAATATGTAGAACCTGGGTCAAAAAGTATCGAAGCCATCCTATCACAGACAAGAATTATACCTGTGATCATTGCGTCTGATGCCTCCACCTCAGACTTCCCTAGAAAACCATAACAGTGAGCCGAGCTATCAATCCGGGCAACTTCTTTGGCCGGCTACACCGCACCCCTACCTGCACCACCATTCCCTATGTCTCTTCGACCTCCCTGAAAGTTACCTCACCCACCCTGTAGATGACCTCTAGCATAGCCACCTCTACCTGATGGTACCACAGCCTTAGACTGCTCTCGAGCCTTATGACAAGTCTGTCTGTGAGGGAATTCCCTTTTAAAATGGCCTAGATCACTACAATGAAAACAACCGCGATCAAGTGTAGGCCTGCTGGTAGTTGTGTAAGAAGCTCCTTGGCCTCTAGGAGCTGAAAACTACTGATTAGCTCCTGGACGACCACCTGTAGCAGCTAGCAGAGATGACTAAATAGGACAGGCAGAGTACACCTTCCGATTGTGGCCCCTGGAGTACGAACCACTATAATTCCCATCATTATGGGGCTTCTTGGCTAACACTTTAGCCTGCCCGACCTGCTTAACCCCCTCTAACTTCTTAACATAGTGTGTGACCTTATTGAAACCCTTCCCTACTGAAGTCATGTGCACTGATAACACCTATAAATCCGTATTCAAACCCTTCATAAATAATTGAATCTGCTCCTCCTCATAACCCAACAACTGTGTAGTAAAATGAGACAAGGCATAAAACTTAGCCTCATAAGCAAAGACTGACATGTTACCCTATTCCAGAGCCAGGAACGCATCCTTTTTACGATATCTCAAAGTATGAGGCACGTACTTCTCCAACAAGAGAGCGTGAAACTGCTCCCAAGTCAGTGGGGGCAAAATAGATGACCGACATTCCACATGAGACCTCCACCACTGATTAACATCACCCTAAAGCTGAAAGCTGACAAACTCAAGCCCATGTTATTGCACAATGGCCAGCTTGTGCAGCCTCTCATAAAAGTCCAATATGAACTCATAAGCATCTTCCTTTTCAGTACCCTGAAATGTAGGAGGTTTCATCTTAAGAAACTTGGTCAGCATCTCGTTCTCATTCCCTATCATGACCGGACCTAGCATTGGTCTGAAGAAGTCATTTGTGCCCGATAATGCATCCATTCTAAGAGTTGTAGTAGCCACTGGCTGAGTACTCAGAACCTGATCTGCAGTCCCTGTAGGGTTGGCTCCAGCACCAACCAGCCCACTCAGGAAGGACCACACTTACTGAAATGTTATGGGTGTGATAGGGGGAAGGTCTGCACCTCTAGCCGGTGTTGCCTCTACCTGCTCTACACCCTTCTCAATAGCAACCTTGACCTCCTCTTCAACCTGATCCTAGGGTGGGATAGGGGTCGCTTCACGTGATCCTGCATCCACTTGAGCTCCATCCCTGGAAGGTGTTGCCCTACCTCGGCCCCTTCCCGTGCCCCTTCATCTACCTCTGATAGTCAGGCCCGCTATTGGGACTACTGTTCTCGCTCCGTTGTTCCTTGTGTTAACCATCTGCAGATAGAAGAGTGAACGAAGTTAGATACCAATTTTTATCACTAGATACCAATTAGAATCAAGTTATAGCATGAAGGGAGAAAGAAGAGATAGTTCCTAAAGTCCTATAGCCTCTCGAAGATAAGTACGGACGTCTCCGCACCATTCCATAAGACTCTACTAGACCTATTTTGGTATGACGAGATCAACGAACCTAGAGCTCTGATACCATCTTGTTCAAGACCCAGACTGCTGAGAGTGGCACCCACCCAATACCCTTGGGTGAGCGGACCAATTCTTACCCAACACTTAATCATCCTAGCAGCTTAAAACCAAAGCATAAAGTAGACAAGCAATAAAATCTCAAATACTATTTCATAAAACTGCAGAAACATCCTCCTTAGAACCTGAAAGTCATCGTACCAAAATATTCTACCAAATTGTCTAGAAAATACGGGGATGCAACCCCAAATAAGCAAGAGTTTAAACCCAAAACAAGTGGGCTATAACTAAACAGAAAGAAACCAAGGTAGCTCGATCGAAGCAGCTCACCCTTAATGTATGAAAGCGCTGGGACTAAATCTGAGGTTGCGCATCAGCCGCTGAAATATTGCATGTACTCATAAAAAGAAACGCAAGTGCAGATTCAGTACACAACCACCGTGTACTAATAGGATTATCATCTAATTCCAAATAAATAGTATATGAACAGTAACTTAGACGAGACCCACCCGGGGTCCCCCAACAATGCCTATGTGTTAAACATACAACCCAGTCTAACCAAAAGACCAACTCACAATCAAATATAATAATAATTCGGTCTCTCAAGGACCATATGCAATATCACAATTCAGCAACACAACCCAGTCAACTCATGGAACTATCACAAGAATACACAATGCAATAAAATAAACATGTACCAGGCATGGTACTCGAGCCAACAAGTTAGTATCCCGTACCAGGTATGGTACTCGAGGCAACTGTTTGTTATCCCATTCCAGGCGTGGTACCCGAGACAACTATTAGTATCTCATACCAGGCGTGGTACCCAAGCCAACCATTTGTTATCACGTACCAGGTATGGTACCCAAGCCAAACGTTAGTATCCCATACCAGGCATGGTACCTAAGCCAACTGAATGTCACACAGAATCCACAGTCACAAACGATGAACAATCAACACTTGTAAACCCACAAGAAATAAAACCTAGTTCATTTCACAAGACTGATAACAAGACACTTAGACTTTCCTAAATCATTCCCTAAGCATGCAACTCATACAATACTTAAGAAAAGGTACACAAACATACAATACATACAGAAATCAATAACCATCATCTAACTCAAAATTTTCCAAGCTCTACTCAATCGGAGCTTTCCCATTTCTAGAAGTTCTTGCCGATTCTTGGTCTAAAATAACACACAATAACCAAAATCAATCCTTATAGCCTAATAGTTACCCGGATTATGCAAAAATCCCAAACCTCAGGCCAATCATGATGATTCCACCATTTTTTCGGGGCTTTCCCACCATTAATTCATTTATTCCTACCATTTTTATGGATATATTTAGAGAATTAAGGTCACATGATCATAATCTAATGAAATCATCAACACCCAAGAACTTTTACACCTTAGAATCCCCTATTTCCCTGAATTCTACCATTCTAGGTCATTTCAAACATTTCCCCAAGTTCACCCCTAGCAATTCTATAGCATAGGAAGGATAGTACGGAGTTTGGGGAGTAGTATTCTTACCTTTAGGATGAAAATTGGTGGAAAACTGATGAAAATCGCCCAAAATTGCCTTACCCTTCTCCCAAAACGTGTTGAGGAAAACTGACTATTTTTGGGGAAGTTTCTGCATTCAATCTCATCATGCTCTGTTATAGCGATCTGGTCTGCTATAGTGGTACTGCCATAGCGAAATTGATCGCTATGGAGGAGGCTGGCCGACGTTGACTTTTGTTGTAGCAGTATTTTCTCTGCTATGGCGGTGTCTCAACCGATGTAGCAGTTAAAATGGGACAAAAAGTCGTAAAGTCCCCAAATTGGTCCATTTTACAACACACTCATTTTTCTTACATTCCATAATAACCCTTTCATGTGAACCTCAATACCAGGAGTTCTATTTACCCGAATTCGATTCTGAAAAGTCCCCCAGACTCCTTTATATCTTAGCTAAATGGAAAATTAGCTCAAATCAAGACACTTTACCCAATCCATATCCAGATTTCCCTAGACCATATCTCGCTCCAAAATCGGCTGAGACTAGCCTAGCCCAGAATTTTCAACTCCCAAACTCAAAAGTTTTCTGACTCAAAACTTGGCACAAAAGATTTAATCATAATAATAAACCTGGTCATTATACATTATGGATCCTGTGACTAATTCTGAAGCAACATCATGTGCTCAATCAAAGATGTGGTTTAATGGCATGTTTGAAGATATGAACTCCATGAGTAGTAATGATGTGTAGGAGTTTGCAGAACTTCCTATAGGTCATAAAGTTATTTGTTGAAAATGAATCTTTAAGACCAAGAAGGATTTAAAGGGAATATAGAACACTTCAAGGCAAGATTGGTTACTAAAGGGTTTACACAATGAGAAGGAGTTGATTACAATGAAAAACCTTTTCACCAGTGTCATCTAAGGATTTCTTTTAGATTCATTATGGCATTGGTAGCCCATTTTTATCTTGAGTTGCATCAGATGGATGTAAAGATAATCTGTTTGAATGGTGATGTTAATGAAGAGCTTTACATGGCACAACCTCAAGGTTTTGTTAATACAAGTAGTAAGTATCTAGTGTATAGGTTGAAGAAGTCTATCTATGGATTGAAGCAAGTTTCTCAACAGTGGTACCTAAAGTTCGAGAAATTATTACTTCTATGGGCTTTGTGGAGAATAAGATCGATCATTGCATATATCTCAAGATTAATGAGTGTAAGTCCATCATTCTCATGCTTTATATTGATGATATTTTACTTGTGCTAAGCATTCATTGAATAAAGTGTTTGATATGAAAGATCTAGGAGAGGCATCATTTGTTCTGGGTATTGAGATTCAATGAGATAGGACTCATAATCTATTGGGTCTTTCACAAAAGGCCTATATTGATCATATTTTGAGCAGATTCCATATGGAAAACTGTAAGTTTGGAGATGTCCCTATTGTGAAAGGTGATAAGTTAAGCCTAGAATTGTATCCCAAAAATAATCTTGAGAAAGATTCCATTAAAGATGTGCCATATTCAAGTGTTGTTGGAAGCCTTATGTATGCACATGATTGCACTCACCCTGACATTGCTTTCATTATCAATGCTCTTGAACGTTATCAGACTAATCCAGGAAGAAACCATTGGGTTGCTGCTAAGAAAGTAATGAAGTACTTAAGGAAGACAATATATTATATGTTAGTGTAAAGAAAAGCTGACCATTCTGATTTTATTGGTTGCATAGACTCAGACTTTGCTAGATGTCCTGATGATTTGAGATCTACTTCTAGTTTTATCTTCATGTTAGCAGGGGATGCAATATCTTGGAAGAGTGTGAAACACACTCTTACAGCTTCTTTGACTATGCAAGATGAATTTGTAGCTTGTTATGGTGCAGCTACGCAAGCCATTTGGCTATAATTTATTTCAGGACTTGTGGTAGTTGATTCCATCTCTAAACCCTTGAAGATTTATTGTGATAACAAGGCAACTGTGTTTTACTCAAAAAATAATAAATCTTCTTCAGCTTCTAAGCACGTGAAAATAAAATATATGGTTGTGAGGGATATTGTTAAAGGGGGAGATATTGTGATTGAACATATACCTATCAATTTGATGCTTGTTGATCCACCAACCAAGCGATTGAGGCCAATGGTTTTTATGCAGCATGTTCATAATATTGGTATTATTGAGTCATTTGATCTATTAGGTTAGTGGGAGCATTCAGTATTGTTATTTCCATTTATAATTAGATTTTTTACCCTATTTTTAGGACTTATGATGACATTATCTCTTTTATTGAGATATTTATGATGTGGTAGATTTTTCTATCATTTTTGTTATATATTATTGTGCACATTTTAATATTGTTTTGTTATCTTAAGACTTGTTGACTTGCGTGTTGGTTATCTCTCATATTGATAAGATCATATTGTTGTTTTATTGGATCTTTTTTGAAGACATACACAATATATAATTTTACCTTGTGGATTTTCCTTCTTGTTGCACAATGTGATAATTTGCTCATGTAGAGCCTTGAAAATAAAGATTTTATGGTGGAGCACATGTTGTTTTAGTGCTACACATGTTGTAACAGAAAATTGCGGTGATAGTTTTTCTATGGTGCGCATGTTAATTTAAAGCGTACATGTTATGAAAAATCATTTGAAGGACTGACAATGAAATAGCGTCGATTTGGAGTCCATGTTGACTATTAGTTGCTACACTACCACGCTCTTGGGTTTATGTCAATAGAACTTTAATAATAGTAATTGTGGACTAGTTTTGTATCGTTGACTAATGCAAGTACTGCTATATTTTGGCTTGATGATTTTGTTTTACTAGACCTTGTTAGAAATGGCGTTCCACCACGACATGTTTATGACCACTAACTATTTAGCTCGAGAGTCTTTTTATTGTGTATTAAATAATTTTTTTAAAAGGTTCGATAATTAAGTTAATGTTGTCCAAGTGGGAGAATGTTAGAATTATTTATTAAATATGAACTTTACTTTAACTTATATTACGTTTTAGTAAAATGGGCTAAATGTTAATAGTTGGTGGACAAGACCCAAGCCATGTTTTATGTGAATTTCATATGGGACTATACCATTTCATGTAATAGATATGGTTTGGCAATAGTATAGGTCTGTTGAAGACCAGTGAGCCCGTAATGGGGAGGCACACTAAGTTCAGGCTTTTAAGCCTATAAATATAAGGGTAGGTCCCCTATCCTGGATTAATTCAAGACGTACTTCCATAAAGTGTCAGTTGTCATAAGCTAAAGGAGAAGAAGACTTAGCCTAGCTCGTCTTCCATTGTGCATTGCTATGGCGGATAAAGGTACGCACCTTCTTTCCACATATTTCATCATATTATAAGTGTTCTTGATCTATGTGATTATTGTAGTTGTGTTTCTTGATAATTATACAGTGTTAACTATCAAGAAACACAACTACAATAATCACATAAACCAAGAACACCTATAAAATGATGAAATATGCAGAAAGAATGTGTGTACCTTTATCCGCCATAGCAATGCGCAACTGAAGATGATCTAGACTAAGTCTTCCTCTCCTTTAGCTTATGACAGTTGATACTTTATGAGAGCATGTCTTGGGTTAAGCTAGGAGAGGGGACCTAGCCTTATATTTTTAGGCTTAAAAGTCTTAACCTAGTGTGCCTCCCCATTACGAGCTCACTGATCTTCAACAGACCTACACTATTATCACACCACACCTATTACATGAAATGGTACATGCTTATATGAAATTCACATAAATACATGGCATGTGTCTTGTCCATCAACTATTAACATTCATCTCATTTTACTAAAACGTAATAATAAGTTAATGTTAAGTCCATATTTAATAAATAATTCTAACAGAAAAAAAATAATTTTGGCCTAAAATATGCATAGAAAAATTTATATGCATGTTCCACATATTTTGCATAGTTCTCACAATACATACAATCTCCTTTCTAATTTGAATTAGTTTAGAAAAAAAAAAATATCACAATCAGATCTAGCTCATTATTGCATAAAAAAATTAATAATTAATCACACAATAAATATTTTAGCATTTAATTGAAAGATTCATCACCGGTTAACAGAGGCAGATTTATAAAATCACTAAAATTACAATAAATAATATATATGAATTTATTACTTTAAATATGTTAGTATGAGTTAATTCTTTGAACTGTAAAAATTAAATTCAAATTATGGATCTGTCTTTACCAATTATGGATCTTCCTCTGCAAATTATCTCGGCAATAGAAAGCAATCAATTTAGTATATTACAGAAAAACTAACAGTAAAAACTCTAAACACGGATATATATATATAACAAATATGTAAAATTATTGACTTGTATTGAAAATCAAACAAAGACTTAACTAGGATTTTTAGTAGAGTTTTAACATGTAAAGCATGATTAAAGTAAAGTTATATTCTTATGGAATTAACATCTAGGATGTTATCCAAAAAATATTCTTGAGGTGATGATGAATGTAGATGGTCTTACTAGGATGAAAGTTGCAAGCCATTTTTACGTAAATCATTAAAAAAAATCATCAGCTAAAGAATCTTTTTCGACTAACATCCTACATATTAATCTCATACATGTTAATTCCATAAGAATGTAACTTTACTTTAATTCCATAAGAAATAACTTAACAAGTGAAAGATTTAGAAAAAAAGTGAAAGATATTAAAGGATTAGGAAGGTCATACACGTACTAGAAAAAAGGAGTGTGACGGCTAATAAGTGAAATGAAGGGTTTTGAAAGCTAAAGGAAGAAGAGAGAGCTTTTATAGAGCAGAAAAGACCTTGCACTTCATAAGGGTTTTTAAATTAACCCCTCACAACTATATTATTTATCAATTAGCCCTTCTTTACTTTTGACTAAACACATATATAGCCTTTTAAATTTATTATTAAGTGTCAGTTATGTTTGATTTTCAACTTTTTAAAAATTATTATTTAAATATCTTTACATGATAGATATGTGTATCCTAAACATCTCATGGTGAGCCCTTCAATGAAATCGATGACACCGGATTCCACCCCTACAGATCTTTCCCCACCTCCCATAAGACATTCCCTCTATCCTAACAACCTCCGGCATGGCAAAAAGACTACATATTATCATCAAAAGTCAATCAATCAAACCAACACCAAATTCTCAATCAGGCACTCATTATCCTTTTCTCAATTTTCTTTCTTAGTCTCGTTTTTCATGTACACAATGTACCTTTTAGCTAACATTAAAGGATATACCTATCATGATCCAGACCGCCGTGAGTGGCACCCACCCAAACCCCGGATGAGCGAAACAATAGAGTCCCACTCTTAGCATAGCCTAATAGATTAAAATCAGTGTGCAAAAATATAAACTAGCAAATCAATCATACTAAAATTAATTCTATAGAAATAAATGTAACCTGCGGAAAATTCTACCCTAGAATCTGAAAGTCATCGTACCAAACATCTACCAAATACTAGAGTACGAGGATGCAACCCCAAAATAAAAATAGTCTAAGCCTGAAACAAATGGGCTACAACTCAATAGATGGAAATCAAGAAAGCTTGGTCGAACAGCTCACCCTTGATAACTCGAAGTGTCAGGCCTACAAGTGAGGTCGTGCATCAATCGCCGGAAGATTTTTTGTACTCACAAAAAGACAAGCAAGTGCAGTATCAGTACACAACTACCGTGTAATTGTAGGATCATCAATCAGTTCTAAATAAACAGTGTATGAGTAGTACAGAAATCAAGTAAGAGTACAGAAACACATACGCAAGTCAACAGGTATTCCTAGACTACAAGTCTCTACCTAACTTGTCCCACATGTAAACCACTTCACATTTATGATCAACAATCCACACAATAACAATATACCTCGTTACATATCCTAGAGCCACCCTGGATCCTCTCTAAATAACACCTAAGTGTCAGAAAAACAACCCGGTCTACACCAAGACCAACTTATAAAGCAATGTAATAACCCGACCTCTCAAGGACCAAAATATACAACCACAATTCATAAACACAACCCGGTCCACTCAGGGAACCATTAATAAAGATGTAGAATACAAGAAAGTAAACCCGTACCAGGCGTGGTACCCGAGCCAATCATTAGTATTAACACATACCAGGCGTGGTACCCTAGCCAATCGTTAGTATTCTCGTACCAAGCATGGTACCCGAGCGAACTGAATGTAAAATCAATCCACAGTTATAAAAATGAAAAATCAACTTGTAAACCAACAAGGAAAATACACAGTTCAATTCACCAGACAGTTAAACATGATTTTGGACATTCTAAACCATTTTCTAAGCAATGCATACCACACAATTACTTAGACATGAGTACACAAACACACAATGCATACCAGAATCAATAACCATCACCTATCTCGAATAATCAAGTTTTACAGTGCCGGAGCTTTTCCTTTTCAGGATCCCTTGCTTGTTCTTGGTCTAAAAACAAACACATAAACACTATAGTTAATTAACTGGCCTAAATTACCCGGATTATACAAAAATCATAATCGTCAGGCCAAATCATGATTATTCCAACCCTTCCTGGGCTTTTCTTCTAGTAATTCACCTAACATTATCATTTATACCGATACATTTAGAGAGTTAAAGCTTGGTGATCAGTACCCATTAACTATAAACAACACCTAAGAACTCTAGCACCCTAGAATCCCCTTTTCCCCGGATTCTACCATTCCTAGGTCATCCCAAGCCTTTTCCCAAGTCCACTCCTAGCAATTCTATAGCATAGGAAATACACCACGGAGTTTGGGGAGTAGAATCCTTACCTTTAGGATGAAAAACGATTGAAAATTGGTAGAAATCACCCAAAATCACCCCCTTCTTCTCCAAAATTGTTCCAAGAAAAACTGAACTATTTTGGGGAAATTTTTGCATTAAATCCCATCACGCTCCTCTATAGCGGTACCACCGTAGTGGAGTCATCCGCTATGGCGGAGGCCGACCGACGTTGACATTTACAGTAGCGGTAATTTCTCCGCTATAGTGGAGGTCGCTATGGCAGAGTGTCAACTGCTGTAGCAGTTGACATGGGACAAAAATTCATAAAATCTCCAAAACTAGTCCAGTTTACAACACACTTATTTTTCCAATGTCCCAGAACAACCCCTTCACGTCAACCACGATTCTGGGAGTTCTACTTACCCGAATTTGATTCCGAAAAGTCCCTTGGACCCCTTTATGTCTTACCTAAAAGGAAAACTAGCTCAAATCACAACATCTAACCCAATCCTTACTCAAATTCCCTAGACCATACCTCGCTCCAAAATCAGTCGAGACTAGCCTAGCCCAGAATTTCAAACTCCCAAACCCGGAGTTTTCTAACTCTAAAAATTGGAATGAATGGTTTACCCATAATGATGGACCTGGTCATTACAATAAATACCAATTTACCCATCGGTCATCCCCGAATGATCAAACCCAAAAATATGGAAAATAAAGAGCGAAAAGAGTAGTACTTGTATCCTCAAACAAGTGAGGGTACTTGTCCCGTATGTCCCTCTCGGTTTCCCAAGTGGCTTCATCAATCGGATGATGCTTCTACTGAACCTTTACCATACTGATCATCTTTGTCCTCAATTTTTGGACATCCCAATCAAGAATCAAAATCGATTCCTCTTCATAGCGAAGATCCTTATTAAGTAACACTTAATCCCACTTGATGATGTAGTCACCATCCCCATGGTATCGCTTTAGCATGGATACATGAAATACTGGATGGACACCCAATAGAATGGGTGGCAGCGCCAATTTGTAAGTGATGGGCCCTATGATCTTAAGGACCTCAAATGGTCTGACAAACCGGGGTCTGAGCTTGCCCCTTTTACCGAAATGCATAACTCCCTTCATTAGTGACACTTTCAACAATACATGTTCTCCAACCTGAAATTCCATGTCCCGGACCTTGCGATCTGCATATTCCTTCTGCCTACTTTGGGCAGCTAGTAACTTGGTTTGAATGCCTCTTACCTTTTCTTGCGCTTCCCTTACCAAGTCTACGCCCAAAGGCTTTACGTTGCCTTCGTCAGACCACCCAATCGGTGACCTAAAACTCCTTCCATATAAACCCTCGAATGGTACCATGTCTATACTGGAGTGATAGCTATTGTTGTATGAGAACTCACATAATGGTAGAAACTGGTCCCAATGACCCCCGAAGTCAATCACACATGCTCTCAGCATGTCCTCCTGTACCTGAATCATCCTCTCTAACTGACCATTAGTCTGAGGGTGGAAGGTTGTACTAAAGGTGAGTTGAGTGCCCAACTCCTCATGCAACTTGCCCCAAAACTTGGAAGTAAACTGCGTACCCCTGTTTGAGACAATGGACAGTGGTACCCCGTGTAATCTAACAATTTCCTTCATGTAGATCTTAGCCAATTGCTGCAAATTTAATTCACCCTAACTGGAACTAAGTGAGCTTACTTGGTCAGCCTGTCAACAATGACCCAAATAGAATCATACTTCCCCAAGGTCTTGGGGAGAACCACAACAAAATCCATGGCTATTCTCTCCCACTTCTACTCTGGAATGGGCATCCTCTGAAGTAGTCCTGCAGGTCTCTAGTGGTCATACTTTACCTGCTGGCAATTCTGACACTTGGACATAAAATCAGCTATGTCCCTTTTCATCCCAGGCCACTAATAAAGTTTCCTCAAATTCCTGAACATCTTGGTTACACCCGGATGAATTGAATACCGCGAACCATGAGCCTCTGCCAACACTTTCTGATTCATGTCATTAACTCGAGGAACACATACCCTTCCTCTAAAGTTTAACACACTGCCAGAGTCCAACGTGGCATCCCCAGACTCTCCGGATATTGCCTTGCTCCAAAGCTTGCCCAACTACAAAACTTGAAACTATTTGGCCTTTATCTCATTTATGAATATGGATTTGACCTCAATACTGGCCAAGACCCCGCCTTGTTCTGAAATTCCTAAGTGCATGAACTTGGACTCCAATGCCTAAATTTCCCTTGCCAGTGGTCATTTGAACACCCCCAAACAAACCAAACTGCCCATGCTAACTGTTTTCTGGCTCAATACGTCTTCCACCACATTAGCCTTACCCCAATGGTACTGAATAGTCATATCATAATCTTTCAACAACTCCTTCCACCTTCTCTGCCTCAGATTCAAGTAATTTTGAGTGAAAACATATTGCAGACTGCGATGATCAGTGAACACCTCACACTTGACACCATAGAGATAGTGTCTCCAAATTTTGAGTGTAAAGACCACCGCTGCCAAATCTAAATCGTGAGTCAGATAATTTCTCTAATGCACCTTCAATTGCCTAGAAGCATAGGCTATCACATTCCTATATTGCATCAACACAGCACCCAAACCATGATGTGAAGCATCACAGTAAATAATAAAGTCTTTACCTTCAACCGGCAAGGACAAAATAGGAGCCATGGTCAAAAGTGTCTTAAGCTTTTGGAAGCTCTCCTCGCACTTGTCAGACCACACAAATGGTACATCTTTCTGTGTCAGCCTTTTCAAGTGAGTAGCAATGGATGCAAAATCATTGACAAACCTTCGATAATAACTTGTGAGCCGAACAAAACTCCTCACCTCAGTCACAGAGCTAGGCCGGACCCAACTCTTTACTGCCTCAATCTTTTGGGGATCTACCATCACCCTCTTTTCTGACACTACATGCCCCAAGAATGCTACCAAAGTCAACCAGAACTAACACTTGGTGAACTTCGCATAAAGCTTTTGACACCTCAAAATGTCCAACACTATACGGAGATGCTTAGCATGCTCCTCCCTAATCTTGGAGTAGATCAAAATATCATCAATGAAAATGATGATGAACAAATCCAAGTAATATTTAAACACCCCATTCATTAAACTCATGAATGCAGCTAGTGCATTGGTCAAACCAAACGACATCACCAAGAACTCGTAAAAAAAATTCATTGCCCTTATTCCAAAAGTCTAAAGTCCTTCTTTCACCAATTCCGACCTACCTTTATTTATTGGATACTTGAAGGAGAGCTAGATCGAGTCACAACTACTTATTATACAAGACTCAGGCACACTTCCCTATACTTCTCCTAAGTGACATCAAAATACTCTTTCAGCCGATATGCCCATACCGAATCTAAAAAGCAGTCTTAGGGACATTCTCGGGCATAATTTTCAACTGATGGTACCCTGACCTCAAGTCAATTTTGAAAAACACTTATGCAGCCTGTAACTAGTCAAACAGATCATCAATACAGGGTAGAGGGTACTTATTCTGGATGATAACCTTGCTCAACTGCCTATAATCTATGCACATCCGCATACTACAATCCTTCTTCTTTACAAACAATACCGGAGCACACCAAGGCAAAGCACTGGGATGGATAAATCTCTTATCTAGGAGTTCCTGAAGATAAGTCTTAAGTTCCCTTAACTCTACTGAAGCCATACGATATGGAGGAATGGAAATGGGACGAGTGCCCGGCTCCAAGTCAATAAAAAGTCAATATCCCTGTCCGGAGGCATGCTAGGCAAATCCACTGGGAATACCTCTTGAAACTCTAAAACAACTGGGACTGACTCAATAGAGGGGGACTCTACACTATCATCCCAGAGATGAGACAAAAAGGCTAAACACCCTCTCTCTACAAGCTTTCAAGCCCGAATAAATGATATAACTCTGACCGGCTTAGACCTGTACACACCTTCCCACTCTAGCCTATTCTTACCCGGAATCTCTAGAGCCACGGTCTTGGCGTTACAATTCAACACAGAATGATACAGGGATAACCAGGTCATGCCCAAAATAATGTCAAAGTCAACCATATCAAGAATTACTAAATCTACCCAAGTATGCAACCCTATAAAAACAACTAAACACTTACGATAAACATGAGTCACAATAATCGAATCTCCAACCGGGGTAGAAACATGGATAAGGGAATCAAAGATATCACATATCAAGTCCAGACCAAACGCAAAACTCACAGACACATAAGAATATGTAGAGCTTAGGTCGAATAATACCGAAGCCATTTTATCACAGACAAGAATGGTACCTGTGATTACCGCATCTGATGCCTTAGCCTCGTTCCTCCCTGGAAATACATAACAGTGAGCCTGATCATTAATTCGGGCAACCTCTCTGGAGTACGAACCACCATAATTTCCCATATTCCAGGGGTTCTTGGCTAACACCTTATCCTGCCCTGCCTGCCTGACTCCCTCATGTTTCCTTACATAATCAACCACTTTATTAAAGCTTTTTCCTAAAGAAGTCTTGTGCACAGACAATACCTAAAGCTCAGTATTCAAACCCTTGATAAACAACCAAACCCGCTCCTCCTTGAAACCTAGCAATTGTGTATCAAAATGAGACAAGGCATGAAACTTTGCCTCGTAAGAAGAGACTGACATGCTACCCTGCTCTAAATTCAAGAATTTATCCTTTTTCTGTTCCCTCAAAGTATGGGGTACGTACTTCTCTAATAAAAGAGAGTGGACCTACTCTCAAGTCAGTAGAGGTGAAACAGACGACCGACACTACACATGAGACCTTCACCACTTGTTGGCATCACCCTGCAGCTGAAATGTGATAAACTCAACCCCATGTTATTGCACAATGCCCAGCTTGAGTAACCTCTCATAAAAATCTAGTATAAACTCATAAGCATCTTCCCTATCTGTATCCTGAAATTAGGAGGTTTCAGCTTGAGAAACTTGGTCACCATCTCATATTCATTTTATGTCATCACTGGGACTAGCATTGGCATGAAGAAGTCACATGTGCATGAAGCTTCATCCATCCTAGGAGCCGTAAGATCTGCTAGTTGAGTGCCCAGAGCCTGGTTTGCAATGCCCGCATGTATGGCTCCAGCACCAACCAAACCACTCAAGAAGTTCCAACCCTACTGAAATGCTTTGGGCGTCATAGAGGGAAGGCCTGCACCTCCAGTCGGTGCTGCCTCTTCCTCCGCCCGTGCCCTTTCATCCTTCACAACAACTTCCACATCTTTGACAACCTATTCTTGAGGTGGGGGGTTGCCTCTCGCGCTCCAGCAGCAGCTTGAGCCCCACCCCTGTCTGGTATGGCTCTTTCTCATCCTCTACCCCTTCATCTGCCTCTACTACGGATAATTGGGCCCGCTGTTGGGACCGCCGGTCTAGCTCTGTTGTTCCTTGTGTTAACCATATGTGGATAGAAGAGTGAAAGAGTAAGATACCAATTTGTATCACCAGATACCAATTGGAATCAAGTTATAGCACGTTGGAAGAAAGAAAATATAGTTTTCTAAAGTCATATAGCCTCACGAAGAAAAATGCCGACGTCTCTGCACCATTCTGCAGGACTCTACTGGACCTGTTTTGGTATGATGAGATCAATGAACCTAGGGCTTTGATACCATATTTTTCATGAACCAGACTGCCGTGAGTGGCACCGACCCAACCTCTGGATGAGCGAACCAATAGATTCCTACTCTTAGCATAGCCTAACATCTTAAAAGCAATGTGCAGAAATGTAAAATAGCAAATCAATCATACTAAAATCAATTCTATTGAAATAAATATAACCTGCAGAAAATCCTACCCTAGAAACTGAAAGTCATCATACCAAATATCTACAAAATACTAAAGCCGGGATGCAACCCCAAAATAAGAATAGTCTAAGCCCGAAACAAATGGGCTACAATTCAATAGATGGAAATCAAGGCAGCTTGGTTGAACAACTCACCCTTGATAACTCAAAGTATCAGGCCAACAAGTGAGGTCGTGCGTCAACCGCCGAAAGATTTCATGTACTCACAAAAAGACAAGCAAGTGTAGTATAGTACACAAACACTGGGTACTGGTAGGATCATCAGCCAGTTCCAAATAAACAGTGTGTGAGAAGTACATAAATCAAGTAAGAATACAGACACACATAGGCAATTCAACAGGTATTGCTAGACTACAAGTCTCTAGCTAACTTGTCTCACATGTAAACCACTTCACATTTATGATCAACAATCCACACAATAATAATTATGCCTCGTTACATATCCAGGACCCCCCTTGGATCCCCTCAAAATGACACCTAAGTGTTAGACAAACAACCCAGTCTACACCAAGACCACCTCATAAAGCAATGTAACAACCCGACCTCTCAAGGACCGAAATACACAACCACAATTCAAAAACACAACCCAGCCCACTCAGGGAACCATTAATAAAGATGCAGAATACAAGAAAGTAAACCCGTACCAGGTGTGGTACCTGAGCCAACCATTAGTATTATCCCATACCAGGCATAGTACCCGAGCCAACCTTTAGTATTCCCATACCAGGCGTGGTACCTGAGCCAACCGAATGTCAAATCAATCCACAGTTACAAACAATGAACAATCAACTTGTAAACCAACTAGCAAAATACACAGTTCAATTCACCAGACTGTTAAACATGATTTTGGACATTTTTAACCATTTCCTAAGCAATGCATACCACACAATTACTTAGACATGAGTACACAAACACACAATGCATACTGGAATCTATAACCATCACCTACCTCGAATAATCAAGCTTTACAGTGCTGTAGCTTTCCCTTTTTCAGGATCCCTGCTTGTTTTTGGTCTAGAAACAAATACATAAACACTATAGTTAATTAAATGGCCTAAATTACCTAGATTGTACAAAAATCCTAATCCCCAGGCTAAACCATGATCATTCCAACCTTTCCCGGGCTTTCCTGCTAGTAATTCACCTAAGATTATCATTTATACTGATACATTTAGTGTAACGACTGGGTCTGTCGTTATGTTAATTTTTCCTAATTTCATAAATTTGGGGAAAATGGTTAAAAATTCATTCAGGGTAAGTAGGGTGACGTCATAAAAAAAATTATTTTCAGAAATAATCTGGGCTGATGTCACTCCACTATAGAGGTATTTTATTCTGCTATAGAGGAACCACTGTAGCGGAAGAGTAGACTTCTATAGATGAGCTACGGGAGGCAGTAACCTGAGACGATATTTTATTGAAAAGTCTCTTCTCCTCAGTTGAAAAACATAAGAGTGTTCCTCCAAAAACCCTCCTAGGCTGTTCTAAGGCTAGGAATCTTGAGGAGGAGGGTCATGGCTGAAGGGCAGTGGAACAGCAGATTCCAGGACCATCATTCAGTCAGGAACGCACTCACTAGGCCAGAAATGCTCCATTATAGCTACTTAGCGCCCAGGTAGGCTAGGTTTCGTGAGTAGTTAGACCTGTTTACTTTTCGTACTTGTTGTATAGTGGGAATAGAGAATCCATGTTTAAGGCCTCCGAGCACGGAGTTTGGCAGATTTGGGTTTGTTTATGTTGATTTGGGATGTACGGAGTAAATGGATGATCTTGTGATTGTGTTATGTGGTTACATTATTTATATTGGTGTGATAAAATGATAGGTTAAGGGACTAGTATGTCGGAAAGGTTTGGGGAACCGGGGAAGTGCTTGGGAGCCATGGGAAACGAGAATAGAAAACTCCTAGGTGGGGTTTCAGAAATGTTTATGGCTTGAGACGTAGTGGCGGTCTTGCTAAAGTAAGGAAAAGTAAATTGGGTAGCTGCGTATATGATTAATTTAAAGAGAAATCGCTTGTTACATGTTCTAGAATAAAAAGGGTGAATCGGGGATTGTCTTCGGACGGGATGTGATGGTTCTTTATTATACCCGAAAAGGGGTAGGTAATGGCTTACGATTTCTGTGAATGTTGTATATTCTTGTACTCATATCTAAGTATTTGTATGAATTACATTGCTTGGGGAAGTTGTGTAGAATGTCTAAGGTTCATGCTTTACAGTCTATAATTTGAATGGTGTTTGCTTATTGGTTTACAAGTTATTTGATCATCTATTTGATTGTGGGTTGTTGACATTCGGTTGGCTCGGGTACCACGCTTGGTACGGGTATAACAAATGGTTAGCTCGAGTACCACACCTGGTACAGGAATACTAATGGTTGGCTCCGGTACCATGCCTGGTATGGGTATACTTTATTACATACTACATCATGATCTATATATTGCATTGACTGATATTGGTTCCTTGAGTGGACCAGGTTGTTTTATTAAAATATGATAATTATTATTGGTTATTTTAGTGGACCAAGTTATTTTATTGAAATGTGATAATTATTATTGGTTCCTTGGGTGAACCGGGCTGTTGTGAAATTATGATGTTGATGGGCCATCCTTGAGTGGCCGGGAATTTCTGTTATCTTTTATTGAGTTGGTCTTGGATTAGACTGGGTTGATCATTGAAACTTAGGTGTTGTTTAGATGGGATCCCAGGGTGGATTCGGACTATGTAAAGAGGGCAGTTAATTGCATATATATATATTGTCGTCTTGAGTGTGTCACTGGTGGTCGAGAACTACCGGTAGTAAATAAGCTAAGGGTTGGTCTTGGTGTAGACCGGTTTAGTCTGTTGAACACTAGAGTGTGGCTAGAGGGTCCGGGTCATGTGTTGTAAAGAGATTTAGAGGTAACTATAGTGTTGTCAATAAATGTAGCAATGGTTGTTGGGTGGATTTCATGTGGGGGTTAGATTGGGAGGAAGACTGAGAGTTTGGGGTTATCGTTTCTAGCTTTTGCAAACACATTAGTAGGTTTACTGGGGATCCGTGAAGGGGGCCGGATACTGGTAAGTGAAGCCATGGGTATAAGTGGTTGAGTTGGGCAGTTAGCTGGGTTAATGTCCGGATGTTAGTTAGAACAACTGACTTAGGCAAGGGAAGGGCAGTCCAGGCATGAACATGGGCAGTTGTGAAGGATAAAGTGACTTGGGAAGTCTAGGATAAAGTGACTTGGGAATTCTAGGATAAAGTGACTTGGGAAGTCTAGGATGTTGTGACTTGGGAAGTCTAGGACTTGGTGAATTAGGGAGTCTAAGGTTAGTGTGACTTGAAAGTCTGAGGAATGAGGCGGTTGGCAGCGGAAGAACGTTGGATGATGGAAATCAAGCTATGTTAATTACATTCATGTTTTTCCCTATTTTCTTATATGATGGTAGGAGTGGATTCTGGTCGACCGATAATGCCTACCAGTATATGTGTTTGTACTGACTCTACTCTTGCTATACCTTTTGGTATAGTCTGGTTAAAGGTTGGTGATGTTTCATAGGTTCAAGGCGATAAGGATCTCCAGCAGCTTCTGTCTTCGATTTCCATGGCAAAAGTTGTGTCTTTTTCCCTCTTTGTGTCATCTTGTAGTAGCTCTTGTAACTATTTAGACTAGATCCTAGGGAGGGTGTTTTTTTTTTTGTGTTGTAAAGGTTTTTCGCAAGTTCTTAGTAGTCTATCTTCTCAACATGTTTTGTAAAAAGGGATTTCCTTATATATAAAAATGGATTTATTCAATGGGTTGTTTTAATTTCCGCAAGTTACCTATTGGACGGGTGGTAAGGGTTCTTCTATCTAAGTGGTTAGAGTAGGCGCCCACACAGCCCGATAGGTTGGGTCATTATAGATGTTATCAGAGCCTACGTTACCGGTCTTTCAATACAAGAGCAAAATGTCGAATAGAGTCCTACGGATTGGTGTGTTGATGTCCACATCTAATCTTTGGGAAACTATAAGGCATTCTAGGAATTGTCACCCTTCTTTCATTCTTTCGTACGGTTCGTACTTTCTTGTATGGGTTGAGTTCAATTGGTATCTCTCGATTTCAATTGGTATCTCCCGATTCCAATTGGTATCTCAGCAAGGCAAGAGAGGTCACCGTACTTCAGTTATTATAGGACAAGCAAGAGGAATTAGATCCAGGAAGGTTCCAATTTGTATCTAGCCTGAGAGGCTGTGGCAAGCCTGAACAACCGGTTAATGGTCATCCATGGTACAAGTGAAGGTGAAAACTTGTGAATTAAATTGATTGTGATTGTTTTGGTTGTGACTTCAAATTGAATTGTTGTGTGTACAGCTTTGTGTGACTTAATTGAAATGTGTGTGGATTGTAATTAATTTGCATGTGGAGTCTACGAAAAGTCATCAAGGGAAAAAATTGAGTGCCTTAGACTGTGGCGGTCTTTTAAATGTCTTGATTTGAAGAGGGGTACTGCATGTTAGAAAGGGATTATTATTGGTTAAGATGATAAGTGATTGGGAACTATGACTATAGGGAAGCTTCAGTTTCAGGACAGTCGGAATTAAGTTGGGAACGATAGGAACAAGGGAGTCATTAGTGTGTACTGGAAGGATGATATTGCTGGGGAACAATTAATTATTGTAAATTCTTTGAAAATTTTAGTGTGTTTTATGTAATGTTATGCTTGATTTTAATGTGTTTGGTGTCAGGAATGGTCTTGAGGGTGGTTTAAGACAATGGCAGGACTTACAGGTCGGGACAGTGGTAACCGGGAAGGGGGACGAGTGTATTTAGCTGGAAATCAAATTTTTTATACTGTTACCATAGGGACCGCCATAGTGGAAGACAACTGCTATAGCGGGAACGCTATTGCAGGAAGACCATCCGCTATAGTGGAGGTCAGTGAGGCAGTGAACCTGCTCTGTTTTCCCTTATTTTCATCCCTTTCCGGGGATAAGATAAAAACAAGTATTAAAAACAACCACTGTGTAAAACCCAAGAAAAGCAAGACTATGTATATTTATATGCAGGAAAAAGAAATAGTGTCTAGAACGGGCATCCACGTGCCACGGTAAAAAGGGGGGAGTCCTAGCCTCATCCTCACTCAGGAAGGGGAACTCCTGCACATCCTCGAGCTCGAGGGTGGGGAGCTACTGACCTGGGGCAGCACAAGAGAATATGACCTTGATGGTCTTCCACATCCGGGAAAACATGCGGTCCCGGGAGTGTCTCTTCCTCTTCTCTTTTTCTAACTCTCTTCGGAGTGCTGCAAGTTCCTGAGCGGATGGGTGAGGGGTTGCGCCTCCGGTGTTGGGATCCTCCATGAACCTCCGGGAAGCTGCCAAATTTTCCTCCAGCTGGGCTCTAGAGATCGGGGGCTGGGGCTGGGACTGGGAAGGGGTAGGAGTGTTATTATCCTCATCATCATCATCGTCGTCCTCTTCCACCGTCTGACTGCTCCCTGCCTCATCCATCTTCCTCTTTTTCTTGGAGATTTCCTTCACCCAGACAAGGTCAAAGGGCTCATCCATGTTCACCTCTGCATCCGTGTGGTCCTGAGGCATACCAGCTCGCCTACACAGCTCCGAGACCAGCCCAGGTAGATAAGGGCCCTTCCTGTGACCCCCGTAGAATTATTTCTACTCTGAGATGATTTGTCCCCCATATTCATGATAATCCCCTGCATGGCACAAGAGATCACCAAAGCTCGAGAATAAGTAACGTCGGTCTGATTTCCTGACGGACGGATCCTCTGGGACACCAAGTTCAGCCACCTCCTAGCCTCGGAGGAGAAGTATACACTAGTAATGCCCTCGGGGCTGACCCAGTACACCTTGTCCCTGAATGCGGGGTCCACCAGAGTATTTCTCATACAGGTCATATCCCATACCCGAGCCTTATCCATGTATGCCTCATTTGAGATGTGGGGCACCCCTAACACCTCATTAATGGTTCGGGCATCCACGAGAACATCCACCCCTCATAGTCGGATGGTAGGATTCGGATTATTCCAGCGGACCGTAGGGAGGATGGCATAGAACTCCCACACGCATCTGGTTAGCGCGAAAGGAGGAGCCACTAGCAAAGTGTCCCACCTGAACTCTCAAACCCGGTGGTAGAAATCAGCCTCTTTACCATCTACCCCAGTCATTCGTCAGCCTCTCTCATAACAGAAGCTAAATTTTAGGTAATCCCTGAACCTCTCCCGACTAGCTTCGTCGGGGGATCGCTCATAGTAATATTCATGCACTTATTGCTCGGCCATTTATTTTGTCCTGCAAGGGTAAGAAAGGGACAGGATTAGAAGATTAATAGAACACAAAAGGGAGGAAAAATTTTCTAAGTGTTGGCTTCGGAAGGCCACTGTTTTGCGGCCTTTCGCTATAGCGGATAGTGCATCCACCATAGCGAAACTTCCACAGCGGAGGGATACAGCTATAGTGGTACTTCCATAGCGGAGCCCAACCGCTATAGTGGTACTTCCATAGCGGAGCCCAACCGCTATAGTGGTCTTCATTGTCCCAGACCTTCAAGGGGTGCATCAATGGCTCCATTTATTCCAAAACTCCATTTTTGTCATCCCAAGTCCAGATCTACCTGCCCAAGGTGCCCTATTACTGTTTTCTATAAAAACATTAGGCATTATAACCCCTATAAATCACCCTAATCACTACTTTTGTTCAAGAACAACCCTTCACTTTCCCACCCATTTTTAGCCCCTTTTTTGGCCAACAATAGCATAATCCTTACGCTCAGAATGCCTTGGAGGCATTGTAAACGTAAGGGAAGCGTCCATGCTTTGGAAATCCGACAAAAATCCAACCAAAAAGTTCAAGTTCAAACCTACTTCAAATAGGCTGCAAGTTCCTAGTTTTCTACCACATTCAAGTACAAAATAATGCAAGATTGTAAGGGAAGGAGGGATTACGATTATTACCTGGAATTTCTAACGTTAGAAGTGGGATGACCGGGAGAGGAAGTGGAGTGTTTGAAAGAAATGTGGGAAGAATGAAGGGAGAAATATGTTTCTCCCTAATTTCATTCTTTTGCCAACCGTTGTAGCTGTCGGTTGTCTGCGATAGTGGGACCGCTATAACGGTGAATTATCCGCTACAGTAATGGTTAGTCATTTACTAGGATAGGAAAAGTTCTCCCGGGTCTTTTCAAATTCGTCTATCCCAACGTGACCCAGGGCCCTGGATTTCTTGGGTGCTCGAGATGAGAACACATGTAATTGTCTTTGTAAAACTCGTGAATTCTTCATCGGGATGAGGCAATGGTAGATTTTTCCTTTGGGCGGTGAGATTCCCTGGTTAGTTTCTCTCCTCTGGTCTTATTCGGGATCGTTCAGGGACGAACGAGGGGTAAATTGGTATCTGTTGTAACGATCGAGTTTGTTGTTATGTTAATTTTACTCGATTTTATAAATTTAGGGAAAATGGTTAAAAATTCATTCGGGGTAAGTAGGGTGACGCCATAGAAAATTTTTGATTTTTCAAAAATAATCCGGGCTGACGTCACTCTGCTATAGCAATATTTTATTCTGCTATAACAGAACTGTTGTAGCAGAGGAGTAGACCGTAATAGCGGAGCTACGGGAGGTAGTAGCCTGAGATGGGATTTTATTAAAAAGTCTATTCTCCTCAGTTGAAAAACATACGAGGGTTCCTCTAAAAACCCTCCCAGGCTTCTCCAAGGCTAGAGAATCTTGAGGAGGAGGGGTCATGTCTGAAGGAACATGGAACAGTAGATTCCAGGACCATCGTTCAGTTGGGAACGCACTCACGGAGCCACAAAGGCACCGTTCCAGCTGCTTGGCGCCCAGGTAGGCTAGGTTTCATGAGTAGTTAAACCTGTTTACTTTCCGTACTTGTTGTATAGTGGGAATGGAGAATCTATGTTTTAGGCCTTCGGGTACAGAGTCTGGCAGATTCGGCTTTGGTTATGTTGATTTGGGATTTACGGAGTAAATGGCTGATCTTATGATTGTGTTATGTGGTTACATTATTTATATTGGTGTGATAAAATGATAGGTTAAGGGACTAGTATGTCGGAAAGGTTCAGGGAACCGGGGAAGCGCTTGGGAGCCATGGGAAGTGGAAATAGGAAACTCCTAGGTGGGGTTTCAGGAATGTTTATGGCTTGAGATGTAGTGGTGGTCTTGATAAAGTAAGGATAAGGAAATTGGGTAGCTGCATATATGATTAATTTCAAGATAAATCGCTCGTTACATATTCTAGAATAAAAAGGGTGAACCGGGGATAGTCTTCGAACGGGATGTGATGGTTCATTGTTATACCCGGAAAGTGGTAGGTGATGGATTATGATTTCTGTGAATGTTGTATATTCTTGTACTGATATCTAAGTGTTTGTATGAATTACATTGCTTAGGGAAGTTGTGTAGAATGTCTAAGGTTCCTGCTTTACAGTCTGTAATTTGAATGGTGTTTGCTTGTTGGTTTACAAGTTGTTTGATCATCTATTTGACTGTGGGTTGTTAAAATTTGGTTGGCTCAGGTACCACGCCTGGTACGGGTATAACAAATGGTTGTCTCAGGTACCACGCCTGGTACAGGAATACTAACGGATGGCTCGGGTACCATGCCTGGTATGAGTTTACTTTATTGCATACTATATCATGATTATTATATTGCATTGACTGATATTGGTTCCTTGAGGAACCGGGTTGTTTTATTGAAATGTGATAATTATTATTGGTTCCTTGGGTGAACCAGGCTGTTGTGGAATTGTGATGTTGATGGGCGATCCTTGAGTGGCCGAGAATTTCTGTTATCTTTTGTTGAGTTGGTCTTGGATTAGACTGGGTTGATCTTTGACACTTAGGTGTTTTTTAGAGGGGATCCTGAGGTGGGTCCAGACTATGTAAAGAGGGCGGTAAATTACATATATATATTATTGTCTTGAGTGTGTCACTGGCGGTTGGGAACTACCTGTGGTAAATAAGCTAAGGGTTGGTCTTGGTGTAAACCGGGTTAGTCTGTTCAACACTAGGGTGTGGCTAGAGGATCCTTGGATGGTACAGGTCATGTGCTGTGAAGAGATTTAGAGGTAACTCTAGTGTTGTCAATAAATGTAGCAATGGTTGCTGGGTGGATTTCAAGTGGGGGTTAGATTGGGCGGAAGACTGAGAGTGTGGGGTTGTCGTTTCTAGCTTTTGCGAACATATTAGAAGGTTTACTGGGGATCCATGTAGGGGGGCGAATACTGGTATGTGAAGCCATGGGTATAAGTGGTTGAGTTGGGCAGTTAGCCGAGTTAATGTCCGGATGTTAGTTACAACAGCTGACTTAGGCAAGGGAAGGGCAGTCCAGGCATGAACATGGGCAGTTGTGAAGGATAAAGTGACTTGGGAAGTCTAGGATAAAGTGACTTGGGAAGTCTTGGATGTTTTGACTTGGGAAGTCTAGGACTTGGTGACTTGGGGAGTCTAAGGTTAGTCTGACTCTGAAGTCTGGGGAATGAGGGGGTTGGAAGCGGAATCACGTTGGAGGATGGAAATCAAGCTATGTTAATTACATTCATGTTTTTCCCTGTTTTCTTATATGATGGTAGGAGTAGATTCGGGTCGACCGATAATGCCTACCCGTACGTTTGTTTGTACTGACTCTACTCTTGCTATACCTTTTGGTATAGTCTGGTTGCAAGTTGGTGATGTTTCATAGGTTCATGGCGATAAGGATATCCAGCAGCTTCTGTCTTCGATTTTCATTGGGGAAGTTGTATCTTTTTCCCTCTTTGTGTCATCTTGTAGTAGCTCTTGTAACTGTTTAGACTAGATCCTAGGGAGGGTATTTTGTTGTGTGTTGTAAAGGTTTTCCGCAAGTTTTTAGAAATTTATCTTCTGAACATCTTTTGTAAAATGTGATTTCCTCATGTACAAAAATGGATTTATTCAATGCGTTGTTTTAATTTCTGCAAGTTACCTGTTGGACGGGTGGTAAGGGTTCGTCTATCTAGGTGGTTAGAGTAGGCGCCTGCACGGCCCGGTAGGTTGGGTCATGACATTTAGAGAATTAAAGCTTGGTGATCAGTACCCATTAACTATAAACAACACCTAAGAACTCTAGCACCCTAGAATCCCTTTTCCCCAGATTCTACCATTCCTAGGTCATCCCAAGCCTTTCCCCAAGTCCACCCCTAGCAATTCTATAGCATAGGAAAGATACCATGGAGTTTGGGGAGTATAATCCTTACCTTGAGGATGAAAAATGATGGAAAACTGGTAGAAATCACCCAAAATCTCCCCTTCTTCCCCCAAAATGTTCCAAGAAAAACTGAACTATTTTGGGAAAATTTTTGCATTAAGTCCCATCACGCTCAACTATAGAGGTACTGCCGTAGCAGAGTCGTCTGCTATGGCGGAGGCTGACCGACGTTGACTTCTGCTGTAGAAGTAATTTCTCTGCTACAGCGCAGGTTGCTATGGTGGAGTATCAATCGCTGTAGCAGTTGACACGGGATAGAAAGTCGTAAAATCTCCAAAACTAGTCCATTTTACAACACACTTATTTTCTCGATGTCCCGGAATAATCCCTTCACATCAAACTCGATTCTAGGAGTTCTACTTACCCGAATTTGATTTCAAAAATTCCCCTAGGCTCCTTTATGTCTTAGCTAAAAGGAAAACTAACTCAGCTCAAGAAATCTAACCCAATCCTTACCCAAATTTCCCTAGACCATACCTCGGTCCAAAACCGACCGAGACTAGCCTAGCCTAGAATTTCAAACTCCCAAACTCAGAGTTTTCTAACTATAAAAATTGACATGAATGATTTACTCGTAAAGAGGGACCCGATCGTTACAATACCGAACCTACCTCATATGATCAGGCAATCCCTTATCCTCACTATTAATAAGCCATGAATGCAGAATTAGAAGCACTCCAACAGAATAATATATGGAGTTTGGTAACCCTTCCTCTTGGACATAAACTGATCAATTACAAATGGGTTTACAAAATTAAGTACAAGTCATATAATACCATTTGAAGAAATAAGGATCGTTTTGTTGCTAAAGAATACACTCAAGTAAAAGATACTTGTTGACACCCAATTTTTACCCACCACATTAGGAATTAATCTTGAGCCATTTTGAATTTTAAACAATTTTGAAATAATTATTTTGTAAAAAAGGATAAAACATTTTTTCAAGTAAGCCTTATAATAGTTCTGAGTAATAATTTATATCTTTCATGTTTAATTACGTGGAATTTATATAAGTTTACTTAAAGAAATATTTTAGAGCTAATTTCATAAGAAAATCCTTTTCTGAGATTAAACGCTTGATTTTCTCTAATTTAATTCAAAATAAGAGATTAATTGAATAAATTAATTTCATGATTGTTAAAAGAGGTAATTATGTATTAAACATGATAATTATTTCAATTTGTTTAAGTTTAAAGAGGCTTGTATGATTAATTTTAATTAATTCATCTTTATTTCTATTCTAGCCTAAACTCTTTTAAACGTTTAAATCATAACTGAATTCTCCTAAATATACTCTCAATTTGGCTATCTCTTTAACTTAAAGTGGCCACATTTTGCAAATGTGGCCATATCTTAAACCACCCTTATAATTCCTTACTTCAGCTGACCATTATTGGGCCAATCGACCTGCCTCCAGCCCACTCTAAATTCCCAAACCCGACCAGCCCACACCCTTAACCCCTTATACTCTTCTTTATCTTTCTCTCCTCTCACAAGAAACAGACAAACGACCCCTTATCCCTCTACCTCATCTTTTTCGTACAAACCAAACAAACCCTTATTGCTCCACTTCTTCTCTTTTCACTCAACGACAATAACAATGAACAAAACCCAGTACGACCCTCCATCCAAAATCCTAACGTTCTAACAACATCAGCTCAAATCTCCATCTTCCAACGCCTTCACTCTGTTAATTTTCCCAAATGCCATCCATTTCCCCGTCAACTCGTGTGTGCTGGCAACCACGAAGGTTCTAGAAACTGTCCTAGGTGCCGATTTCTCTGCACAATCCTTGAAAATTGGTACAAGTTTGTACCATTTCCTTGCCGGCCAGGTTTATCTCGTTAGGGATTTCAAAATTTCCCCAATGAATTTCCCAAAAACCCCATCTGTTTTCCCCCTCTTTTCACCCCTAGATTTCCCTATAAATAGCTCTTCCCTTTCAATTTGTGAGAAAGCTGGCTTTGGGTAAAACTTTGAGGGTTTTGGAAAAGCATTTCTCTAACCCTACGTAACCAAGTCAGTTTTCAGAGAAAAATACACTAAAAAAAAAAACTTGAGTTCCGGCGAAATCGCTTCAAGTTTTGGTGGTGGAAGGATTTTTTGACGAATCTTAAAGTCTCAGTTCGCTGCCCCAAGAAAGGTAAACATCTCATTATTCTCCTTCTTTCCTTCACTGGTATAATGTAGAGTATTTTCTCGTAGAGGTATCTTTGGTTAACACTGGTCTTGTTTGAAGAAATATTTGCTTGTTGTGGTGATGTTGAGGAACTGAGATTCTAAAATTTGTTTATTAGCTCGACTTTGCCTTCAAGTTCTCAAAAGTGTTAAATTTCCAGTTTTTGTATTCCCTATTTCAATGCCCATCTATGTCTTCGTCATTTGTGCATATGAAATTTTGCCTTTATTGCCTAGAGGAATACTTTGTTGTTTAGTATGTGCGGATTTTGAGGTTCTCGTCTTGTTTTCCCTACTATTTCTTCACTGCCGTAT
This sequence comes from Jaltomata sinuosa, assembly GCA_003996215.1. Taxonomy (NCBI): domain Eukaryota; kingdom Viridiplantae; phylum Streptophyta; class Magnoliopsida; order Solanales; family Solanaceae; genus Jaltomata; species Jaltomata sinuosa. The sequence continues at coordinate 84,572 of QJPP01000938.1, read as the reverse complement.
GTGTACTCTAGGCTAATGCTATTTCTTTGCTTTGTATGTGGAATAGAAATTCTCTTAAAAGATCTTCTTGGCCTGTAATGTCAAACAATGTCTTAAAACTGGCCTGAAGTAGAGTATAATTTATGTATTGTTTTCAAGTGAGTATTTAGTGCGAGAGGGACATGTGAAGCCTCTACCTATCTGTTAAATGTATTAGGCACTTCTATCCTTCTTATTGAATAACATAAACACTGATTGTAGCATGTTTGGTAGACACTAGGAATCTGTAAATCCTTAATGAACACTGTTATGCTTTAAGTTGTTTGAGATGAGTGGTTTTTCTTATTTGGGTTGGACGTTCATTGAACTTCTTGGATTTGTAATATCACAAAAAGGGCAATGGACTATGATGTGAGACTAGAATCTCTTGTTCTTATGTTTTAAAGTAAAGTGCGTCTTCACTATGATATGTCTTCATCTTTGAAAATTCTTAACTCAAAAACACTCAAAAGAATGGTGGCTCTTCTCTGCTATATGTGTGAAAGTCTGGTATTTTTAGTTATATCTCTATGTAGGGCATATCGAGAATTTTTTCAAGTGTTTGAACTCATGGTTTGATTTTAGAACTTCATAAAAAAACTATTTTTGCTACTATCCCAATCTTTTTCCTTCGAGTTTTCTGTTCTATATAATCTGGTGTGTTCAAAGAAAGGTTTAGCTCCTTTAACTGTATCAAAGTTGGCTTAGATTCCATTGCTTTGTTCTTCTTTAATTGACCAGCTTCTTCCAGTAGCTTGTTTGCTTTAAATTTGGGTCAAAATTTGATTGGTTTAGTCGTTTGTCAAAGTCAGAATTCTCTCCTACTCCTTTCATTAATTGAAACTTAAAGATGGTTTTTCACCATGAATCTCAGGATTTTCTTTGAGTTTGCTGGGTAACAATAAATTCATTGTTTGCATAACTAATTTTGTGTGTGCCAAACTCTATGTTCACAAATCTTGTCTTGGTTTCTTGTTTTGCTGCCTGAAAGTTGGAGCAGAGGTTAATATGACTTTCAAAAGTTAAATTTTCTTTCCCTTTAGAGTTCTCACCCACCAATATTGCTATCTTTTTTTATCAAAATTATGTGCTGGTATGGTTGTTGTGTGACAATAAGAATATGTTTATCAAATTCGTGGCGTATAATCTGATTCAACCTAAAAATAATTCTAATACATGGTAAAGAAAACTGATCATTTCTTCCCTTCTTTCCTTAAATGTTAAAAGTCTTTGATTGAAATTGTTGCCTGCTTATGAACCTTATTCCCCCCATCTTAGTTTGAAGCCTTCTCAAGCTTAAACTGGCTTTAAGTAGTTATAAATCCTCGCATTTATTAAATGTGGCATCTTCCATACACCTATGACCCTTAGTTGCTAGTTTTCTCTTAAGGGTGTGTAGTAACTTTGCTTATTTTTAGTTAAAGTCGTGAGTAACCACCCCATATGTGCTAAGTTACAAGGTTAAATAACAGTGATCTATTCTTGAGCATAAGAAGAATAAGATTGTGTGTCAAAATTATTCTTTCAGTTGTGATTTAATTTAATCATGTTGTCTTGGATTTTGCTCTCTCAAACATCTACTAATTCTCATCTTTATTTTTGTTGCATTAATGAACCTACTCGAGTTCAAATGAACTCCATCTCTTCTCCCTTGCATATCGATGGGCCAAGAAGGCCCAATAATCTCAAGTCTGCCTCTTCAAGGCCCCAAAAAGGGGTTAAAATTTGATACGTATGGCCTAAGTTCCATACATAATTGAAGCTAATATACAGGGAAGGCCAATTGAAGACGAAAATTGAAACTGGCTTAACCCGCAAAAATGATAGTCCAAAATGGACAATTTGTAGGGGTTTGTGCCTAAGTGCCTAAACCCAACTTCTTTCTTTCTTTTTGTTTATTATTAATTGTACAACTTGGACTTTGTAAACTCTTAACATTTTATCAACTTGGTTAATTTTCCTCATCGAAGTACCATGAGTTTTATTGCAAATTTTGTCTCATTGATAAAAGCTTTAAAACTTGGTTTAAATTCTCACAAATAGCTTTTAAGTTTTACTTGCAAATTATGTTCGAGAAATCACTTGTCATTTTCCGAAACAAATTTTCATGGAAAAGAGATTTTCTTTACTTAAATATTCCATGTTTGTTTTACAAGTTAGTCAAATAAAAAAAAGTTAAAGAAATAGCCAGATAATCCCATGTTAGCGGACGTTTTTAGTGCCTTAAAACCCTTCTAAAAACGTTAATAAAAACTTCTTACTCAGATTCTTTTCAAAACTTGAAGTTTTTAATCTGTTTTAAGTCTTTAAGTGATTTTCAAATGGTTTTCTTGATTTTTCCTAAAAAAAATTAAGTGGCGACTTGTTTTAATTAAATTTGAGAATTTCTTTAAGTTTTTGAATTTAATACAAGTCAAAATTGTTTCAAAACGAAGTTGCGTTTTACTTTTCAAAATAAATGAAAGTGAAAATGCGATAAAACATAAATGGCGACTCTGCTGGGGATATAACTAAGTTCTAACCAAAATATTTTTCTAACTTTATTTGCTTTATTTGACTAACTATTCGGGAATGTAATAATTTTAATTTCTGCAGTTATTTGCTTATGTGTTTAAATTTTCGCAAAATACTATTGTTGCATTCATGGCATACAGGTTCTGCCAAATAGCAAAATTAGAATGCATTAGGAAAAAAGTGATTATGCGTGTCTTTGCGGTCACTTCTCTACTTAAAAGACCAGAATTCTCGAAATAATGAGCAATTAGTTGGTTCTAAGTTGGGCGGCACTTGTTCATTGTTTCAGCCCGCAGTTGTCCACTCGGGTTCCCGGTCTCTTTTCAAAATCCACTCTAGTCAAACTAGCATAGAGCGAAGTCAAATCCCTGAAATAGGCATTGACCTAAGTTGACCTGGGGTATCGGGCCCATTAGTGAGACCACCTTGAGTCGAAAAGGGCCCCCGGCCCGAAAATATGATCATACCCTTATGTGCTATTCAAAAGATGTATATGTCAGAATAATTAGACTGTTGTCCCTGAAATAGGATATTTTAACTAGTTATCTATTTTGTAGGATGTCTAGTCTCCTGAAATTCAAATGGTTGTATGAACCTCGAGAGATCGCAAAGGAGTCCAAGAAGGGCCAAGTGGATGAAGGATCGTCGTCAGGAGCATTATAATGTCACCCCTTCGTGGGTTTATCTTTATGTATTGCTTTCCCTAAAAAGCCCCTACGTGGGTTCTTATTTCCTATGTATTTTGTTAAAATACCCCTGCGTGGGTTTGCTTTATTTCGCCGTTGCATGGGCCTATCTTATGTTATTTTCCCTTTTTCCTTTAACAAATGTATCCCCCTTTTAGCTTGCTTGTATCCCTTATCGGGAAGTTTTGAATATATTTATATATATCTATTTTGGGGGAAATGAAATGATTCTATATGATATATACGTCTTTCAAAACGCTAGACCTACCTTTGGCACAAAAAGGTCACCAAGTTAGGACACGCGCGCTATTATACATTTTTATGTGTTATAATTACTTTATATGCTACGTGTGTTGCTTGAATCAAGAGTAAATTGATCCACTCCTATCTCTTAAAGATTTTTAGAACTCCGTCGGCAGAAATATAAGTCTGCTACACAAAGTCCAACCAAAATCACTCCTTGAGTTCTTCAAGTTTCCCAGAAAAATCCAAAGCCTCCTTAAAATCCCTCTAAATCTTGTTCCTACCTCTTTAGAAAATGAACTTACCATATTTGAGCCACATCCTTTCAGGATCTGACTCCTATCTTTAAGAAATTTTCATTTCCCCACCTTTACAAGGGTGTCAGCAAGTTTGGAAAGGACAACAAGCAAAGGCGCTACAAGGTCAGCAAGTCAACCTTCTCGATAAAACCCACTTATCCAAAATTAATGGGCGAATTCCTACCCATTGAATCCTCGAGTCAAACTACCCGTGGATCAATTTGCCTTGACGAAAAGCAACTATTATGTGTTTTAAGCAATCCTTATGTGTTTATTTTCTGTTAGGTATCTTGTATCATTTATCACTGACGGGATCTAACATATTGGCCTTTGAGTTGTTTTTCACTTCAACAGGTAATAGAAATTGATCTTCGTTGACAAAATTAGCGGAACATCCTTACTTCACCCGCTCAAAAGCACACCTGGATTCATTCTCTAACCTTCGCTTTTCTAAAAGGAAAATGACTGATAGTGAAGAAGAGAACGCTATGGCTGTGAGAGACAATGTTATTGCTGAACAGAATGAAATGATTGTCGAACTTGCAAGAAAATTGGAAAAGATGCAAGAAGAAGTACAAAAATCAAAAGACATGGCTAGCTTGGGTATCGCAGCCAACACTCCATCTCTGGGCACCTCTCAGCTCCTTTTCCAGATTCCTTCACTCAACTCTCCATTGACTGAAAATCAACCAAGAAATATCACCCCTGCCTCCGCGCCTAGACCTTCCAACGAACCTCTCTCCAACAACCCTCCTCATATCGGATCCTCATATCAAATCCATACTCCTCCTGTCCAGCACACTAACCAGAATAACAACCCAAGTCCCTACCTTCCACAAAACCTCCCTCCGAATTACCAGAACACTCCACTAAACACTTACAATTCCCAGAATAACTATTCTAATGTCACCAACCCACAGAACTATACCCCCACATATCCAAATGCCATTCCACACGTCCAACCCCCACCTGTGCAAAACATGCCATCAACCACTCCCCATGCTATAGTAGAACCATACCCCGTTCTCCAGAAAAGCCTTGAGTTGGATCACTATGAGGAAAAGGAGAGAGAACTGAGGTCTGCAGAGAAGAAACACGACCATGAAATGGAACAGATAAAGGAAGAGATAGCCAAGATTAGAGAGTTCCGAGGTTCACCTTACGAGAAAGGCTATAATTATGATGATCTCTGTATCCATCCAGAAATGGACCTTCCAAAAGGGTTTAAGGAAACGTTCAACGGTGTCGGGAATGCTGAAGCCCGTCTAAGAAGCTATTCTGACCAGATGGTTGGTGCCCGAAAGAACGATGCTCTATTAATGAAGCTTTTCAGTCAAAGTCTGAGCGGAGAGGCTTTAAAATGGTTCACCTCTCAAGAACTGAATAAATAGTCCAGGTGGAGTGACCTAGCCCGAGACTTCGCTCAACAGTTTGCATATAATATGGAAGTCATCCCAGATCGATACTCTCTAGGACGCATCAGACAAAAATCAAATGAAGACCTTAGAGACTATGTCTATCGATGGAGAAAGTAGGCGGAAAGAGTTTGCCCTCCCATGAAAGAAGGAGAGATAAGTATGGTGTTTATGTACACTCAGGAGTCAGAATTTTATGACAAAATGATATCAGCAGTCAAAGAACCGTTCGCCGACCTGGTCAAGATTGGTGAAATTATGGAAGAAGGTCTCCGTAGCGACAAGATTGTTAAAGCTTCAACCTCCTCAGGATTGGCAGGACTTCCCCCAAAAAAAAAAAGAGAAGAGGTATCTTCAGTGTCTTCCAGTTCTAGCCGAAAATCACGAAAACCCTTTAGAGCAAACTATAAAAAATTATTGGTCCCAACAACCCCTCCCCCAACGCCACAAAACCCTCTACCGATTTTCTATACTCAGCCTATTTACCAAGGTCCACAACCAAATGTGCAACCCACTTACCAAGGTCCTCCCCAAAACTTTCAAGTGTACCAAAGGCTCCCGGGAACCAGAATGATCATCAAGTTCCCTCTCACGCCAATGCTAATCTCCCTCGTCTGAATTGGGAAAAGAAAGTTCCTCAAACTTTTACCCAACTAGCTGAAACCAGAACTCAGTTGTATGAGAGATTGAAGGCTGCCAGGTTTCTTCAGCCCATTCCACCCAAACCTGTAAATCCTGACTCTCATTTCTTCAGGGCTGACCAACATTGTGATTATCATTCCGAAGGAGTCGGACATGATACCTAAGATTGCATTAACCTGAGGCACAAAATACAGGATTTGATTGATCAAAGAGTGATCACACTACAAACTGCACCGGCCAATGTTAATAACAACTTGCTCCCGAATCACGGAGGAGCCACTGTTAACATGATAAAGGTCAATGAAGAATGAGTTGTGAGCAAGTCAATAGTTCCGGTTATCCCTAAAAAGCAGGAAATGCCAAAAAAAAGCTATAGCTACTCTGAGTATTGTTGAACTACCTTTTGAAGGGTTAATTTGCAACAAGGCCTTGCACGTCACTGTGAAATGTCAAGAGAAGATTATAAATGGAGTTTTGATTGATGATGTTTTGGGTCTGAATATTTTCCTCTTGTCCACACTTACTAAGTTGGCGTATGATTTGGGAAAGATCCGCCAGAGCAGTATCAACGTAAGAACCTTCGACACGGATCAAAGAGACACTATTGGAAAAGTCATCCTATACATCCAAATGGGACCTACTGAGTTTCGTACAGAATTCCAAGTCATGGATATTACCACCAGCTACAACTTGCTTCTGAGAAGACCATGGATCCACGGAGCTGGAGTTGTGCCATCAACTTTGCATCAAATGGTAAAGTTCATTTGGTAAGAGCATGAGGTGGTGATCCACGAAGAGGGAAGTAACTTGAGCCATCCTAATGACTGTGTCTCTGTGATTGAAAAAGTCCCGAGGGGAAGCAATTTCTACATAGTGGAGATCGTCAATGCCACTGGAGAGGATCTTGCTCCCCAAACCCCCATGCCGCCAATCTATAAAATGCTTGTGACCACGACGCTAAGGAGCGGGTACGAGCCAGGTTTTGGGTTGGGAAAGAATTATGACTGTATGACTGAACCCATAAGCATTCCCGGACAACTGACCAGGCATGGCTTAGGGTACATAGCCCAAAAAGATAAGGCAAAATTCAAAAAGGAGAAGCAGTCAGGACTGCCAAAATCGCTCCCTCACTTATATCAGTCATTCCCAGTGCGCATTGTCCCTCAAGCAATGGGTTAGAGGATGGAATAGGAGATCTGTTCGAGGAATATGATGCTATAACAGAAGAAATCCCCGAAGCATCCATGATTGGGGATGCCAGGCCTGGCAAAAAATTTCAGAACTGGGCCACAACTCCCCTCGTGACTCTCCACTCGGCTGGGTAGACAAAGATTCTATTTTATAAAAATTGGTGATGGTCCGAATGAGGCTCCGTGACCCACCCTTTATGTTTTCGATTTCCTTGTACTATTTTATCGCTTTCCAAAAGGCACGGACCCGCATTTATGCGAGTTATAGCCACAGTTTGTAAATATTTCTGGATTTCAATGAAAGCCTCCTTATTTTGAAAATAGTTATTGTTCAAAATTATTTATGCTTACTTGTTATTATCTAACCCATTTTTGTTTTGGTAATAATAAGTTAAAACCTGCCACTTTCATGTCATGTCAAGATCTTAACAAACAAACCAAGCTAGACGATAATGATTTTGAAGGGTATGTTGAAGGAATCGTGGTCCTGAAATGAACAACCAAAAAGTCCAAGAACTTTGAAGACCATGAAAGGCCCCACCTAAAAGAGTTTGAGGTGGTCAATCTGGGAGGAAACAGTCAAGTTGAAGAAATCAGTGTCAGTGTTCATCAGTCTGCTCAAGACATGCATCGACATCTTTGACTGGTCCTACAATAATAGGAGGAGAATGAGCACAAACATCATCTCTCAAAAGTTAATGGTCAATCCAGAATTCAATCCAGACTGTACATCGTCCAAAAAGTGCTATCTGCTGGAGCTTTGATTTTGTTCAAGATGAATGATCAAAGTATGGCCCAAGCCTATAGCAATTCCGATGTTGCAAAGAGATACTACGCCTGAGAACGGTTTCTTTTCCTTCTATTTCCTTCCCTGTAATTGCATTTTCTGATTGTAATCGTTTTGCACTTAGTGAAAGCTTAAAATTTCCCTATCCTCTATGTACGAACTACGTTTGACCTGAATTCTCAAGAATGAGATACGTAGGCGGCCTGTGTCGGCTTCAGTCAACCACTTAGGAAAATCTATCCTTTTCCTTCCTTGAACTACGTTCGAACTGAATTCTCAAGAATGAGATACGTAGGTGGCCTCTGTTGGCTTCGGTCACTCCTTTATTTATTTCCAATTGTCTCCCACTTTGAGTGTGGGAACTACGTTTGACCTGATTCCTGCCTCAATGGGATACATAGGTACCACAACAGCTCGGTCATATCACCCCAGAAAATGGAAACTAGGGCAGAATTTTTGAGAAAGGAGTCTTAAAAATTCAGAAGATGAAGGTCATTTCTAGTAAAACAAGAGAAGTCTTATGGATATGTAAATGCCATGACGGCTCGGTCATATCACCCAGGAAATGGAAACTGGGGCAGAATTTTTGAGAAAAGAATCTCAAAAATTCAAAAGGCAAAGATCGTCTCCAACAAATTGGAATACAGAATGTGCCAAAGAGCGATAGAAATAAATATCGAGAAAGAATCTCGTAATCCCCACAGAGTCTCAAGTCCCTTGCCAATGGAGTGAGATTCATCGCAAAACCTTAACTGGGGTAGAAATTTTGAGGAAGACCTAAAAATTTCCACCAAGCTTCATTCAAGAGTTCAGAATTAAACTCCGAAGAATTCCGCAACACTGAGAGATCAGAGTATACTTCAAAATCTCTAGTCCAAGGGGGATTAATCCCCAGCTATGATAGATTTTTGAAAAAAAAATTTGAACTCCTTACCTAGGAAGACAAAAGATCTCCAGAGTCCTCCAATAGTATGTCAAAAACATCAGGGCCTCGAGTAAAGGACATTTGTTGAGCTAGTACATGACATGACGGGCAGAGACTTTTCCAAACTATCCTTCTTCAAACCTTTGTTTTCCAAAGAAATTGTTTGAAAAATCTTTACAACAGATTAGTTTTACTCCTTTATAATTTGAATTTGTCTTATGTCTACCATGACCCGGGGAGTCGAGGATGATGAGCACTCGAGAGTGGAAAGCACCCAGGAAAGACAAAGCAAGGAGCAGAAGATCGAAGGAGTTCAACACAGATCAGTTTCACTGAAAACTAATAATTTTTCTGTGGATGAAGGTTGTCCTAAAAAATGTGAAAGCCCCTCGTTATCCAACGCGTTCAAAGAAACGGAACAACACAAGATGTCCCAGAATTTGACGATAAAATCCAAAATGGTGAGAAAAGCCGAAAGATGCAAAAATGCCTGGAATGGACAAACTCTATTGTAGTTAGCAGAAACTACTGGACAAAGAGAGATTGACACCATCCTCAAGTCCCCAAGCAAATCAGGACATTTTTGGTCAACTTCAAATCAAGACACCAAATAAGAGATCGGTGACGTTCTCCGCCAATCCCCAGCAAGTCAAAAATCACCACGAACAGACGATGTTCAAAAATGGTATTTATGGTTGTCCCCAGAAATGGGCATGACCATTTCATTCACATTTGAAACAAAAGTTATTTTGATTAGCTTCATAGACACTGTCTTTAAAGTTTTTCAAGTTTGACTGTGGTCACTAGTAAAAGCGATGTTGTGTTTACTAATTATTTTTTTTGTGCACAGGTACACACAAAGGAGTCAACAGTACAACACAAAAATTGAAAAGGTGATGTTTTCTGTAACTGCTATGCATGCCATTGCATGATCATCTACGTCATGTCATATTTGCATATCAAGAGGACCATGCCAAGAGGGACATATCATATTTGCATATTGAGAGGACCATGCCAAGAGGGCCATGTCATATTTTCATGTCACGAGGGCCATCATATTTGCATGTTGAGAGGACCATGCCAAGAGAGCCATATCATATTTGCATGTCGCGAGGACCATGCCATGAGGGCCATCATATTTGTATGTCACGAGGACCATGCCATGAGGGCCATCATATTTGTATGTCGAGAGGACCATGCCACGAGGGCCATTGCATTTGCATGTCGCGAGGACTATGTCACGAGGACCATTGAATGATCATCCACATTATCATTCAATACCGCAGATATACATCCCCTGCAAAGACTATTTCCCTCTATTGGCCGGTTTCAAAGAGGATGACATTCATAGGCATCCATAAGTCGCACTTGTTGCGCAGGATCGACCCTCAGCATGCTTATATCCAAAATTGCGTGAGACGGTGGAGTCTAACATTGAGGATATCATTATCATCATTATCATTATCTCAAGCCTGGCACTCAGCATGCTTATATCCGATATCGCGTAAGACGGAGGAGTCTGACGTTGAGGGTATATTTGCTCCTTTATTATGTCAAATCTGACATTCAGCATATTTATATCCGATATCACGTAAGATAGAGGAGTCTGACGTTAAGGGTATATTTCCTCCTTTATTATGTCAAATACGACATTCAACATATTTATATCTGATATCACGTAAGACGGAAGAGTTTGACATTGAGGGTATATTTGCTCCTTTATTATGTCAACTATGGAATTCAGCATATTTATATCCGATATAGCGTAAGATGGAGGAGTCTGACATTGAGGGTATATTTTCTCCTTTATTATGTCAAATCTGACATTCAACATATTTATATCCGATATCGCGTAAGACAGAGGAGTCTGACATTGAGGATACTATTTATCATGCAGAGTCTGGCATCCAGCACATTTATGTCTGATATTGCATAAGATGACAGAGTCTGACTTTGAGGATATTTATGCACTCTTATTCGAGAGCCTCGATTGCCGGAAGAGGAAATTATATTTGATCGAGTGGCAAAGGCTTTATCACCATCCGATAATCAAATACCACTTGCCATCGAGGTTGAAAGCATATAGTCCGAGGGATGTTTGTAAGACATCATCCAAATCAGATGATGAACTAGATTTCCCCAAAAATTAGAACGCCAAAGGTCATCTGTAAGTCACAGCAATATCTGAAATCGAATAGTGTACAAGATTGACCGAAACTTGACAGTCTAAGAGTTATCTGTAAGACACAGCAATGTCTGAAACCGGATAGTGTGCAAGATCACCTGAAGATTGAAAGTTCAAGGGTAATGCGTAAGTCGCAACAATATCCGTAATTGGATAAAGTGCAAGACTACCAAAAAATTGACAGTCCAAGGGTTATCTATAAGCCACGACATATCCACGTTGATATTGTGAAGGACTACCCAAAGGCTATCAATTCAAGGGAAATCTGTAAGTCGCGTTACATCTAAGATCGGATAAAAGTGCAGGATTACCCAAAAAACTGGCAATTCAAAGGACGTCTGTAAGCCACCTCTATCCAAAGTCGTATGTTGTGCTAGATTACCCAAAAGCCTGAAAATTCAGGGAATATCTTTTAGTTGCATCGATACGGATGATGTGCAAGATTTACCCTAAAGGCATATGCAAAGACTACTGTCAATAGACACAAAGGCTATCACGTTCAAGAGAACACCGCAAATAGTTACAAAGACCGTCACCATCGCAACGACTACAAAAATCATCATATTCAAAGATCATCATATTCAACAGCCATAGAATTAGATTATCTAACACTTTTAAGTCGCAACAACGAAAATGCGCAAAGTGTTTAAGTCGCAGCAACGGGAATGCACAAATCTAATACTTTTAAGTCGCAACAACGGGAATGCGCAAATCTAACACTTTTAAGTTGCAATAATGGGAATGCTCAAAATGTTTAAGTCGCAACAATGGGAATGCATAAATCTAAAACTTCTAAGCCACGGCAACGGGAATGCGCAAAGTGTTCAAGTCGCAACAAAGGGAATGCGCAAAGTGTTTAAGTCGCAACAATGGAAATGCGCATTAGGCAATCCAATCTGATAGCCAAGAAGGCTAACATGTTTAATCATCATGGAAATTTTTATTTCCTAAGACAAAGACGGGAAATGATGACATCTTCTTCAATAAAGCAACAAACACGAAAAAATGAGGTACAACGCTATCTCTCTTTATCGAGCTACTTTACTACTGACCATTTTGTTTCAAAGTATTTCTGAGAACATCCGAGAGGATGAAAATCTCAAACCAGAACATAGGTACAAAGCACATCAAAAAGATGTCACAACCTAAGATTCGGACGTAACCCAAGGATGAGGTATGGCTAAGAAACTATCTCTCCAAGTGGAATTATATTACTACTAACAATTTTATTTTGAGATATTATCGAGAGCATCCGAGAAGGATGAAATTCTCAAAGCAAAACCACAGGTGCGAACTACACCAAAAAGGATGCATCACAACGTGGAACTTTTTCTTAGCAGCGAACTGGGACATAGTCCGAAGAGGGATATCAAACTCTTTGGATGCGAGATGAGGAACGACTACCACCGCCATCAAACCACACCCCTGTCAGAAGGCATGTGGGTATTTATTTTCTTTGGGTCTTAGTTTCGCATCTAGGGTATTTCCTAAACTCACGTTGGACGCAATATTCCTTCTTTTCAAATCTGGGTGATGATATACCTCAAGCTTTGGAAATTATGTCCAGGTAAAATCTTACTTATGGGTGTGAAGAGCTCCACATTCATAGTTGAGAGGTTACAAGCCTCTTTTCTATAAGCTTAAATCTGTTTGTCACTCATCCCGAGCCAAAGGTTATCTTTTCCACCAATTGAGTCGAACTACAAGCAACCTGATTCCTAATACCTGGGATATGTAGGTGGGCTCTATTTTGAAAACTCGATTGCATTCCTAACTCCCCCCAATCCTGTTACTCCCTAGCTTTCCGGTCTCTCCGTACTCTGAAACCGGGATAATTTGGAATTCTTCCAAAATTGTGCATAAAATCAAGTGTATTGAACTATAAGTGGCCTAAGTTCTCATGTAACCTGAGATATGTAGGAAACTGGATACTGGAGTTCGGCCATGATTCCTTAAAATTCATGTTAGAATCAACCGCTTCCTGAAGATGAATCTGTGGTCGTATAAAATTGGGAACGTCAATTCCCTTTGCCCAGGGATCATTACACTCACCCTACCCAAAAAGAGGAGCAGTTGTTGACACCCAATTTTTACCCGCCATATTAGGAATTAATCTTGAGCCTTTTTGAATTTTAAACAATTTTGAAATAATAGTTTTGTAAAAAAGGATAAAACATTTTTTCAAGTAAGCCTTATAATAGTTCTGAGTAATAATTTATATCTTTCATGTTTAATTACGTGAAATTTATATAAGTTTACTTAAAGAACTATTTTAGAGTAAATTTCATAAGAAAATCCTTTTAAGAGATTAAATGCTTGATTTTCCTCTAATTTAATTCAAAATAAGAGATTAATTGAATAAATTAATTTCATGATTGTTAAAAGAGGTAATTATGTATTAAACATGATAATTATTTCAATTTGTTTAAGTTTAAATAGGCTCATATGATTAATTTTAATTAATTCATCTCTATTTCTATTCTAGCCTAAACTCTTTTAACCATTTAAATCAAAACCGAATTCTCCTAAATTTACTCTCAATTTGGCTATCTCTTTAACTCAAAGTGGACACATTCCTCATTTTACAAATGTGGCCATATCTTAAACCATCTTTATAATTCCTTGCTTCAGCTGACCATTATTGGGCCAATCGACCCGCCTCCAGCCCACTCCAAATTCCCAAACCTGACCGGCCCACAGCCTTAACCCCTTGCCCACAGCCTTAACCCCTTATACTCTTCTTTCTCTTTCTCTCCTCTCACAACAAACAGACAAATGACCCTTTATCCCTCCACCTCATTTTTTTTTACAAACCAAACAAACTCTTATCGCTCCCCTTCTTCTCTCTTCACTCAACGAAAACAACAATGAACAACACCCAGTACGACCCTCCATCCGAAACCCTAAAATTCCAACAACATCAGCTCAAATCTCCAGCTTCCAACGCCTTCACTCTATTAATTTTACCAAACGTCGTCCATTTCCCCGTCAACTCATGTGTGCTGGCAATCACGAAGGTTCTAGAAACATCCCTAGGTGGCAATTTCTCTGCACAATCCATGAAAATTGGTACGAGTTTGTACCATTTCCTTGCTAGCCAGGTTTATCTCGTTAGGGATTTCAAAATTTCCCCAATGAATTTCCCAAAAACCCTATATGGTTTCCCACTCTTTTCACCCCCAGATTTCTCTATAAATAGCCCTCCCCTTTCATTGTGTGAGGAAGCTGGCATTGAGGAAATATTTGAGGGTTTTGGAGAAGCATTTCTCTAACCCTACGTAACCAAGTTAGTTTTCAGAGAGAAATACACTAAAAAAATTTGAGTTTCGTTGTTCTCCTTCTTTCCTTCACTGGTATAATGTAGAGTATTTGCTCGTAGAGGTATCGTTGGTTAAGACTGGTCTTGTTTGAAGAAACATTTGCTTGTTGTGGTGATGTTGAGGAACTGAGATTCTAAAATTTGTTTATTAGCTCAACTTTTCCTTCAAGTTCTCAAAAGTGTTAAACTTCCAGTTTCTGTATTCCTTGTTTCAATGCCCATTTGTGTGTGTTCGTCATTTGTGCATATGAAATTTTGCCTTTATTTCTTTAGTTTCCTAGAGGAATACTTTATGGTTTAGTATGTGAGGATTTTGAGGTTCTCGTCTTGTTTTCCCTACTATTTATTCACTGACGAATGTTTAGTCTAGGCTAATGTTGTTTCTTATAAGATCTTTTTGGCCTGTAATGTCAAACAATGTCTTAAAACTGATCTGAATTAGAGTATAATTTATGTATTGTTTTCAAGTGAGTATTTTGTGTGAGAGGGACATGTGAAGCCTCTACCTATTTGTTAAATGCATTAGGCACTTCTATCCTTCTTATTGAATAACATGAACACTGATTGTAGCATGTTTGGTAGATATTAGGAATCTGTAAATCCTTAACGAACACTGTTATGCTTTAAGTTGTTTGAGATGAGTGTTTTTTCTTGTTGGGGTTGTACGTTCATTGAACTTCTTGGATTCGTAATATCACAATGAGGGTGATGGATTATGATGTGAGATTGGAATCTCTTGTTCTTATGTTTTAAAGTAAAGTGCATCTTCACTATGATATGTCTTCATCTTTGAAAATTCTTAACTCAAAAACTCTCAAAAGAATGGTTGGCTCTTCTCTGCTATATGTGTGAAAGTCTGGTCTTTTCAGTTATATCACTATGTAGGGCATATCGAGGATTTGTTCAAGAGTTTGAACTCATGTTTTGATTTTTGAACTTCATAAAAAACTAATTTGCTACTATCCCAATCTCTTTCCTTCGAGTTTTATGTTCTATTTAATCTAGTGTGTTCAAAGAAAGGTTTAGCTCCTTTAACTGTATCAAAGTTGGCTTAGATTTCATAGTTTTGTTCTTTTTTAATTGACCAGCTTCTTCCAGTAGCTTGTTTTCTTTCAATTTGGGTCAAAATTTGATTAGCTTAGCCTTTTGTCAAAGTTAGAATCCTCTCCTACTCCTTTCATTAATTTAAACTTAAAGATGGTTTTTCACCATGAATCTCGGGATTTTCTTTGAGTTTGCAGGGTAACAATAAATTCATTGTTTGCATAACTAATTTTGTGTGTGCCAAACTCTATGTTCACAAATCTTGTCTTGGTTTCTTGTTTTGCTGCTTGAAAGTTGGAGTAGAGGTGAATATGACTTTCAAAAGTTAACTTTTCCTTCCCTTTGGAGTTCTGGTCCACCAATATTGCTATCTCTTTTTATCAAAATTATGTGCTGGTATGGTTGTTGTGTGATAATAAGAATATGTTTATCAAATTCGTGACGTATAATCTGATTCAACTTAAAAAAAATCTAATACATGGTAAAGAAAACTGATCCTTTCTTCCCTTCTTTCCTTAAATGTTACAGGTCTTTGATTGAATTTGTTGCCTGCTTTTGAACCTTCTTCCCCCATCTTAGTTTGAAGCCTTCTCAAGCTTAAACTGGCTTTAAGTAGTTATAAATCCTTGCATTTATTAAATGTGGCATCTTCCATACACCTTTGACCCTTAGTTGCTAGTTTTTTTAAGGGTGTGTAGTAACTTTGCTTATTTTTTAGTTAAAGTCATGAGTAACCACCCCCTATGTGCTAAGTTACAAGGTTAAATAACAGTGATCTATTCTTGAGCATAAGAAGAATAAGATTGTCTGTCAAAATTATTCCTTCAGTTGTGATTTAATTTAATCATGTTGTCTTGGATTTTGCTCTCTCAAACATCTACTAATTCTCATCTTTATTTTTATTGCATGAATGAACCTGCTCGAGTTCAAATGAACTCCATCTCTCTCCCTTGCATATTGATGGGCCAAGAAGGCCCAATAATCCCAAGTTTGCCTCTTCAAGGCCCCAAAAAGGGGTTAAAATTTGATACGTATGGCCTAAGTGCCAGACATAATGGAAGCTAATATACAGGAAAGGCCAATTGAAGACGAAAATTGAAACGGGCTTAACCCGAAAAATGGTAATCCAAAATGGACAATTTGTAGGTGTTTGGGCCTAAGTGCCTAAACCCAACTTCTTCCTTTCTTTTAGTTTATTATTAAGTGTAAATAACATAAAACACAGTAGTTTGGTTCCTAATTACGTTTTATCCCACTATTTTAAAATATTACATTTTCCCCGGTAGTTTAAAAAAGGGAAGGCATGTATCCTTTGTATTTTCGTGTATCCTGGATACATATAACCTCTTCATTAATGGTAAATCTGTTTCTATTATGGCGCTTTAAAAGGAAATAAAATATTTACAATTAATGGGAGTAAATCATTAATTGTAAATCTATTACTATTAGAGCGCTTTAAAAGGAAATAACAGATTTACAATTAATGAGGAGTAAATTTGCAGTATCCTCATCTCCACAAACAACTGGAGAATTCAAATTTCAATTTAAAATTACTTGGATACACATCAAACTAGCAAGTAACTCCATTATACAGGATACATGTAATAATAGATCTCAAATATCTAAGGATACACATTTAAACAACAAACAACAATAGGTATACTTGGATACACTGTTAACACTGTATCCAAGATTATAAGCTTGGATACATTATAACAGTGTTAAGGATACTTCCCAATATCTAAGGATACTCATCTAAACAGCAAATAGATATAGGTATACTTGGATACATGTTAATATTGGATACAAGTTTGTAAGCTTGGATACCTTGTAACAGTGTTAAGGATACATGTTACCAACATCTCAAATAGCAGGTTGCAGTAGTATTGGGATACATGTTAACATGAATTAATCTTGGATACATGTAACACAAGATTTGCTTACAATGTTATCCCTGGATACGTATTGCTTTGTTTTGATTTGAAACTTTAAATTTACAAAAGTTACACATTTACAACTCAGATAGATATATGTATACTTGGATACATGGAAAATAACACTGGATACATGGTAACAAGTTGGTAACACTAGAAAATAACATCTGGGTTTGAGTCCCTTGTTCTTGATTTCAATTTTTTGTGCAATTCATTCATTTTGACTTGATCGTTTCTAAATTTGGATCTATTTTTAGCAAAGTCTTCTTCTTCAAAGTCTCTAACAGCCGGAACAAAGGTCGGAGAAGGCACTTCATTATTCCTAGACAGCAATGTGTTCCTAGGACTACTTTCTGCATTCTGATTTTGTGTCATTTTCCTTAGTAGATACTGTAGTTTCTTGATCCAAGGATTCTTCTTCCCATTCAAAATTAATGGGTAAATCTGAAAAGGGATTTTTTGGATTTTGCCCAAAAAGGTTTGATTGAATGCTATCCATGGAAGTATGTTGTTAATGGGTGTCTGAAAATCCGAGAATCTTGAAAAAAAAACCTTAAAAGGTCTCTTCAATGGCGGAATCAAGCCCGGGTGAATCTGTCACCATTCTTGCCATCGTGTACGGTGGTGGCGCCACATTCAATTGAATCATTTGACTGCTGCCCAAACGAATTCACAGAAAATATCAATAAGCACATGAACACATGAGGCAAGTGTATGTGTGTACAGATGTGCATATGCAGGGGCATAATTACAAGTGCGTGTAAATCTGTGAAAATTTTGATTAGTGAGAGAGATTTGAGGGAGAAGCTGGAGAGATTTGAGGGAAGGAGTGATTTGGGGTGAAGTAATAGAAGTATGTTGGGATACACGTTTTGGTATGAAAAATACAATCTAGTGAGATATATGTAATTATTTTAAAGTAGTGGGATATTATGTAGTTATGGTAAGGATGTTTGATTAATTATGTAGTTTTTACTATTATTAATTGTATAACTTGGACTTTGTAAACTCTAACATTTTATCAACTTGGTTAATTTTCCTCATCGTAGTATTGTGAATTTTATTGCAAATTTTGTCTCCTTGATAAAAGCTTTAAAACTTGGTTTAAATTCTCACAAATAGCTTTTAAGTTTTACTTACAAATTATGTTCGAGAAATCACTTGTCATTTTCCGAAACAAATTTTCATGGAAAAGGGCATTTCTTTACTTAAATATTCCATGCTATTTTTACAAGTTAGTCAAATAAAAATAAGTTAAAGAAATAGCTGGATAATCGCATGTTAGCGGACATTTTTAGTGCCTTAAAACACTTTTAAAAACGTTAATAAGAATTTCTTACTCAGAATCTTTTCAAAACTTGAAGTCTTTAATCTATTTTAAGTCTTTAAGTGATTTTCAAATGATTTTCTTGATTTTTCCTAAAATAATTAAGTGGCGATTCTGTTTTAATTAAATTTGAGAATTTCTTTAAGTTTTCGAATTTAATATAAGTCATAACCATTTCAAAATGAAGTTGCATTTTTCTTTTCAAAATAAACAAAAGTAAAATATGCGATAAAGCAATACTGATTATCAGAAAATATTTTCTCCTATAGCCAAACTTACTACACTCCATTGTCTTCTTACTGTTTTTGTTGCACACAATTGGTTTGCCTACCAACTAGACGTCCAAAATGTGTTCCTTCATGGTGATTTGAATAAAGAAGTATGTATGGAACCTCCACCGGGACTTCACCGATAGGGGGTAGAACACTGTATGCAGGCTACACAAATCCCTCTATAATTTCAAACAAGTATCAAGAAATTGGTTTCTCACCTTTTCAGAAACTTTTCGAAAGGCTAGCTATGAATGATTAAAAGTTGACTATTCTCTTTTCACCAAAGCCCAAGGTACTTCATTTACTGCAATTTTAAATTTTTTTTAATGATATACTTCTCACAGGAAATGATCTTAAAGAAATCAAGCATCTCAAAAGGTTCGTTCTCAAATGCTTCCATATCAATGATCTTGGAGATTTAAAATATTTTTTGGGTATTGAGTTTTTTAAATTACATAAAGGTATTTTCATGTATCAAAAGAAATATGTATTAGACATCTTACAAGATTCGGGACTTCTAGGCACGCCTCCAAACATGTTTCCAATGGAACAAAAATTGGACACTTACTCCTACACATGGTGAATTATTGAGTGATCCAACCCAGTATAGAAGATTAGTTGGTAGACTAATTTATCTTATGATTACAAGATTTGACATAGTCTACTTTGTTTGGACACTAAGTCAATACATGCACGATCCTCAAAAATCTCATTGGGATGTTGTTATACGAGTCCTTAAATATATTTAGGGTACTCCTGGTCAAGGATTATTTTTCTATTTCATCATTTATCTTATGTTGAAGGCCTTTTGTGATTCAGATTGGGAAGGTTGTAGTGCCACAAGGAGATCAATTACAGGAATTTGCATTTTTATTGGAAATTCTCGTCTTGTGGAAGTCCAAGAAATAATCGAATGTTTAAAGATCAGCAGAATATCGATCTATGGCTAACACATACTTGGATCTTATATGGTTACGCTATATTCTAAGAGATCTGAAAGTCCCACAAGTAACTCATATGCAATTATTCTATGATAATCAAGTTGTTTTGCATATTGCAGCGAATCATGTCGTCCACAAACATACAAAATATATTGAAATAGATTGTCACATAGTTCAAGAAAAGTTGCAAGCTGGAATGATAGTCCATCATATGTACCTACGCACTTTCAATTGGCAAAATTTATTTACAAAGGCATTGGAAAAGGAGCAATTTGTGATACTATGCAACAAGTTGGGACTTCATGATATTCACTCTCCAACTTGAGGGGAGTATTAAGAAATATTATATTATCATATATTCACTTTCCTATTTAGTATAAATTAAATTTCACATAATATGGATGACTGATTTGATGGCTTAGAATTAGGCCTTAATTTATTTGTCGCATCTATATATATATATATATTTATTGTTGTACTGTAAATGTAAAGAACACAATTTCAGCCAAGTCCCTTCTACTCTAGAATTTCACTGCTCTTTCTTAAGTTTCTTCATTCTCTATTTCTTAAGTCTCAGACTGAAATTAGAATCCCTCATATTTCCCCTAGTATGAGAACGAATAAAGCTTCACTCCCAAATGCATTTATCCTTGATTTTTATTGACTAGATTTTTATTAATGGCTTCAAGATGTTACAAGTACCAAGAAAGTTAAAATTATTGAAGAAAGTGTTGAAAGATCTTAATGACCAATTCTTTAGACACATTGAGGCACAAAATCAACTACAAGCTAAGCTTTACCTTACTTGTATAAGAAAATACATAGATATAGAAGTCCTTTTATAGAGATTATAATTATAACTAGTGTTTCCTTTATATACCTGAATTACACAACACCCTTCCTGAAAGGTGGTTGTAGATTTAAGTGTTTCTTAGGTGTATGTATACTTTTCCTTTTTGTTTTCAATGATAATATTTACAATGTTACAAAAAAGAGTTAAGGTTTTGTGCTCAATCAATGTACGTATTGATTTTTAACACTATCAAGTTATCTTTACATATTATAGAAATCAATATTAAAAAAAAAATGAAATTAGCTACAAATTTTTCGCTAATTAGAAATAGTGACGAATTTTATTGTTTAGCTACAGAATTTGTCCATCACTAAATTCTATTTTTTTTAGTAGTGAATTAACCTATCTTATTTCTGAAATTACATCTGTCACGTTTTATGGAAAAAACCTTGTAAATACCTCTTTGAATAGCTGATAGTGAAAATTCCTTACACTTCAATATGTGTATAATTAACTTAGATTCTACAAATATTAAGGTAAATAACTTAGCTCTATTAGTTGATGCGTTATGTTATGTATATATATATTTATTTATATATATATTAATTGATTTTTTAAAATACTAAACTCTTTTTTTTCAAACGGGAGATATCGACGCCATAGCTGAGACGAGACCACGGCTGAGAAGGTGGAGAAAAAGATGTCGAACATCGTGATAGAGAATAAATTAATTTATACGATGATAATTTTTAATCTTTAACTTAATATAAATTTATTTAACTTTTCCATGGTAGAATTATCTTTTCACGTGGACTTACACGTGTTTAGAATTTTTAAACAAAAGAAAGTATAAATATACATATTATCAGATATTAGTCGAGGTGTGTTTCACTAACCATTGGGTGATAGTTCTGTCACGACCCAACCCACCATGAGTGGCACCCACTCAAAAATCCCTGGATGAGAAAACCAATATCGACCCAAAACTTAACCATTCTAACAGCTAAAAACTAGTTTGCATAAAATAAACTATCGTTCATAATCTCAAAACACTTGCAAAGTAATAATCTACGAAAAACCTCCCTAGAACCTGAAAGTCACTGTACCAAAACATTCTACCAATCTTCTAGAATACGAGGATGCAACTCCAAAAGCAAAATGAGAGTTTAAGCCTGAAACAAGTGGGTTATAACTAGTCATGGACGAAAACAAGGTAGCCCGGAAGAACAGCTCACCCTTGAATCCTCAATTTGCCGAATCTACAATTGAGGTCGCATTTTAGCCGCCGAAAGATGTCTGTACTCACAAAAAGGAAGATTAAATACAAAATCAGTACACAACCATCGTGTACTGGTAGGATCATCGGTTAGCTCCAATAAACAAAATATGAACAGTATATCAAAGCTGAGTAAAGTGAAGTAAACATGTAATACAAGTCAATAATATAACTAGACTACAAGTCTCTTTATTAACTTAACAACCACATGTAACCAATTAACAACCACTGACAATACCCAGTGACAATAAACATATATCTCTTTTTACACAACCAGGACCAACCAAGGATTCCTACGACACCACCTATGTGTTCAATATGCAATTTTGGTCTACACTAAGACCAACCTCACATTTAAATATAATCACGCGGCCTCTCATGGACCATATGCAATGATCACAATTCAATAATACAAACCGGTTCACTCATGGAACCATCGAAAGAATACAATCAATGCAAGTATATGAAACCCGTACCAGGCATGGTGCCCGAGTCAATTATTATGAATTCCGTACAAGGTGTGGTACCCGAGCTAACTGATAAGTATCCAATACCAGGCGTGGTACCCGAGGCAATCAATAAATATCCTGTACCAGGCGTGGTACCCTAGCCAGCTAAATGTCACAAAAAATCCAATCAATCAACAAACAATGAACAAAAGCATACTTGTAAACCAACAAGCAACAAAAAAAGTTTATTTCACAAGACTGATAAACGGATAAGTAGACATTCATAATCTCATTTTCTAAGCATGCAAACTTACACAATACTAAGTGATAGTACATGAACACATATTGTATATTGGGAAACAATAACCATCACTTACCTCGAATTACAAAAAAACTCTACTTGATCGGAGCCTTCCCGTTGATGTGCCGCCATTTTACGGCACTTTCGACTCCTTTAAACTAAGAACAATCGTACGTTTTCAAGAAACCGTTGTCGTTTTTGATGTTTTTATGTTGTATTTTCAGGAAATGGAGACAAACATGGAAACGGAAGGAAATACGCGAAAAAGAGCATTCTGGATAAGAGTGACGGTTCAGGCGACGGTCCGTCAAGGGTGTGACGGTCCGTCACCCAAACCGTCACACCAAGGCAGCACCACTGCCTAGTGGTGATGGTCCAGGCGACGGTCCGTCAAGCCAGTGACGGTCCGTCAGCCTGGCCGTCACACCTGGGCAGTCCGCGACGCGGAATCCGAGCGTTTTTGGGATTTGTTTCCTAGACTCCTATAAATATCCTATGTTAGGTTTATTTTATTTACCAAGCTTTTTACATACATTACCCAATAGTTTTAGGAGTTTAAAGTCGAGTTTTGAGAGAGGAAAACACGCAATACACGTTTTCTTCCTCCTCAATCTTGTTCTTGATTTGTTCTTGGGATCTTGTTTTTCTTGTTCTTGGAATAATTGAAGATTGTTTTCACTACATTGTAAGGATCTATTTTCTTTATTATGAATATGACTTTCTTCTATTCTTCTACAAGCATGATTAACTAAACCTCCCACAACTAGGGTTGTGGGAGCCATGGCTAAAGTAGCGATATAGATTCCGGGTAGCGACGGGTTCAATATATATGTTGTCACGTTGTTAATCATTCATTATTTAACGTTTTCTAGTGGTTGCTGATAACGCTCAAACTACACCTCAATTTAAGAAGCGTAAGCGATCGTTGTCAAATATATAACCCAACAAGGTTGGGGTCGAATCCCACAGAGAATATGGTGATGATTAAGACTTTAGTGAAGTAGATGACTAGTCGTCAATCGTTTCCAGTAAATAAAAGGGGGGTTTTGTAATCAAATTGTAAACAAAACAATAATAAACGTAGGAGTTTAAATCAGTATGAGAGAATGAACTAGGGATGTGTTCACCATGGCGTTGTAACAATGTCGATTCTAGGCTTAACCGGGTTCTTTCTATATGCGTGTCACGATGTGATTGCGTCAATTGTATCGTCTAAACGTCTCTCGACCAAATAAACAAATTTCCTTTTATCTTCTCTCGATCTCAAAAAGATGTGCTTTTTAGCTCTCAATCCTAACATCAAGTAGATTAATCCAGTTACGGCATTAATCTTTAAGACGAGAGTTGGTAGTCTCGAATCCTTGTTGTTAATCAAGTTTCCCGGTTTTAATCTCTTTCTCAAGCAAATTAAACCTAGGCATGTTCTAATGTTTGCAACCCACTAGAAAACGTGACATAAAGTATGATTAACAACGTGACAATACATATAGAGAACCCAACGCTACCCAGAATCTATATTGCTACGTTTGCCATGGCTCCCACAACCCTAGTTGCGGGAGTTTTAGTTACTCATGCTCGAAGAAGAAAAGAAGAGTAATTCATTATAAGGAAAGAAGATTCTTACAATATGATGAAAATACTCTTCAATAATCCAAGAACAAGAACAACCAAGAACTCAAGAACACGAATTCAAGAATCCGAAAACGTGTTGTTGCTCTCAAAAAACGACTAAAAACTATTCTAAAACTATTGGGTGTATTCTAATAACATAAACCTAACATAGGGTATTTATAGGAGTAGTAGAAACCAAATCCAAAACGGTCTATGAATCCCCAAAACGCGGGTCGCCGCCTCACGCCACTGCCTAAGCGTGACGGCCAGGCTTGACGGACCGTCAAGGCCTTGACGGACCGTCGCCTGGGCCATCACTGCTTGGCATTGTTGCTGCCTCAAGTTGACGGTCCCAGTGTTGGACCGTCAGCCTTGTGACGGGCCGTCACTTAGGCCGTCACTCTTAGGCAGAATGTTGTTTTTCGCGTACTTTCTTCCGTTTCCGTGTTTGTTTCCATTTCCTACAAATACAACATAAAAACATCAAAAACAACAACGGTTACTTGAAAACGTACGATTGTTCTTAGTAAAAAGGAGTCGAAAGTGACGTAAATTAGCGTCACATCAACAACCTCAACTTAAAACGTTCGCTTGTCCTCAAGCAAAATAACATAAAACAATCATACGACTCAACTAAGAACACAAACTCATGTCTATAGCAACTCATGGTCATTCAACTTATTCAATTAAATCACGCTCCCTTGTAGCACACAAATGTATGAAACACTAACTTGCAAGGATCCAAACATGTCATTCCGATATGATAGAACATTATGCATACACACACACAGCTATCCTAACAATCAATAGACAATATAGACATCTTGGTGCCCTCACCACAAAGAAATCCCACACACAAGATTTGGGACTAGGTACGCTCACACTCACAAACGATTTCAAACAATGCACATGCGATACCATAGGCTTGCCCTTACTATTCTATTTCGGTTCTTCAGAAAGCTACTTAGGATCACTACAGGACTTGTATTTTCTTGTAATGAGGCTTCGGGTGCAGGTAGGATGCATTTAGGGGTTAGTGACTAAGCCCTCCTTGGAACCATTTACATATTATCACCACATAACTTCACTTTATCCATCCTTAGTCACCTTTTTATTTCCTTGATTCTAGATACAGGTGCGGCCTCTTTATTGACAATTCTTTTTGTTTCTTTTTCGATCTTTTTCATCTTTCTTTATTTTTCTTTTCTTTTCTTAGGCGCACACCCAGATTTTCATTCTATTCAACAACAATCATCTCCATCCTCTTTTTCTTCTCCTTTACCACTGTAGTAGCCACCCTCAACTTAGGCTGATTGCTACGTCAAGGTGCACAATGTCCATTGGTAGGACCAGGGCCAACACAGGGTTTACCTCTATAGTAGCCACCCTCAACTTAGGTTGTTTTGCCTACGTTGAAGTGCACGATGTCCAAGGAAGGACCAGGGCCAAAATAGGGATTCAAAGTTAAACAGGAATGGTGACAGGTTATTGAAAGAATAAGGTCAATTACGGCTCAAACAGGGATCAAAAGGGATTATTTGTATTTGGACGGTCATATATGCTAAGTGGACTGCATCAAAAAGGGCCTGCGATCCTTTCCTAAGCAACCAACTTCAAACTTAACAAAATAGACCGGGCAAGTTCTAGATGCATGCACAGAGTAAGAATTTATAACAAAATACGCTCACACACACTTGCACCAAGAAACCATACCGCTACCAACTATCAAACAACCGCTCGGCTTAAGCATACTCATTCTAATCATATTCACACAATGACATTCAAGGATCCAGACAGTCAATTATTTCAACATAAGCTCAAAACCAGAAAATTTTTCAAGGGGCCTCGTTTTTAGACAAGAACAACGCATGCTTGCTATAGACAAAAATAAAAAACTAAAAAAAATTAAACTAACAACCTAAACATGCCGGTTCTACTAGATAGCACACCGGAGGGAAAAGAAATCGGCAACAAAAACCCTCGGTGGTGACTCACAGGTTTCCCAACACCCTCAACTTAGACTCATGCATTGTCCCCAATGCATATATGCGAACTAAAAACTGTGAGAATAAAGGAATACCTGTGAAGTCGATATGACTCAGATTCTGGAACGATGTTGGAGACCGCCAGGGTCTCCAAAACAAGAGAACTCGATGGAGTGTTTGCACGCGCTGCTGATTCGATGTTGCTGTCCAACTTCTTCTTTTGTTGGCTCTGCAGCTAGTCGTGACCGCTTCTTCGCTCTTTCTTTGCAGATTCTCTTGCGGTGTTTTCGCTTTCTAGATTTAATTTCACCGCCTTCCTCTACATGTTTATGCTCTCGCACCATACTTCTTACCACAGCTAGAGTCTCGACCAAACTCTTCTCCTCAAGGTGCACATCCGCAGGAGGTTCCTCAATGGCATTGATGACCGCGACTACTTTCATGTCACTTGGTTGCTTCATCAATTTAGACACATCTAACTTGGCATAACCGGGCATTTGTTCCAGCGCTTCCACCAATGGTATGTTTATTGAAATCTCTTTCAACATGTTCATGAAGTTCAGGAACTTACCATCGTCATCTTTCTTTTTCAAACGCTGTGGGAATGGAGGTGGGTGTCGAAACATCATAGTTGGAAGCTTTTCAGCTTCCTTGCGTTTCTCTGCGGGCTTTGGAGTTTCCTCCTCTACCGCCTCTTCATCATCCGCACTATCACCTTGAGCATGAATTACCGGATGTGATTCCGGTAATAATTTTCCGCTTCTTGTGGTGATCGCCATACAGCTTGCATTATTCTGCGGATTAGTGGTGTCGCTCGGCAAAGTCCCTTGTTTCCTTGGGTTTAGAGATGCCGAGATGTGACCCACTTGCTGCTCTAGTTGTTTGATAGCGGTTGAGTGTGACTCCACTACCAGACTCAATGTTGATAACTCATTCCGCATTGCCTTTACCCCAGAGTCAGTCGATTCCACCTTAAGCAGCATCTTCGCCATCATATTCTCAAGTTTGGATGTCTCAGTTTCGCTGCCAGTTTTGTCCCGATTACCAGGTGGTATATACAACCCACCTCTATCGGTGTTGTTCCTCCAGCTTCCTTGGTCGCGATTTTTGTAGCCATCATTCTCATAGTGGTTTGGATAGTTCCGACCTTGGTTTCCTTGGCCATTGGCCTGGAAACCCCCCACGTAATTCGCGTCCTCAGTCTCTATACCTTGGGAACCCACAGCTTGCACCTTCTCTATACTTCCTGGCGTCAAGTGCCTTGTCAGGATATCCAACTGTGTTTTCAGATGCGCCATGTCTTGGTCGCGCTCCTCCTCTTTCCTTCGCTGCTCTGTTGACATGCCAACGGTATAGGTGCTAGCTGCAACCTCTGAATCCCGTGTGTGCCAGGCTCTGTTGGTCTTGGTGAGCCTGTCCAAAATAGCTATGGCGTCGGCAAAAGTGCAACCCATAAACGCTCCACCTGCTGCGTTGTCCAATGTTGGCTTGGTAGCCGAATTTAGTGCCCTGTAGAATGTTTGCATCAAGAATTCATTGTTCAGCTGATGGTTGGGGCACTGTGTCAGCTTCTTCTTAAATCGCAACCAAGTCTCGTGTAGTGCTTCGTGCGGTTGCTGCCTGAAGTTGCTGATTTCGTCCCTCAACTGTATCATCCGAGAGGGAGGAAAGAACCTTTCTAGGAAAGCTCCTCTCAACTCGCCCCACGTTGCGATAGAGTCGGGGGTCAATTCCGTCAACCACAACGCTGCCTCATCAGACAGAGACAACGGAAACAATCTGAGCCTGATTGTTGTCTGACTCACTCCTGGCAGTTCAAACGACTTGCAGATGCCCACGAAATTCATCAAGTGCTGGTTTGGATCATCACCAGCAACACCGCGGAACACTCCTCTCAAGTTCAGCAACTGAATCATCGTGCTAGTGATGTTGAACTTGGCTCCGGGCGGTAGGGGTGGAACAATAATGGCGCCCGTCGCGCCAGCTCCATCTAAATCGAGCTCCTCATCCTGCAGACCACCAGCATTAAGATTTTGTTGGGCCTGCAGTTCTGCAGCGATCCTTGCTGCCTCGTTTTGTGCGGCCATATTCTGCCTTAATGTTCTCGCAAGCTCGGGGTCGTAAGGTACTGTTGATTCACCCGAGCTTCGGGTACTTGGCATGCACAAATCTTTACCCTGTCCAAAAACAAAAACAACAAACAAAAATAAAGGCAGGAAAATATGACTAAGAGTCAAATAAACACACTAGACTTAATCAAAAACCGTATTCCCCGGCAACGGCGCCATTTTTGATAACGCTCAAACTACACCTCAATTTAAGAAGCGTAAGCGATCGTTGTCAAATATATAACCCAACAAGGTTGGGGTCGAATCCCACAGAGAATATGGTGATGATTAAGACTTTAGTGAAGTATGTGACTAGTCGTCAATCGTTTCCAGTAAATAAAGGGGGGGATTTGTAATCAAATTGTAAACAAAACAATAATAAACGTAGGAGTTTAAATCAGTATGAGAGGATGAACTAGGGACGTGTTCACCATGGCGTTGTAACAATGTCGATTCTAGGCTTAACCGGGTTCTTTCTATATGCTTGTCACGATGTGATTGCGTCAATTTTATAGTCTAAACGTCTCTCGACCAAATAAACAAATTTCCTTTTATCTTCTTTCGATCTCAAAAAGATGTGCTTTTTTAGCTCTCAATCTAACATCAAGTAGACTAATCCAGTTACGGCATTAATCTTTAAGACGAGAGTTGGTAGTCTCGAATCCTTGTTGTTAATCAAGTTTCCCGGTTTTAATCTCTTTCTCAAGCAAATTAAACCTAGGCATATTCTAATGTTTGCAACCCACTAGAAAACGTGACATAATGTATGATTAACAACGTGACAATACATAAATCGAACCCAATACTACCCGGAATCTATATTGCTACGTTTGTCATGGCTCCCACAACCCTAGTTGCGGGAGTTTTAGTTACTCATGCTCGAAGAAGAAAAGAAGTAATTCATTATAAAGGAAAGAAGATTCTTACAATATGATGAAAATACTCTTCAATAATCCAAGAACAAGAACAACCAAGAACTCAAGAACACGAATTCAAGAATCCGAAAACGTGTTGTTGCTCTCAAAAAATGACTAAAAACTATTCTAAAACTATTGGGTGTATTCTAATTACATAAACCTATCATAGGGTATTTATAGGAGTAGTAGAAACCAAATCCAAAACGGGCTAGGAATTCCCAAAACGCGGGTCGCCGCCTCACGCCACTGCCTAAGCGTGACGGTCAGGCTTGACGGTCCGTCAAGGCAGTGACGGACCATCGCCTGGGCCGTCACTGCTAGGCAGTGATGCTGCCTTAAGTTGACGGTCCCAGTGACGGACCGTCAGCCTTGTGACGGGCCGTCACTCAGGCCGTCACTCTTAGGCAGAATGTTGTTTTTCGCGTACTTTCTTTCGTTTCCGTGTTTGTTTCCATTTCCTACAAATACAACATAAAAACATCAAAAACAACAACGGTTGCTTGAAAACGTACGATTGTTCTTAGTAAAAAGGAGTCGAAAGTGACGTAAATTAGCGTGACATCAGTTGCAAACATTAGAACATGCCTAGGTTTAATTTGCTTGAGTAAAGAGATTAAAACTGGGAAACTTGATTAACGACGAGGATTCGAGACTACCAACTCTCATCTTATGATTAATGCTGTAACTAGATTAATCTACTTGATGTTTAGGATTGAAATCTAAAA
Organism: Jaltomata sinuosa; assembly: GCA_003996215.1. Lineage (NCBI taxonomy): Eukaryota > Viridiplantae > Streptophyta > Magnoliopsida > Solanales > Solanaceae > Jaltomata > Jaltomata sinuosa. The sequence goes on along the minus strand of QJPP01000938.1, from coordinate 54,666 downwards.
GCACACCTTTTCAAGTTCGAGAGAATTGAATAGTAAATTTGTCTATTTAGTTGAGAAACGTTTAGACGATACAATTAATTCAATCACATCGTGACACACATATAGAAAGAACCCAGTTAAGCCTAGAATCGACATTGTTACCAATGCCATGGTAAACACTTCCCTAGTTCATTCTCCTATTGATTAATTCTCATACATTATTATTTGCTTTTGTTCACACAAAACCCCCCCCTTTATTTACTGGAAACTATTGACCATTAGTCACATACTTCACTAAAGACTTAACTTTCACCATATTCTCTGTGGGATCGACCCCAACCTTTGTTGGGTTCTATATTTGACAACGATCACTTATGCTTCGTAATCAGAGTGGTACTTTGAGCGTAATCAAATTTTGGCATCGTTGCCGGGGAATACGGTTGTTTGTTAAGTCCGGTGTGTTTATTTGACTCTTAGTCATACTTTCCTGCTTTTACGTTTATTTGTTGTTTTTGTTTTTGACAAGGTACAGAGTTGTGCATGCCAAGTACCCGGCGCTCAGGGGAATCAACATTACCTTACAGCCCCGAGCTTGTTAGAACATTAAGGCGGAATATGGCCGCACAACAAGAGGCAGCAAGGCTCGCTGCGGAACTGCAGGCCCAACAAAATCTGAATGCTGGTGGTCTGCAGGACGATATTATGCTGAATGATGAGGATATCGACTTGGATAGAGTTGGCGCTATGGGCGCAATTGCTCTTCCACCGCTAGCGCCCGGAGCCAAGTTCAACATCACTAGCACGATGATCCAACTGTTGAACTTGATAGGAGTGTTCCGAGGTGCCGCTGGGGATGATCCAAACCAGCACCTAATGAATTTCGTGGGCATATGCAAGTCGTTCGAACTGCCGGGCGTGAGTCAGACAGCGATCAGGCTCAGGTTGTTTCCGTTGTCTCTGTCTGATGAGGCAGCGTTGTGGTTGACAGAGCTGACCCCCAACTCTATCGCAACTTGGGGAGAGTTGAGAGGAGCTTTCCTAGAAAGGTTCTTTCCTCCCTCTCGGATGATACAGTTGAGGGACGAGATTAGCAACTTCAGGCAGCAACCTCACGAAGCATTGCACGAGACTTGGTTGCGATTCAAAAAGAAGATAACACAATGCCCGAACCATCAGTTGACCGATAACTTTTTGATGCAGACGTTCTACCGGGCACTGAATTCGGCTACCAAACCGACGTTAGACAACGCAGCAGGTGGTGCATTCATGGGTCTCACTTTTGTTGAGGCCACAACTACTTTTGGACAGGCTCACCAAAACCAACAGGGCCTGGCATACACGAGATTCAGAGGTAGCAGCTAGCACTTATGCAGTTGGTATGTCAGCTGAGCAGCGCAGAAAAGACGAGGAGCGCGACCAAGACATGGCGCATCTGAAAACGCAGTTGGACCTACTGACCAAGCACTTGTTCTCAGGAGGTATGGAGAAGGTACAAGCTATGGGTTCCCAAGGTAGAGCAGCAGAGTTGGAGACTGAGAAGGTGAATTACTTGGGGGGTTTCCAGGCCAATGGCCAAGGAAACCAAGGTCGGACCTATCAGAAGGACAACTACTATGAGAAAGCTGGCTACAATCGCGTTCAAGGAAACTGGAGGAACAACACCGATAGAGGTGGGTTGTATGTACCACCTGGTAATCAAGACAAGGCTAGCAACGAGGCAGCCACTTCCAAGCTAGAGAACATGATGGCGAAGATGCTGCTGAAGGTAGAATCGACTGACTCTGGGGTAAAGGAGATAAGGACTGAGTTATCGGCCATGAGTCAAGTAGTGGAGGCACATTCCACTTCGATTAAGCAATTAGAGCAGCAAGTGGGGCAAATCTCGGCATCTCTAAACCCAAGGAAGACAGGTACCTTACCGAGCAATACTATTCATCCGAGGAATGACGCGAGCTGTATGGCCATCACGACAAGAAGTGGTAAAACGTTACCGGAATCATATCCGGTAATTCAGACTCAAGGTGATGTTGCGGATGATGAAGAGGCGGTAGAGGAGGAAACTCTAAAGCCCGCGGAGAAAAGCAAGGAAGCTGAAAAGCTTCTAACTATGATGCCTCAGCCACCACCTCCTTTCCCACAACGCCTGAAGAAGAAAGCGGAAGATGGTAAGTTCCTAAATTTCCTGACCATGCTCAAGCAGATTTCAATAAACATCCCATTGGTGGAAGCGCTTGAACAAATGCCCGGATATGCCAAGTTCATGAAGGACTTGATTACCAAAAAGAGGTCAGTGAGTGTTGAGCCAGAAGATAACCTCCACCACTGCAGTGCTATTTCCTCTAGATCGTTAGTCGAAAAGAAGGAAGACCCAGGCGCTTTTACTATTCCCTGCACCATTGGGAAGCTCAACTTCGGGAAAGCCCTATGTGATCTGGGTGCTAGCATCAACTTGATGCCGCTAGCGGTCTACAAACAGTTGGGTTTGGGAGCTCCTAAACCAACGTCCATGAGAGTGATGATGGCCGACCGTTCGGTAAAGCGACCCGTGGGAATATTGTCTGATGTGCTAGTAAAGATAGGTAAGCTTATCTTCCCAGCTGACTTTGTGATCTTGGATTGCGAAATGGATTTCGAAGTTCCCATAATCTTGGGACGACCATTGCTAGCCACAGCAAGAGCATTGGTTGACATGGAAAGAAACGAACTGACCTTCAGGCTAAACAATGAAGTTGTCAAGTTCGATGTGTCTAAATTGATGAAGCAACCAAGTGACATGAGGGTGGTTGCAGTCGTCAAAGTTATTGAGGAAGTCCCTGCGGATGTGTATTTTGAGGAGAAGCAGGTAAAGGAAAGCGGTGAAAGATCAAGAAAACAAAAATACCGCAAGAGAATCTGCAAAGAAAGAGCAAAGAAGTTGTCGCGACTAGCTGCGGAGCCAATAAAAGAAGAAGCTGGAATGCAACAGAAGTGGGTCGCGTGCACACACTCCATCGAGTTCTCCTGTTCTGGAGACCCTGGCAATCTCCAACATCATTCCAGAATCTGAGTCATATCGACTTCACAGGTATTCCTTTCTCACACAGTTTTAGCTTTCATATGGATGCATTGGGGACAATGCATGAGTCTAAGTTTAGGGTGTGGGGAAACCTGTGAGTCACCACCGAGGGTTTTTGTTGCCGTGTTTCTTTTTCCTCCGGTGTGCTATCTAGTAGAACCGGCATGTTTAGGTTGTTATTTTAAAATTTTCGTTTGTTTTAGTGTCTATAGCAAGCATCATGGCATTTTTTGTTGACTAAAACGAAGCCCCTTTAAAAATTTTCTGGTTTTGTACTTATGTTGAAACGATTGACTGTCTGGATCTTTGAATGTCATTGTGTGATTATGATTAGAATGAGTATGCTTAAGCCGAGCGGTTGTTTGATAGTTGGTAGCGATATAGTTTCTTGGTGCCAAGAGTGTGTGAGATTATTGTTATAAATTCTTACTCTGTGCATGCATCTAGAACTTGCCCGGTCTATTTTGTTAAGTTTGAAGTTTGGTTGCTTAGGAAAGGATCACAAGCCCTTTTTGTGTGCAGCCCACTTAACCTATAAGACCGTTCAAATATAAATAATCCCTTTGATCCCTGTTTGAGCCATAATTGACCTTGTTCTTTCAATAACCTGTCACCGTTCCTGTTTAGCTTTGAATCCCTATTTTGGCCCTGGTCCGTCCTTGGACATCGTGCACCTCTACTCAGGCAATCAGCTTAAGTTGAGGGTGGCTACTATAGAGATAAACCATGTTTTGGCCCTGGTCCTTCCATGGACATTGTGCACCTCAACCCAGGCAATCAGCCTAAGTTGAGGGTGGCTACTATAGAGGTAAATGATAAGAAAAAGAGGATAGTGAAGATTGGTTGTGAATAGAATAAAAATTCGGGTGTGTGCCTAAGAAAAGAAAAAAAAAAGATGAAAAAGATCGAAAAAAGTAATAAAAAGAAGTGTCAAAATAAAGAGGCCGCACCCGTAGCTAGAAAGAAGAAAATAAAAAGGTGAATAAGGATGGACAAAATAAAGTTATGTGGTAATAAGATGTCGACGGTTCCAAGGAGGGCTTAGTCACTAACCCCTAAATGTATCCTACCTGCACCTGAAGCCTCATTACAAGCCTAAACAAGTCCTGTAGTGATCCTGAGCGGCCTTCTGAAGAACTGAAATAGAATAGTAAGGGCAAGCCTATGGTATTGCATGTGCATTATTTGAAATCGTTTGTGAGTGTGAGCGCTTACCTAGTCCCAAATCTTGTGTGAGGGATTTCTTTGTGGTGAGGGCACCAAGATGTCTGTATTGTCTATTGATTATTAGGATAGCTGCGCGTGTGTACGTAGAATGTTCTATCATATCAGAATGACATGTTTGGATCCTTGCAAGTTAGTGTTTCATACATTCGTGTGCTACGAGGGAGCTTGATTTAATGGAATAAGATGTTGAATGACCATGAGTTGCTAGAGACACGAGTTTGTTTTCTTAGTTGAGTCGTATTATTGTTTTGTGTCATGTTGCTTGAGGACAAGCGAACGTCTTAAGTTGAGGGTGTTGATGTGCCGCCATTTTACGGCACTTTCGACTCCTTTAAACTAAGAAAAATCGTACATTTTCAAGCAACCGTTATCGTTTTTGATGTTTTTATATTGTATTTTCAGGAAATGGAGACAAACATGGAAACGGAAGGAAATACGCGAAAAAGAGCATTCTGGATAAGAGTGACGGTTCAGGCGACGGTCCGTCAAGGGTGTGACGGTTCGTCACCCAAACCGTCACACCAAGGTAGCACCACTGCCTAGTGGTGATGGTCCAGGCGACGGCCCGTCAATCCAGTGACGGTCCGTCAGCCTGGCCGTCACACCTGGGCAGTCCGCGATGCGGAATCCGAGCATTTTTGGGATTTATTTCCTAGACTCCTATAAATACCCTATGTTAGGTTTATTTTATTTACCAAGCTTTTTACATACATTACCCAATAATTTTAGGAGTTTAAAGTCGAGTTTTGAGAGAGGAAAACACGCAATACACATTTTCTTCCTCCTCAATCTTGTTCTTGATTTGTTCTTGGGATCTTGTTTTCTTGTTCTTGGAATAATTAAAGATTGTTCTCACTACATTGTAAGGATCTCTTTTCGTTATTATGAATATGACTTTCTTTTATTCTTCTACAAGCATGAGTAACTAAACCTCCCACAACTAGGGTTGTGGGAGCCATGGCTAAAGTAGCGATATAGATTCCAGGTAGCGACGGGTTCAATATATATGTTGTCACGTTGTTAATCATTCATTATTTAACGTTTTCTAGTGGTTGCAAACATTAGAACATGCCTAGGTTTAATTTTCTTGAGTAAAGAAATTAAAACCGGGAAATTTGATTAACTACGAGGATTCGAGACTACCAACTCTCGTCTTATGATTAATGTTGTAACTAGATTAATCTACTTGATGTTTAGGATTGAAATCTAAAAGCACACCTTTTCAAGTTCGAGAGAATTGAAAAGTAAATTTGTCTATTTAGTTGAGAAACGTTTAGACGATACAATTAATTCAATCACATCGTGACACGCATATAGAAAGAACCCAGTTAAGCCTAGAATCGACATTGTTACCAACGCCATGGTAAACACTTCCCTAGTTCATTCTCCTATTGATTAATTCTCATACATTATTATTTGCTTTTGTTCACACAAACCCCCCCCCCCCCTTTATTTACCGGAAACTATTGACCATTAGTCACATACTTCACTAAAGACTTAACTTTCACCATATTCTCTGTGGGATCGACCCTAACCTTTGTTGGGTTCTATATTTGACAACGATCGCTTACGCTTCGTAATCGGAGTGGTACTTTGAGCGTTATCACCCGTATTTCAAAGTCTGTGCTTATTCTTGGTCTAAAAATAATTACAAGATACTAAAATCAGTCCACATGGCCTACTAATTACCCGGATTATGTAAAATCCCAATCCTCAGGCCAAACTATGATCATTCCACCCATTTCTGGGCTTTTCCACCATTAATTCACCTAAGTCTATCATTTTTATAGATACATTTAGAGAATTATGGCTAATTGATCATAACCCAACAATAATATTCAAGACCCAAGAACTTCAACTCCCTAGCATCTCCTTTTTACCTGGATTCTATCATTATTAGGTCAACCCAAACCTTTTCCCAAGTCCATAACTAGCAATTCTACAACGTAGAAAAGATAGTAATATGTTCGGGGAGTGGAATCCTTACCTTTGGAATGAAAAATTATGAAGAACGGAGTTGAAATCGCCCAAATCGACCTTTTCCTTCTCCACAATGCTCTTTAGAAAAAATTGAACGTTTTGGGGAAGTTTCTACATTAAATCCTGACTTAGTCTCCTATAGCAGTCCATACACTGCGACAGCAACATCGCTATAGCGGAACAGATCAGTATGGCGGTGCTAACCAAAGTCGACTTCCGCTATAGCAAAAATTATTCCTCTATAACGGTGGTCGATACAGGGAATAGAAAGTCATAAAATCCCTCAGAAGTGCCAATTTAGAACACACCTTAAATCCCTGATGTTCTGTAATAACCCCTTCACGTCAATCTCGATACCGGGAGTTATACTTACCCAAATTTACCTCCAAAAAGTCCCTCAGACTCCTTTATGTCTTGGCTAATTGAAAAACTAGCTCACTACAAGACACATTGCCCAATCCTTACCCGGATTATCTTAGACCATACCTTGCTCAAAAACTATCGAGACTAGCCTAGCTCAGGATTTCCAACTCCCAAACCCAAAAGTGTTCTGACCCAAAACTTGGCACGAAAAGCTTACCCGTAACAATGGACCCAGTCTTTACAACAGATACTAATTTACCCATCGTTTATCTCTGAATAATCAAAACCTAAAAAGACAAAATAAAAGAGGGAAAAGTGTAGTACCTGAATCCTCAAACAAGTGAGGGTACTTGTCCTGCATGTCCCTCTCGATTTCCCAAGTGGCTTCCTCAACCGGATGATTCTTCCAATTAACTTTCATATATTTGATCTCTTTTTCCTCAACTTCCGGACATCCCGATCAAGAATCTCAACTTGTTCCTCTTCATACTGAAGATCCTTGTCTAGTAAAATTGAATCCCACTTAATAATGTATTTCCCATCCCCATAGTATCGCTTCAACATGGATACATGGAAGACGGGATGGACTCCTGATAGACTGGGCGGTAGTGCTAACCTGTAAGCCACTGGCCCTACAATTTCTAGAACCTCGAATGGACTGATATACCGAGGGTTTAGCTTACCCTTCTTGCCAAAATGCATAACCCCCTTCATTGGTGACACTTTCAATAATACTTTCTCACCAACCTAAAAATCTATGTCTCTTACCTTGTGGTCTGCGTACTCCTTTTTCCTGCTCTGGGCTACTAGCAATTTGGTCTGAATGCCCCTTACATTTTTTGTGCTTTCCTTACAAAGTCTATGCCCAGAGGCTTCACATCGCCTGCCTCAAAACACCCTATGGGTGATCTACATCCCCTCCCATATAGGTCCTCAAATGGTGCCATGTAAATATACTGGAGTGGTAACTATTGTTGTATAAGAACTCACGCATGGTAGAAATTGGTCCCAATGACACCCAGAGTCAATCACACATGCTCTCAGCATGTCTTCCAACACCTAAATTCTCCTCTCCGACTGACCGTCTATCTGAGGATGGAATGTTGTGCTGAAAGTGAGTTGAATGCCCAACTCTTCATGTAACGTACCCCAGAACTTAGACGTAAACTGTGTACTCCTGTATGAAATGATAGATAGTGGTACCTACACAGTCTTATGATCTACTTAACATATATCTTAGCCAACTTCTGTGAATTATAGTCTACTTTTACCAGAATGAAATAAGCTGACTTGGTTAGCCTATCCATAATGACCCAAATAGAGTCGTATTTTCCCAAAGTCTTGGGAACTCCCACCACAAAATCCATGGCTATCCTTTCCCACTTCTACTCGGGAATGGGCATTCTCTGAAGTAGGCCTTTAGTGCTCATACTTGACCTGTTGATAATTCTGAAACTTCGCCACAAATTCAGCTATGTCTCTTTTCATCCCAAGCCATCAGTAAAGTTGTCTCAGATCCCTGTATATCTTAGTTACACCCAGATGAATCAAATACCGCGAACCATGAGTCTCTGCCAACACCTTATGAATAATGTCATCAACCCGAGGAACACAAATCCTTCCTCTGAAATTCATCGCCAGAGTCCAACGTGGCATCTCTGGACTCTCTGGATATTACCTTGCTCGAAGCTTGTTCAATTATGCATCCTAAAACTTCTTGGCCTTTATTTCTTCTATGATAGTGGATTTGACCTCAATACTAGCCAATACCTCACCCCGTTCTGAGATGCCCAGTTGCATGAACTTAGATTCTAGAACCTAAATCTCCTTTGCCAATGGTCATTTGGACACCCACAAACTAGCCAAACTGCCCATGCTAACTATTTTCTGGCTCAATGCGTCTGCCACCACATTAGCCTTACCTGAATGATATTGGATAGTCACATCATAATCTTTTAACAACTCTATCCACCTCCTCTACCTCATATTCAAGTCCTTCTGAGTGAATACATGTTGCAGACTGTGATGATCGATGAACACTTCACACTTGACACCATAGAGATAGTGTCTCCAAATCTTGAGTGCAAAAACCACCGTTGCCAACTCCAAGTCGTGGGTTGGATAATTTTTCTCATGAGCCTTCAACTGCCTAGAGGCATATGCTATAACATTCTTGTCCTGCATTAACACAGCACACAAACCCTAATGTGAAGCATCGCAATATACAATGAAATCCTTACCTTTAACCGGCAATGATAGAATGGGAGATGTAGTAAGAAGTGTCTTGATCTTTTGGAAGCTCTCCTCACACTTTTCGGACCACAAAAATAGTACCTCCTTCTGATTCAACCTCGTTAAGTGAGTAGCAATGGACGCAAAATCCTTGACAAATCTATGGTAGTATCCTTCAAGCCCCACAAAACTCCTCACCTCAGTCACAGAGCTAGGCCGGACCCAACTCTTAACTGCCTCAATCTTCTAGGGATCCACCATCACCCTTTTTTTCTGATACTACATGCCCAAGGAAAGTGACTGAAGTCAACCAAAATTCACACTTAGAAAATTTTGCATATAGCTTCTGGTGCCTCAAAATATCCAACACAATGCGAAGATTCTCAGCATGCTTTTCCCTACTCTTGGAGTAGATCAATATGTCCTCTATAAACACAATGACGAATGAATCCAGATAAGCTTTGAACACCCCATTCATCAAACTCAAGAATGCCGCCAGTGCATTGGTCAACCCAAATGACATCACTAGGAACTCGTAATGCCCATACCGAGTCTGAAAAATAGTCTTAGAGATATCCACAGGCCTAATCTTTAATTGATGGTACCCTGACCTTAAGTTGATTTTTGAAAACACGGACGCACCCTGCAATTGGTCAAAGAGATCATCTATATGGGGTAAAGGATACTTGTTTCAGATGGTAACTTTATTCAATTTCCTGTAGTCTATGCACATCCGCGTACTACTATTCTTATTTTTTACAAACAAGACTAGAGCACCCCAAGGTGAAGCACTGGGACGGATAAAACTCTTATCTAAGAGTTCCTGAAGCTGAGTTTTAAGTTTCCTCAACTCTGCCGGAGCCATACGATATAGAGGAATTGAAATTGGGTGAGTGCCCGGCTCCAAATCTATACAAAAATCAATATCCCTATTCGTAGGCATACCAGGCAGGTCCGCTAGAAATACCTCTTTAAACTCCAAAACAATCAGCACTGACTCAATCGATGTGGACTCCACACTATCATCCTGGAGATGAGCCAAGAAGGCCAAACAACCTCTTTCCACTAGCTTCCTAGCCCAGAAAAATGATATGATCGTAGCCGGCTTAGGCTTGTGCACACCTTCCCACTCTAGTCTATCCTTACCTAAAATTTCTAGAGCCACAGTCTTAGTATTACAATTCAATATTGCATGATAAGAAGACAACCAGGTCATGGCCAAAATAACATCAAAGTCTAACATGTCCAGAATAACCAAATCTACCCAAGTCTACAACTCTACAAACACCACAGGACAAGTACGATAAACATGAGTCACTATCATAGACCCTCCAACCAGGGTAAAAATATATAGGGGAATCAAGGACATCACAAATCAACTCCAGACCCTTTACAGACACATAAGAGTAAGTAGAACCTGGATCAAATAGTACAGAAGTCATCCTATCACAGACAAGAATGGTACATATGATCATTGTGTCTGATGCCTCAGCCTTAGATTTCCCTGGAAAAGCATAACAGTGGGCCTAGTCATCAATCCGAGCAACTTCCATGGCTGGCTGCGCTGCTCCCCTGCTCGCACCGCTATTCCCTCTATCTCCCCAGCCTCCCTGAAAGTTACCTCGCCTACTATGTGGATGACCCTTAGCATGACCACCTCTAGCAGCTGGGACCACAGCCTTAGACTATTGTTGAGCCTGATTACCTCTCTGCCTGTGAGGGAACTCCTTCTTGAAGTGACCCAGATCACCATAATGAAAATATCTGCGGTCAAGAGTTGGTCCGCTGGTAGAAGTGTAGGAAGCCCCCTGACCTCTAGAAGCTGAAAACTGACTGGCTACCGAATAATCACTTGTAGAAGCGGGCAAGGCTAACTAAATCAAACAAGCGGAATACACCTTCTGATTATGGGCCCTGGAGTACAAACCACTAAAATTTCCATCATTTTGGGACTTTTTGGCTAACACTTTAGCCTGCTCGACCTTCTTAACTCCTTCTAATTTCTTCACATAGTCTGTGAACTCATTGAAGATCTTCCCTATTAAAGTCATGTGCACTGACAACACCTACAATTCAGTATTCAAAACTTTCACAAATAATTGAATCTTCTCCACTTCGGTGCCCAACATTTGAGTAGCAAAATGGGACAAGGCATGAAACTTGGCCTCATATGTTGAAACTGACATGTTACCCTGCTCAAGAGCCAAAAACTCGTCCTTCTTATGATCCCTCAAGGTATGTGGCACATACTTCTCTAAGAAGAGAGCATGAAACTCTATCCAAGTCAACAGAGGCAAAGTCGATGGCCAACATTCCACATGAGACCTCCACCATTGCTTAGCATCAACCTGCAGCTTAAAAGTGACAAACTTAACCCCATGTTATTGCACAATGCCCAGCTTGTGCAGCCTCTTATAACATTCCAAGATAAATTCATAAGAATCTTCCTTCTTAGTACCCTGAAATGTAGGCGGTTTCAGCTTCACAAACTTAGTCAGCATCTCGTGCTCATTCCCTGTCATAACTGATCCTAGCATTGAACAGAAAATCTCATCAGTACCTGATTCCACATCCATCCTAGGAGCCATTGCAACCACCGGTTGGGTGTCCGGAACCTGATCTGCATTACCCGTGTGGTTCCCGCACCAACCAGTCTACTAAGAAAGCTCCACACCTGCTGAAATGCTTCGGGCATGATAGAGAGAAGGCCTGCACCTACAGTTGGTGCCAGTTCTGCCTGACCTTCTCCCTCGTCAACAACAACCTCAACTTCCTCCTCAGCAGGATCTTGGGGTGGGGGAGGGATCGCCTATCGTGATCCTGCAGCTTCTTGAGCTCCACCCCTGGCGGGTGCTGCTCTACCTCGGCCCCTGCCCCTGCCCCTTCCACTACCTCTGACAGCTAGGCCTACTGCTGGGACTGCTTCTCTCACCTTGTTATTTTTCGTATTAACAAAATGTGGATAAAGAGCGAAAGGAGTTAGATACCAATTTGTATCATCAGATACTAATTGGAATCAAGTTATAGCACGAAAAAAAAATAGTTTTCCTAAAGTCCTATAGCCTCTCGAAGAAAAGCACAGACGTCTCCGTACCATTTTGCAAGAATCTACTAGACTCATTTTTGTACGATGAGATCAACAAACCCCTAGCTCTGATACCACTTTGAGACGACCCAACCCACCGTGAGTGGCACCCACCAAAAAAACCCGGATGAGTGAACCAATATCGACCCAAAACTTAACTATTCTAACAGCTCAAAACCAGTTTGCATAAAACAAACTATCATTCATAGTCTCAAAACACTAGCAAAGTAAGAACCTGCGAAAAACCTCCCTAAAACCTGAAAGTCACTGTACCAAAACATTCTACCAATTGTCTAGAATACGGGGATGCAACCTCAGAATCAAAATGAGAGTTTAAGCCCAAAATAAGTGGGCTATAACTAGTCATGGACGAAAATAACGTAGCCCGAAAGAACAGCTCACCCTTGAATCCTGAATTCACCGAATCTACAAGTGAGGTCGCATTTCAGCTGCCAAAAGATGTCCTGTACTCATAAAAAAAATAAGTGCAGAATCAGTACACAACCACCGTGTACCGGTAGGATTATCGGCCAGCTCCAATAAACAAGATATGAACAGTAAACCAAAGTTGAGTAAAGTGAAGTAAACATGTAATACAAGTCAACAATATAACTAGACTACAAGTCTCTTACTTAACTTAACAACCACATGTAACTAATTAACAACCACTGACAATACCTAGTGACAATAAACATAAATCCCTTTTTACACAACCTGGACCAACCAAGGATCCCTAGGACACCTCTTATGTGTTCAGCATGCAATCCCGGTCTACACTAAGACCAACCTCTCATTTAAATATAATCATGCGGCCTCTAATGGACCATACACAATGATCACAATTCAATAATATAATCCGGTCCACTCATGAAATCATCAAAAGAATACAATCAATGCAAGTAAATCAAACATGTACCAGGTGTGGTACCCGAGACAACCATTATGAATTTTGTACCAGGTGTGGTACCCGATCCAACCGATAAGTATTTCGTACTAGACATGGTACCCAAGCCAACCAATAAGTATCATGTACCGGGCGTGGTACCCGAGCCAACCGAATATCACCCAAAATCCAATCAATCAACAAACAATGAACAAAAGTATACTTGTAAACCAACAAGCAACAAAAAAAGTTCATTTCACAAGACTGATAACCGGATAAGTAGACATTTATAATCTCATTCCTTAAGCATGCAAACTCACACAATACTAAGTAATACTACATGAATACATATTGCATATTGGAAAACAATAATCATTACCTACCTTGAATTACACAAAAGCTCTACTGGACCGAAGTCTTCCCGTGTTCCAAAGCCTGTGCTTGTTCTTGGTCTAAAAATAATTACAAGATACTAAAATCAGTCCACATGGCCTACTAATTACCTGGATTATTCAAAATTCCAATCTTCAGGCCAAACTATGATCATTCCACCCATTCTCGAGCTTTTCCACCATTAATTCACCTAAGTCTATCATTTTTACGGATACATTTAGAGAATTATGACTAATTGATCATAACCCAATAATAATATTCAAGACCCAAGAATTTCTACTCCCTAGAATCTCCTTTTTCTCTAGATTCTACCATTCCTAGGTCAACCCAAACCTTTCTCCAAGTTCACAACTAGCAATTCTACAACGTAGGAAAGATAGTATTACGTTAGGGAAGTGGAATCCTTACCTTTGAGACGAAAATTGATGAAGAACGGAGTTGAAATCGCCCAAATCGCCCTTTCCCGTCTCCAAAATGCTCTTGAGGAAAAACTGAACATTTGAACATTTTGGAAAAGTTTTTGCATTAAATCCGGACTTAGTCTGCTATAGCGGTCCGTACATCGCTATAGCACCACCGCCATAGCAGAACAGACTTCTATGGCGGTGCTGACCAAAGTTGACTTCTGCGAAGCAGAAATTATTCCGTTATAGCAGTGATTGCTACCGCGTTGTGTCAATCGCTATGACGGTTGATACGGGATAAAAAGTCATAAAATCTCTCAGAAGTGTCTATTTTACAATACACCTTAAATTCCTGACGTTTCGAAATAACTCTTCACGTCAATCTCGATACCGAGAGTTCTACTCACCCGAATTCACTCCCGAAAAATCTCCCGGAATCCTCTATGTCTTGAATAACCAAAAAACTAGCTCACTACAAGACACATTACTCAATACTTATCCGGATTGTCCTAGACCATACCCTGCTCAGAAACCGTCCGAGACTAGCCTAGCCCAGGATTTTCAACTCCAAACCCTAAAGTTTTCTAACCCGAAACTTGGCACAAAAAGTTTACTCGTAACGACGAACCCAGTCGTTACAAGTTCAGGTAGGAAACTCACACTCAGGGTCGGCTCAATTCTAAGGCAACTAAAGTAATGGCTTGAGGCCCCAATTTTTTTACCCCACTTTTTTTAAAGAGGTTTTCTATATATATACTGTTTTAAAAAAATCTCATGTACAGCTAAATCTGAAAAGAAATTTTTGGGTAGAAAACATAATAACATTTTGCCTTTTGTTGTGAAATTTTTTTGGGTAGAAAACATAATAAGTTTTTAGCTTTTTATGTGAGGATTGTTGTAATATTAAGAAATTGAAATAGTTTTTAGGCAATTGTAATATCCTTTTCCTATGTGACTACCTATTCTACAACTAACACGAACCTACATTATTATTCCTATATTTATCTTTGTCATTCTCCCTTTCACTATTTTTGTTCTCTTGTTAATGAATATTTTGAAGTCTCCCAAATGGTCAAACTTTAAGGAAAATTTATACTTTATGAGCATTAAGATAAAATTATTATGCCTTATAAAATTATTACACAAATGGCCAACTTTTTTGGTAGTTGAAGGGAAGAGCTTTTGCCTTCGATGGAGCTTTTGCTTCATATCCCAGCTCCACTGTTTTTCCTCTTTTGCCCATTTTTTGAAATTTGGTATATATTTCTATTTCTTATCATATGAAGGGACCACTCATTTTGATTGAAAAAGCTTTTGCTTCATACCCAGCTTCTTTATTTTTCCTCTTTTCCCATCTTTTGAAATTTGGTACATATTTTCATTTCTGATCATATGAAGAGACCACTCTTTTGATTCCATTAGGATCTCAATTTTTTTGGGTATTTCAATTTTTTTGTGAAATGAATTAATTACACATGACAATTGATGGTGTCTTTTTCTTACATATTTCTATTTTGCCCTTATTCTTTTTGTTAAGACCATTCCCACTTAGGTTTTTATAAGAGAAAAAAACATATATACACAATATAAGATTCTTTATTACAAGTCATATCATAATTTGTTAATTTACAATTTATACCAATAGTTTTTTAACACATTATACCAAAATAGTAAAAAAAAAAGTTATAGGATTTTAATAAAATTGGAAACATCAATAAATTTAATATAGAGGATCCATATTTTAATAAATTAGAATTAATTTTAATAAATATCCCTAAAAAATAGTCGGTGGTTAAATAAGGATATCAATCATCCACATATCTCTCCTCCAACAATAGTTATTCCTTTTTTTACTCTTTCAGAATTCAAACAGATTCTCTCCTGAAGTTACCCAAATAAATTCAAACAGAATAATACCAATAGTTTTTTAACACATCATACAATTTCTTATTCCAGAAAGATATTCCCAACTTCTTCCTCTTTGTCCAAAAGTTTCTATTCTTCTTCTTGTTCATCAAAAAAATCTAGTTTTTTGCAACAAGGCGTTATCATTTTTCAGTATGAAAAGTGACAGTTTTCATTCTATCATGATTCTAATATGGAAGGTGATTATAATAACAATTACATACATTCATAAATATTAGTTCGTGTATGAAAATGATATAAAAAGTGATATAAATAGAATATGTAAGAATATTCTATTGATACCAAATTTAATACCATATTCAAACACAAAAAAAAGTAAATAAGAAATATACTTGGACTATCATTTAGTGTATGAAAAGGATATAACAACTGATTTCGATAGAATATGTATTAAAATTTCATTCATATCAAATTTAATAACATATTCACATACAAAATAGTATAATAAAAAATATACTTGGGTTATCATTTATTGTATGAAAAAGGGTATAAAATTAATTTAAATAGAGTTTGAATTAATATCTTAAAATAAACCCCTAAAATCAACGACAAAAGTAAATAATCGAAACACAAAAAAGATGAAAACACCTAACTATGAATCTGCTAAGAGAATTAAAAATTGGAAGAAAGTAATGATTGATAAAAGTTGAAATCGTTCATGGTGATTATAATCTAGGTAGGACAAGTATAAGAAAGATAAGTAAGAGATTTATTTTTTACATTTAAAATCTTAAATGTTCATAACTTAATTGGTGAGATTTTCTTTCGCACTTATCTCTCTTCCAATAAATATCCTAACCATTGATTAAGCAAAATTATTTTTTTCGCTCTCATTAAAAATTTAGAGAAAATAAATACAGAAAAAATATTTTTTTTACCTAAACTGGTATGACTTGTAATTTAAAACTTAATTTTGTAAATAGAAAAAAATATATGTATAACTTGTAATTTAAAATCTTAAAATGATATGTGATGTTATTAATTCTTTTTATAATTGGTCTCTTCTCGACTCTTATTAGATCACCTTTTAATTAAAACTCCCTTCATTTTAAATCAACAATCACTTTAACTCAAAAAAATTAATTCAAAATAACTTTTAATACAAAATTAAAGTTTGCAATGATTTTGAACTACAACCTTGTAGTTCTTTTAAATATTATTCAATTCTAAAAAAATATATAATAAATAAAATAACTTAATAAATAATATCTTGTATTTATTTTTCTTAATGGAGATGAAAAAAGACAAAATAATAATTAAACCTAGACAAATAGGATATGTTTTAAGGGGCGTGTAAAAATAAACAAGACAAGTAAATGAATCGAATGGAGTAATCTATTAATGTAGTTTAATTATCATTTAATATCTTTATTAATTTACATAAAGGCTCTAAATTAAGGTTATAATTATTATAATATAAATTTAAAGTCATTAAAATATTTTGTTTTAGATGATTCTATAAGATAAAAAAAATGTATTTTGCAAAAACTCTTGCCACTAAAATTATGAGTGAAATTAAAACTTAATATTCTACCTATAACTAAGAAATTACAGCTTGAATCGTATACCCCCTTTTCTGATGCCACAAATTTATAAAAATATCAATATTTTTTTATTTATAATCTTCGTCTAATCGTAATTATTACATATTTTAAATCATGTTATTTTATAAAATATCAAATTAATTTTAGACTTTTGATATATTCTAAGAAATATTTTTTTTATATCCAATTATGTGATTAAGAACTTTAATAAATATAAAAACCTATCAACAAGACATGTTTAACATGTCATTAGATTATATTAATTATAAACTTAAAAAAAATAATATAAATTATATTTTTTAAATTAAAATTATTATTTTTATATCTTGAGTTTGGGCCGGACTTAACACGGTTCTCATGAAACTAGTGTGTATGTACGTATATATATGATGTATAACAATATCAAACTGTGTATTAACACCTCTTATACACTATTATGTACGTTTGTATAACAACGTAAAAGTGTGTATATGCACTTCTTATACACTATTATGTATATTTTTACAAATTTCTACATTTGTGTGCAGTAAGTGTACAATGTTGTATATCATTGTATAAATATTGTATATCGAGTAAAAATAGGCTTTGCGGGTGTAACACAAATTTTGGGCTATGTAAACGTAATTATTTTTTTTAGACGGTATATTTTTGAAATATCTCATATTAAAACAACGCAACACTATTTCAATATTATTATATCAACTTATCAAATTCAGGGCAACACTATTTTAATATCATAATATCAATTTTTCAAATTCTTTAGCCAGGTTTTATTATTCTAAATTTATATTATATTTTATATTGAAAATTTGCATTGTTACATTCTTACTTCATAATAATGCATAATAATGCATGCGTACATCTTACCCTTTTCAGACCTCACTTGTAGGATTACACTGGGTAAGTTATTGTTATTCAATTTATATATGTCAACTAGAAAAAAATTAAGGCCTCTATGTGAAGTTGGCTTTAGGCCACCAATCGTGTTGAGCCGACCCGGCAATCACTTTTCCAATAGTTCAGGTATGCAACTCAAAAATTTTAAATAGTTTAGGTGTGTTTTTATGCGTAACTCAATAAATTATTTTAAGTTTCAGAAACACACTTTTATCTCCTCCTATCAAAATTCCTTAACCTCTTTGGTCTGGTTGTCTTTTTTTTTTCCCCTCCTTGTTGAGGAACATTTTTCCAAAACTGGTGAAGAATAGCTTGATATCATTTACTTGAATAATTGTTTATGAGTTCCCCAAACCTTCTTGCACATGATATGACTTAGCAATGCACTTGGAACAAAACATGATAAGGCAGAGATTATGGACAGTGGTGCTTAAGACATGGATACACTTGGTGCACGTTTAAACTGAATTCTACGATTGTGGCCAATATGTTAAAGCACACACGAACACCGATGAATTGAGAATTCGAAGTTTATGGGTTCCCACTTTCCATCGAATAAAATGAACTCATCATAGGATAATTAATACCTAGCCGAGCTAAGCCTAATCACAATTTACCATAGTATAAAATAAATTGAGTTCAAGCGAGCACAAGTTGACTCTTCAACATTTGTTTCCATACATGTAGTTTTTTAATCATAAGAATCAATGAAAGTATGGAACAAATTGAAATTTGCATACAAATGCAATTGAATTATACAAGTTTTCATGAAAAGACATAGAGATTAGGCCTAACTCAGCTCCAGAAACTTCTCACACACGATGGACCGTGTACCCTCCTCTCTTTATTTGCTCACTCGATTTATCAGAAGGAAATGAAACAAACACAACACTAGCTAGATGCTACGTTACATCTTTTTTAATTTTTAGTAGCACATATGAAATCCTTTGGGGCAGAAATTAAGATTGCCGCCATTGATGGTTCAAATCCCTCAATAGCATGGTAACCATCTCCAAAGAGCTTGAAAGTTTTTATACCTTTCTCTTCCAGAAATTTGGCAAGGACCCCCAGCCTCGTGCAATCATATCATCTAAATGCTTTGACCCTCCATTAATAAATGGATTGGAATATTCATGATCATGATCCACTGCATCTTTTGGCAAGGACAAGTCGAACATCTTGGCAATTGCATGTAATGGCAAAAGTTGATCATCCTTTAGCTTCTCTTCAGATTCTGTCCTGTTTTTTCCACTGAAATATGGTTGATGCAAAATTAGCCCTTTGATCTTCACTGGCTCTAGTTCTTTTTATGTTGTAGCTGCTACGCGTAACCTTACATGTAATAGTGAACAAATTATTACCCATAAAATCCTGACTCGTCCAACCCGTTTAAGTTTGAGCAGGTTAATAGAACAAAATAGACTCTAATGGAAGCTAACTAATCTCCTTGTTAAATTAAGAGCCAAGTATCAAAAACACATTTAAATTATCCTCTTTTTTGGAGTTTCATACCTAAATTATTGAAAGTGTGAGTTTCATACCTAAACTATCACTCATTAGTTTGAGAAACACACCTAAACATACTTTAGGTATGAAACTCAAAAAAGAGGATAGTTTAGGTATATTTTTGATACTTCATTCTAAAATTAAATATAAACTGAATCAAACGCATCAAATTTAAATCTTAAATCCAAATATCTCTAATTAAGTACCTGCATGGTAAGCCATGTTTCCACCGGAACTAGAACCAGAAAGATAGACGTTAGTCAAATCAGCATAATTTCGGACCCATTCATCTTGAGTTGATTTAATCCAATATAACCCATCTATGGCATCGTCGTAAGCTGCAGGAAGACGGTTTTCAGGGGCCAGACGATATTCGAGAGAGACGACCATGGCACCAAGATCCTTAGCTAGTGCCTGACAAAAAGCATCCCAGCCAAAACTATTGGCATGGAAGAAAACAAAGCCTCCACCGTGATAGTAAAAAATGACAGGCAATTTCTCGTCATCATGATTTGCAATTATTAATCATCGTGGTACGTATATTCGTAGCCATGTTTTCTTGTTGATGTCAAGGTCTACATCCTTAGATATAACTAAGGATGTACCATTGGGATCAGAATTGGCTTGTGTGAGGGGTTCGGGTTTACGTACAATTGTGTCACCTGGTAATTCTTCAATGTTAAGAAAGGGATTGTCAAAAATTGGGCGAACAAATTTTTGGCTAGCCATAATAATTGCTCACACAAACAAGTTGGGAACAAGTGTGTAGGAGGTTAGCTAGATATTCTAGCTTAATTTGGAGGGGTTATATATAAGAAGAAAAATAACATAGCACTGACGAATCATGACAACTGGGAATAGTTGTGCTGGGGGAGTTTTAGGACCCGTTTGGTCATAAAAAATAAAAAGTATAAGTAACTCTCACAATGAAGCCAGTGAAAGTTGAAATGTAATTTCTTTTTCTTTTTTTGTTTTTAATATCTCATTCTCGGAAAAGGGTCATATATACCCCTGAACTATCGGAAATAGTTTGTGTATACCCCTCATTATACTATTTGGCCATCCATACCCCTACCGTCATAGTTTAGTCTACTCGCTCATTGATTCAACCCATTCCCTCAATTATACACACTCGGATTAAAAGACCCGCCCAGATCGACCCGTAAAACCCGACTCTAAACCCACTAAAATCCCTAACCTAAACAAATCAAACCCAGTTCCCTTCTCTCCCACTTCTCTCTCTTCGATATCACCGACTAAAAATCCCCTCTCACTACGATTTCACCAAAAATCATAGAAATCATTTGTAGATCTGGATCAAGAATCACTCAACCCTTCATCTTCAATAGAGGGTTTTGGGTGATCATTTATCTTCACTAAAGATTCTCCTTTTATATGTCAGTGAACTTTGTAGTTGTGTTCTTATTTATTTCGGGGAATGTGTTTGCACGTGCTGTTGGTATTTAGGGTTTTTGTGGTTACTGTTTTGGTGGGTCTATCATGGGTTCATGGTCCCGATTTTGGGAGGAAATGTTGATGTAAGTGTGTCATTGTATTCTAGAATTGTATTGTGTTCTAGGATTTTTGTCGTTACAGTTTTGGCGGGTCTATAATATTTTTATGGTCCCGATTTTGAGGGACAATGTTGATTGTGATATTGTATTCTAGTGTGTATTGTGTTCTAGGATTTTTTCTCTTTTTCATAGATATGTTAGGGTTTCGTGCACCTTTATCTTAAACAAATATTATAAGTGTTAAAATATATTTCCTTTTTTGTTCTTTATGGTCTTTTCTGCACTTTTTATTCTTTATTATAGTTTGTCTTTTATTTGGTTATGTGTATAGTATGGTTCTTTTCTTTTTTTTATTTTATAGAAATTAAAGTAGTATTTACCTATTGCAGCTGCTCTCATTGAGTTAGAATAATTTAATATAGTTATGAGTTTAATGCATCTCATGAGAGGAGAATAGCAATTTAACAGTTATAAAATAGTATTTCTAGCAGTGTCATCTTAATACTTGTTCTGTGCATTATGAAGGGGTCCCAAGGGTGGTCCCTTGCTTTGACTTGTTCAACTACTCTTATTAATACTTGTTTTGTGCATTATGAAGGTGTTGTACTTTTTCATTTTTTTATTTTGTTTGCTAATTGATTTTGGTGGTGTTTTGCTTTTTCATTTTTTTATTTTTATTGCTAATTGATTTTGATTTAATTACTTACTTGTTGTATATTTAAATGTTAACAGAAAGTAGTTGACTAACTATCGGTTTAATTACTAGTTACCAAGTAGTTGAATAAGTGTATGTTTGATTTTTCACTATGTCTCCTTACTACTTACTTGCATGAAGTAGTTGACTAATTACACTCAACATAGTTTCCTGTTTTGTCTAGTAACTTAGTGCATATTGACTCAACATAGTTTCCTCTTTGTGCATTAGGGTTGCTAATTGATTTTCCTATTTGGGTTTACTGCATATTTAAATGTTACCTCTAAATATAAGTGTAATTGCTAGTTTCCATGAAGTAGTTGAAGTGTAGGTTTAATTTCTAGTTAAAGTGATTGTAGATTAAACTGCTAGTTATGATCTCCTTTTATTTACTGCTAGTTATGAACTCCTTTATTTACTACTAGTTATGATTAGTTATGGTTGTAGATTGTAGTTATTATCTCCTTTATTTACTGCTAGTTGAAGTCATTGTAGGATTAATTTCTAGTTTAAGTGACTGTAGGTTTAACTATTAATCTGTTTAAATGATTGCAGGTTTAAAGGATGGTAAATATTGACTTAGTCTTTCATCATGGTGGTAACTGGATTAATTAGCCTGAGGTACTTTATGAGAAGCAATTGGTTCATTTTTGGAAAGGGTATGATCCTGATCTTCTCTCTTATATAGACCTGGTGAATGAGTACACTTCAAAGTTAGGATTTTTTAGGCATCCAACAACTAATTGTATGTGCACCTTCTGGACAATACTTTGAAATTGAAGGAGATGATGGTATTAGAAAGTTGTTATCTTTTGTGTCTGAAGAATATCATGTCATTAACTTCTTTGCTATTGATGAGTGTGAACTACCTGTTGATATTTCTAATATTGTCATGTCTGATGAGTTGTTTCTCCTAGTACCAGTAGTCAATGATCCTGGAACAAACTGTAGTGATACTGATAGTGATAATGAGAGATTAGTTGAATGTCCTGAATATGATACTGATGAATTAGAAAGCCTTCTTACAAGAAAAAAAAAGGGTTGTAACTGATGGTTTAGAGGATTATAAAGAAATGGTTAAGGGTATGACCTTCAAGAACATACCAGAGGCAAGACAATTCTGCAAACTGTATGCACTTGTAAACAAGGTAGAATTAGTTGTAGAAAAAAGTGATAGGAAAAGATTGAGATATTCATGTGGTGATCCAGATTGCCCATTTGTAGTTCATATTTCTGGAGATGATACCACTCCTGGAGTAAGTATCAAAACTTTAAAAGACCATAATGAATGTCAAACAGCTTATGATAACAATTTTGTTGATTTCACAACCATTTCTCTATACTTTAAGAAAAAGTTACAAAGTAACCCTAAGTATAGGGTTATAGATATGAAGAATGACTTGCATAGAGTATTTGATTTAAGTGCAAGTCAAGGAAAGTGCAAAAGGGCAAAGAAAGAGATATTGGAAATTCTTGATGGAAGCTTTACAGATAATTACAACAAATTGGAAGCTTATGGTAATGAGTTGAGGAAAACCAATCCAGGATCTGATGTTGTTATTAACCTGTCTAAGGAGGCACTAGCTCAGGGTAGAAGAAAATTCCTTAGGATGTACATCTGTTTCAAGGCACTAAAAATGGTTTTAAGGAAGGATTAAGACCATTTATTGGCCTGGATGGTACATTCCTTAAAGGAAAAGCTAAAGGACAATTGTTGGTGGCAGTTGGTCTAGACAATATGAATCATTTCTACCCTTTAGCATGGGCTGTGGTAGGTAAAGAGAACACAAGAAATTGGACTTGGTTCATGCAGCATTTGCAAAGTCACTTGAACTCAAGAATGGAGAAGGCATAACATTCATATCAGACATGCAGAAGGTAAACTTGAACTCTTTTTCTTGTGATTTATTTTCTGTTATTACATTAAATAGTATGTGATTTGTCTTCTTTTTATTACATTATTTATAGGGGCTGCTTCATACAGTACAAAATACTTTGCCTGAAGCACATCAAAGATTTTGTGTAAGACATATTGAAGCTAATTGGTGTAAAAGGTGGGGTGAAGAAGTTATTGTGGTGGTGTGCATGGTCCTCTTATTCAGAGGAGTTTGAAGACTATCTTGAAGAGGTGAGACAGTTGGATGAACCTGCTGGGATAGATTTGCTTAATAGGTATCCTCCCAAAGCATGGTGCAGAGCTTATTTGGACAAAGTCTGTAAAAATCAGACTGTGGACAATAATTTTACAGAATCATTCAATGCTTGGATACTTGAAGCAAGGTACAAACCTATTATTGGAATGCTGGAGGATATTAGAGTTAAAGTGATGGATAGGTTGGCTGAAAAAGAGGCCACTGTGGAGAAGTGTCCTGTTAGTGCTGGTAATTTTAATCCTGTGAGCATGAAATTGTATAATGAGTACTTGAAAATAGCAAATGTGTGTAAGGTGAATGGCAATGGGGACAATGGATATTAGATCACAGAAGGGGCTGATAGACATATTGTCAATTTAAAGGAGAAAAGGTGTACCTGCAGGTCATGGGACCTCACTGGGATCCCATGTCCACATGCTATCAAGGCCATGATGCACAAGAAGATAATTCCCAAGTCTGAACTACATTCATATCTTAGTAAGGAGGCTTTTTTGAAAACTTACAAATACAAGTTGCAGCCTGTTACAGGAGAAATTTTTTGGAGAATTCACCCTTCTCAAGCCATGGAACCACCAGAAATGATTAACATGATTGGCAGACCTAAGGTTAAGAGGGATAGACAAAAATAAGAGGCACTTAAGAGGCAAGGAGAATGGAAGCAATCAAGAAAAGGTAAAGTGATGACATGTGGTAAATATAGAGAGCCAAATCATAACAGTAGGACTTGTCAAAAGGTAATTCATTTAAAACTTGTGTAATTTTTTGATAGAATTGTTTTATTTAATGCTTTATATAACTGCAATTTTTTGTGTCATAATAAAAGGGAGAATTACCTGCCAAGGGCAAGCAACAGTCTAAGCAGAAACAGCAGCAGCACCCTAAGCAAAAGCAGCAACAGCCTAAGCAGAAGCAACAACAACAACCTGTTAGGGAAAAGAAGAGGCAGACTAGGGGATTAATGGATGAAGAAGAACCTTCTGAGGAGTACATCAACTTAACAGCCCCCCAAACAACCCAAGACTTTGACATTTCTAGTAGCAGCACATTTCCAATCTTTGAGGATGAAGAAGAAGACCCTAGTCTATGGCCTAAAGTGGTGTCTGAAGAAGAATTCTTTACATGACTGCAAAGAAGGCAGCAACCACAGGAACCCACTGGAACTAGGGGAATAAGTTTCAGAGGTGATAAAAATGGTGTTAGTGATCCAACTAATCTACCAATATCAACAACAGGCCTAATGTGGAAGGGAAAAGCTGCAGTTACTACCAAACAATTGGAGGCTCAAAATCAGAAAAGGGTTGAAAATTTGAAGCCAAGAAAGGGTCAATATCAATTTCAATAGCTTTGGTGGTAGTTTGGTTGATGTTTTATTAGCACAATGTTGATGTATTTACTGCTGAAGACAGTACTATTTTAATTATGTCTTTTAATCTAGATGAATGTCACATTATGACTTAGGGTGTATCAGTTTTTGATGTCATATTGTGCAGTTGTTGGTTGATAGTTTATTAGGATATGTATCTTTCAAAACAACTTTGTGTGATGTTTGTTAAGTTCCGTTGATAATATGATGTTTGTTAAGTTTATTATGTGATGTTTATTAAGTTTAATGTTTATTATTTGTGTGATGTTTGTTAAGTTTGTTAAGCTTTGTGTGATGTTTGTTAAGTTTGATTTGTTAAGTTCCATACTGAGATAGTGCATATAATTAACTGTAGCCTCTCATATCTCATATGCTCCTTGTGCAAATTAATAATTTGTTTGAATTACTTTTTTATTGTTCTTAAATTGAAGAGGTGAAAGGTTGAAGCTACTATAGTGAGCTTTTGGTGCTGAACTTGTTTTAACTGACCCAGTCAAAGGGATGAAAGCAGTTGTATCAAAGGCTGAAGAAATATTGAGTAACACACCAAATGCCTATATCCTTCAACAATTTGACAAATGTTGATGTTTCTACTAGCCAACTTTTTGTTTTGGTTAAGTCAGACATACAATTCGAAACTCACACTTAGGCCACACATCACTTGTTGTGCTCTTACCACTAGACCAATTTGCCAAAGTTTCACTTAAAGATGAAGCTATTTAATAGAATGAAACATATCACTTCTTAACATTTCATTGCATTGAAACCATTCAAACTGCACACTACATTACATTAACATACGAACTACACTACAATCAACACTACCAAAAGAAACTCTGAAAGAAACTACACTACAAACTACATAATTTGTTCCGAAAGAAACTGCACTACAACATCACTAAGAAATCATAACAAAATCAGTGAGCATCATCTTCATCACTTCAAACCAGTGAGTGTCATCTTCATCACTTAAAACTTGCAACAACAAATCCGACAAATACGGCAAATAAAACAATAAACAACATCTTCATCTTCAACAATTTGTCTATCAAATTTCTTGATTTGTTAAGTTGAGAATAGTTTATAGCCTCCAAAACATCCAACTTTTTCTTCAAGTTGTCTCTTTCAACCTTAACTGCATTCAACGACTCTCTTAACGTGTCCATTTTCACTATTGTCACTTCTAATTTAGCTCAAATCATTTATTTGGACCAAAGCATTGTCCGATAAATTATTGTCCCATAGCCAAAAGCCACAATTTTCACTCTGTCAAGGTAAATCGATAATCACTTACAATAATCAACTGTTGAATCATAAGTGAAATTGAAATATAAATTCAAAACATACCTTGATTTTAGGGCACTTGTGAAATTTTCTTCCAGGATTTAATAGAGTCCTTGAAGTGAAACAACGAGCGATTTCACCACAATGACAAGTCCTTAATGAATTATTCACCGAATGGCAGCTAATTTCAGACATGGCATAAACCCTAAATTGCGAAATGAGATAAACCCTAACTAGAAAGAGAAAGGAGAAAAGAGAGAGAAGTGGGAGAGAAGAGAGAATGAACTGAGTTATGAACTGGGTTTGATTTGTTAAGGGTTAGGGGTTTTTAGTTGGTGATATCGAAGAGAGAGAAGTGGGAGAGAAGAGAACTGGGTTTGATTTGTTTAGGTTAGGGATTTTAGTGGGTTTAGAGTCGGATTTTACGGGTCGATCTGAGCGGGTCTTTTAATCCGGGTGTGTATAATTGAGGGAATGGGTTGAATCAATGAGCGAGTGACACGTGGCCCGCCGTTACTGCTGAGGGTATATGTAGACTAAACTATGACGGTAGGGGTATGGATGGCCGAATAGTATAACGAGGGGTATACACAAACTATTTCCGATAGTTCAGGGGTATATATGACCCTTTTCCGTTCTAAAAATATTCTTTGAAGATGAATGCCAATTTTTTAATTTGGTTATCTATATTATTGTTTTTATTGTAAGAAATATCGAATAGATTTTAAAATTATCAATAAGTTGTAATTTATTTAATAAATAATTCTTTTCAAAATGATAATAAATTGCTCCTTTTCATACTTTCGTGCAACTATTTCTTATATGTATAAATTATTTTTAACTTTATTTATTTCTTTTTTGTTTTAAGCTTAAAAAATTTAGAAAATAAAATAACTATATATAATTTTTTTTAGATAGTATATTCAAACTAAAAAATCATACCAAAATAATTCTGATTCGATTTTGATTCTTCCATTCATAAATCGAAAAATCAAATTAATCGAACAAAATAAATGAAAACTATAACGATGAATGCCCACCCATAGAAATAATGGGAGAGAGAAAGAAGAAAAAGGTAATGATTAAAATAGTTATGTGTCACCTTTTAATCCGGGGAAAAGGTGATGGAAGGGACTGAATTTTATTTTTCTTCTTTGTCTTTTTTATCTTGAATTAATTAATCAAAGTCATATGTGTCATTCTTTTATTAAATATTCTGGTCAAATTTAATGCGAGTGAAGTTCGGACACTCTATGTTATTTACTAGTTAGTCAAAGTGATTCAAGTGATACATTTTGATGTTAGTTAAAGAGTCTAACTGGAACAAGCTTGAATTAAAATGTAAAAACTTAAATGGAAGTCAAATAGACGATTTGTTTATCTATTTGATCTTGATTCTTTTTATTTTTTTAAAAACTTGATTGGATTTTTAAAATATAGTCAATCAAGTATTGAAAGGCCTCACACCATAAGAAGTAATTTCTCATTTAATATGTAGTTTTCTTTTATTTTCAACTATGTATGTATAACTTTTATTTGTATACCCAACAGAAGCACACAAAGATAATTATTTTCCCTCGTCTCTGCTTTGATTGCCTTTTTCTTTGTACCTATAATTTTTGATATAGCTCATTAGTAGTTTGTGAATAATTTGTATTTCAATAAAATATTTTTTATATTTTAATTTATGTGGTTTTATTTGAAGCGCGAGAGTCAAATAAACTAATGTCTTCGGTATGAATTCAAAAATAGAACTTTCAGTTTTTTAAATTTATTTAACATATTTAGAAAATATGAAGGAAAAACCTATATTTCTTATAATTGTTAACCATTCAAAATATTTAAAAAGTACTCAAAAAATATTAACTGACTCTTAAAATAATAACTAGAGAGTGCGCATTGGTCAGTTCAATTCGATTTTGTATATTATCGTTTTGATTTATTGATTTTCAGTTTGTAAATATGCAAAATCAATAATCAAACCAATAAGATATTCGTTATCAGTTTTTGGTTAATCGATTTTTGGTTCTTAACAGTTCGATTTTTCGATTTAACCAATAAGAAAATGCTTCTATAATTTTTTTATTCTCTTATTTTCATTTTCATACATACACTACCTTCATGCATAAAAATTTAAACACATTACAAGCATAAGCAAATTCAAATACATTATTACTAAAACAAACTTATTTTCTTTCTTGTTAAGTAGAAAACTTGAAAGCAGTAGCAACAGTAGCAATCTTTCAAAAAGAAAAATAACATTGATAAGTAGAACCCCACCAAACCAACGACTTTAGAAAGAAAACAACAACTCCAAGACAATAACTATAAAATGCAAAAAATAATAGGGTATATATTTAAAATCTAAAGTTACTATTATATAATTATGAATAAAAATATAATTTTAATATAATCTTATTGGGTTATCGGTTTAACCATTAACTAAAACCTTAAAATCGAAATCGAATCGATAGTCCAATAAAAAAAATTACAAAATTATTTAAAAATTGTTATCCCAATAACCCAATATCAATAAATTAATAACATTTTTATCAATTTAGTTTATCAATTAAATTGGTTTTTACACACCCCTAATAATAACTATGACATAGAAAATTAATACGAAGGAAGTAAATTGTATCTATCATTTTTGATAACTTCTAGAGTAAAGGTACGTTTCATTGATTATCCAAAATAATAAAAAATTAAAAGTAACATTTTTATTCATTATTCGTAGTCGTGTTTCTTTTTTTTTTTTTTGTTAGACTTGGATAATATTATAAAGATTAAAGAGTTACATTAGTGTATGTGGCACAAAATGACATGGTGCTATAGTCTACCATGCCATTAGAGCTATTACAAATTTTTACATGCCGAGAAAAAGAGTCCCCCTAATGTTTTGCCCAAAAAACATCCATAGCAAACATGGAGGTATCTCCCAAAATGTTGGGTCTTTCAAAGAAACCTCCCTTGGATCCTTCTTTTGTCAGAACATCAGCAACCTTGTTTTACTCTCTGTACTCGTGCCTCACAGGTAGATTCTCCAGCGTCCTCATCAACAGCCTACATTCAGAGATAATGGGGTTATAGAGTGGGTGGCCGTTAGTAAGCATATGTATTACCTGCATTCAATACAGGTTTCTTGACTTGAATGTACTATACTATGGATTCTAAGTTTGATTTTAATTGTTTAATTCTAGATAGGCTGCTGAAGTGGTGATATTCCTTGTGGTAATGTTTCAAAGATGGGAATTGAAGTCTTGGACCCGTTTGGCCATAATTGTTTTTTATTTTTTCAAAAAAGAAATGTACTTTGTTCAAAAATTTATGTTTGATCATGAAAATTTCAAATATAATTTGAAGTTGTATTTGAAGTTTGAAAAATAGTCAAAACCCTATTTTTACTTTTTTCACTTTTTCAATAATTTTTTTAAAGAAACTCTAATTTATTTTTTTTGATTAAATAACCTCATTTAAATTGTATTTCATGTTTAAAACACATTTTGTATTTTTTAACAATATATTTAAATTCTAAATATGATTGCAAATACTATAGCGAAACACAACTCGAACTCCAATTTCAGCTTTGAAAATTTTAAATAAAGTGATTTCTTTTTAATTTTCATGGTCAAATGCCCACTTAATATATACATAGTTGTGATTAATAAAATCAATCTTTGTCTCCTCAATGTTGTTATATGAACTTCCAATTAAATTTGGTGTGATTTATTTTCCAATTAGTCCTCCTGGATGAATTATAATTGGAGATTTATGTAAAATTAGATATACCTTCTTCCACGATTGATGTGTATTACCATTATCAATTGTCCTATAGTGATTTCATTTAAGATCACTTATGGAATCTTGTAGTTTATTACACTTTTTAGTCTAAGAGTTTTCAATTCAACTTTTTAGTCTAAGAATGTCACTCCCTTTTGTAGCTGAATTTAGTGACTTATAACTCGACTTTCATCATAACTTTTGTTCCCTTAACTACCACTTTAACCTAAAAGTTTCGACTCTTCTTTTCATACTATAGAGAGTTATGTGATAGAGTTACAACTTACTTTTGTGAATGAAGTAAGTTATGATCACAACAATATGGGGGACTAGTTCTAACACTCCCAAAGGATATGTTCCTTCACTCAACTTTAATTTCATCTCTATTACTATTATACAAATTGGTAAGATATAGTATAATTTTCTTTATTCTATAATATAGTGATTTCGGATGTCAAATCCACATGGATTTATATTTAATTCTTTACTGAATTGAACTAGTTTTAACTATTTATGCAAGCTATAAAAATCTCAAGGTTTATAATCGTGAGCGAACTAAACTAAAAATAAATAAATTAATGAACAATTAACTAAACAAAGAATAAATTTTTATATAATCAATGAGATAAAACTGATTTAAATCTATGAATTCGCTAGCAATCATGTTGCGTATTCACATTTATTTCTTGCAAATATTTGCGTACTCTCGATCCATCCCTGACTCCCCACTCAACCCCGACCTATATCTCGACCTCAACCTCAAAACCTTTCCCATCCCCAACCATGATCTTGTCCTCGACACGAGAATAGACCCCGGGTTAGGGGTAGGTAGAGGTAGGGTGGGTTGATAGTGAGAGGGGGTGGATTGGGGATGCATTGGTCTGTTTTTATTGATTCGAACAATATTTTTCCTCAAAATTTTAAGGAAAATATTTTTTCATATTTAGAAAAGTGAGTACCATATGAATACCTATATTTTATTTATATTTGTCCATATTTTTATTGATTAAAAATATACTAAAACTCATATTTATCTAATTTAAATATAAGTGATTCAACGCATTAAATTAAAATATGAATTAAATTAGTTGATTTTATAAATATTGTTAGTTTTTAATAGGCAAATGGCAACATAAAACAATGAAGACAAGATCTATATTGCAACAGAAAAAGAAGCAGGAGAATAAGCAAAAGAAGAAGAAGATAAATGAGAGAAAGAACATATGCAGTATACTTTAATTCTGTAGAAAAGATAGATACATAAACATACTAAAAAGAAACTGAAATAGATCATATTCCTACTTTTAAGTCATGATGCTAACTATGGTAACTACCTCCTAAATAACTGAAAAGTGAAATACAGGAAAGTAAAAAATAGATACTGCAGTCCTAAAGCAACTAACTAATACTTCTCCTTGCATTAGGAGCTGCAAATTCCAAGTTATTGCCTTAGGAATTCGAACTTGCTGACAGGAAGGGATTTCGTAAATACATCTGCTAGCTGGTCTTCAGATTTGCAATAAACAAGAATCACTTCTCCCTTTTTCTGCACATTCCTCAAGAAAAAAAGCTTAATGTTGAAGTGTTTAGTCTTTCCATGGAACACCGAATTATGCAAAATAGCTATTGCAGCTTGATTATCAACATGAATTTCCGTGTTAACTTTTTGATTTACTACTGGTGTTGCTACAATGAATTCAACCTCTGCCGTGGATTATGCCACAGTTTCCTGCTTCTTGGAATACCAAAAGAAAATCCCTGATCCCAGACGAAGCAATATCCTGATGTACTTTCCATGTCGTCAATGGATCCAGCCAAATCACTGTCTGAGAATCCATACAACTTGAAATTCTCACACTTCTTGAATTTGACACCATATTCGACAGTACTTTTAATGTATCTTATAATTCTTTTTGCTTCTTGCAAATGCATTTCAGTAGCACAATGCATAAATCTATATAAAAGACTTATAACAACTAGAATATCCGGCCTTGTAGCAGTGAGATACATCAAACATCCAATCAAGCTATTGAAATTACCTTCATCAACTTTATCAGTTCCATCCTCTTTGCTTAACTTCTCCTTTGGATTCATTGGTGTGCTTGTTGCCTTGTAATTTTCCATATGAAATTTCTTAAGTATCTCCCCGACGTACATCTTTTGGCAGATAAATTTTTTATCACAATCTTGCTTGATTTCCATTCTCAGGAAGTATGTCATTAGTCCTAGGTCTGTCATCTCAAAGACTTGCATCATTTCCTTCTTAAACTCTTCAACCAGCCACGTATTATTTTCTTTCGCCAAGAGATCATCAACATAAAAGTAAACAATGAGAAGATCAGTTCCTTTATGTTTGACATAAAGGGTAACTTCAGACAAACTTTGTACAAACCCCAAACTCAACAAGTGATCATCTATCCTGCTATACCGAGCTCTTGGAGCTTGTTTTAAGCCATAAAAAGCCTTCTTAAGCAGACACACTTTTTCTTATTTTCCTTGCTCAATGAAACCCTCAGGCTGCTCTACATAGATTTCTTCCTGCAGTACACCATTTAAAAATGCAGATTAGACATCTAGCTGGAACACTTTCCAGCCCTTTTGTGCTGCTATTGCTAGCAACAGTCTAATGGTATCCAATCGGGCTACTAGAGCAAAGGTGTCCAAGTAATCAACACCAAATATTTGGGCATATCCCTTGACAAGAAGCCTCGCCTTGTATTTGTTTATAGAACATCAGAATTAAGCTTGGTTCTAAACACCCATTTTACTCCAATGACCTTCCTATCTTTCAGTCTGTCAACTAGCATCTCCTGCTCCATAGCGTTTCTCCATTTTGTATCTTGAAGTGCTTCCTCGTGCCCTGCAGGCTCACAAATCGCCACATTACTTTGTTGATAAATGTCAAAAAGTAGTCTTGTACCTCTAATTGGAGGATCATCCACTAACTCATTTTGCCATTGATCGGATGCCTGCTCCTCCGAAGCTTTGACTGAAAGTTCATTGTTCTTCCAATTCCTTTTCTCTTCCTCATTAAAGTGCACATCTCTACTGAAAATCATCTTCCCTATTTGTGGATTATATACTTTGTAAGCTTTGGAGAATGAGCTATAACCCACAAAGATTCCAGGAACTACTTTTTTATCAAGTTTATCTCTTTTAACCCGCAGCACATGAAAGAAACAAACACAACCAAATACTTTAATGAAGCTTAGTGATGGTTTGAAACCATTCCAAGCCTCAAATGAAGTTTTATTCTGCAATGCTTTAGTGGGAAGTCGGTTTTGG
The DNA here is from genome assembly GCA_003996215.1 of Jaltomata sinuosa. Taxonomy (NCBI): domain Eukaryota; kingdom Viridiplantae; phylum Streptophyta; class Magnoliopsida; order Solanales; family Solanaceae; genus Jaltomata; species Jaltomata sinuosa. The sequence goes on along the minus strand of QJPP01000938.1, from coordinate 21,119 downwards.
AGAAATACTGATGTATTAGCTGCCTCAGCCCAAAAATATTTTGGTAACTCTTTTTCATGCAACATGCACTGCGTCATCTCTATTATATACTTTTGCGGAGTGTATGGAGTAGTAAGTTGATGAGTAATTCCCTCTTCCTCACAAAATTTTTTAAATTCTTCAAAATTGTACTTTTTTCATTGTCAGACCGCAGGGATTGAATTCAGCAACCACTTTAATTTTCCACCATCTTCCTGAACTTCCAGAAAATTCCAGCCACTTCTAATTTGTATTTCATAAAAAAATCTAGCAGAATCTTGTATAATCATCAATGGATATAATATAGTAAAGAATACCATTAACGGATGGTGTTCTTTGAGGTCCTGCAATATCTGTGTGAATCAGTTGCAACCTTTGAGAACTGCGCCATGATGCTTTAGGAAATGGATTCCTATTCTGCTTACCAAACTTACAAGCTTGACAACTTGGTAAATGATCAACTAGAGTTGGTAGTCCTCTTGTCATATCCTTCTTCTTCAACAATAATAATGCTTGTAGATGACAATGGCCAAGTGTCTTGTGCTAAATTTCTGTTACATTTGCCTTCGTGGAATAAGCTAGTTGCTCCTTCTTTGTTGGATCGAAGGAAAAACTCCTTCCTCTCATCTTCACCCTGAAAATTTCATTTTCAGCAGTGTCATTGATTTGGTAGTGATGATCTCCGAAGAAAACTCTGAAACCTTTTTCCATCAGATGTCCTACACTCAGCAAGTTTTGATCAATTTCAGGAACATAAAGAACTTTTAAAATTTTCTTTATGTCTGTGTCTGTCTTGATAGCTATGGTTCCAATTCCTTTGACAGGAAGATGGTCCCCATTTTCTATCCTAACCTTGGAAATTTCAGTGGGCTTAAACTCTTTGAATAGACTCTTGTCATGAGTCATACGGTTAGTGCATCCACTCTCAATTAACCAAGAATCTGTTGAGCTCTTACTTGAGAAGCATGTTGCAACAAAAATAAGATCCTCTTCTTCTTGATCTACAACTTGAGCATTTGCTTCCTGCTGTGGGGCTTTACCTTTATAAATTATTGCTTCATGTCCAAGTTGATTACATTTCTTGCATTTAGCATCAGGTTTCCTCCAGTACTTGAATGGTGGATGGCCTTTTCTTCCACAGTGGTAACAAGGGGGATAGCTTCTTTTCGCACTTCCTCCCTTATTTTTTTGTTGGTTGATGTTTCTCCTTCAATCAGTGCTTGATTCTTTTTCTTTTTTAGAAATTTGTTAACCTGGTGCTTACCGACAAGAGCCCCTTCTATTGTAACATCCTGTCTCATGAGTCTTCTTTTCTCTTGAGCTTTCAGGGAATTGAGCAACTCTGTCAAACTAATTTTTGACAAATCCTTAGTATTCTCTAAGGTCGTAATTGTTGCTTCGTACCTTTCAGGAACTGTTACAAGAATCTTCTCAATAATTCTTGAGTTTGCAAGTGTAGAGCCGAGTAGCCTCACCTTATTTGCAATATTTAGAAGTCTATCTAAATAATCCTGCACTGTTTCAGATTCCTTCATTTTTTTGCAATTCAAACTCCCTAATTAAGTTTAAAACTTGCATACCTTTTATTCTCTCATCTCTCGCATACTCTTTCTTGAGATAATCCCACACTTCTTTAGCAGTTTTCAGAGAAATTATCTGCGTGAAAACTGTTGACGATACAACAACAAATAAACATGCCTTGGCCTTTGATTTCCTTGTCTTCTTTTCCTTGTGTGCTTTAATCTGCGCCATGGTGGGATTATTTGGTAGGGCTGAAATATCATAATCTTCTTCCACAGCTTCTCAGATATCTAAAGCATCCAAGTATGTCTCCATTCGTACTGCCCAAACCTGATAGTTATCTCCATCAAAGACCGGCGGAGCGATTGGTGAGAAACTTGTTTCAGCATCCATGACTTCTCCAACTCGATCACAGATCCCTTAAGATAATTGCTCTGATACCAACTGTTAGTTTTTAATAGGCAAATGGCAACATAAAACAATGAAGACAAGATCTAGATTGCAACAGAAAAAGAAGCAGGAGAATAAGTAAAAGAAGAAGAAGATAAATGAGAGAAAGAACATATGCAATATGTTTTAATTCTGTAGAAAAGATAGATACATAAACATACTAAAAAGAAACTGAAATAGATTATGTTCCTACTTTTAAGTCATGGTGCTAACCATGGTAACTACCTCCTAAATAACTAAAAAGTGAAATACAGGAAAGTAAAAAATAGATACTGCAGTCCTAAAGCAACTAACTAATAAATATGGATTAAAATTCTTAACTTTAATACAACTAAGTGGTACTAATTTATGTAGGTGTAGTCAAAAGTGATTTCAGAGTTTTACATCAAATACGTACATAGATAAAATCTTAGTAAAACTTAATGATTACATGTGAGATTTGACATAACAGTGTTTGAATGACAAAGAGGTGTTGCATGAAACTCTTCTTAGTTTTTGAGAAGAGTGGATATATTTGTGAAGACTCATTAGTTGAAATTAAATATGCAGTATTTACGGGTAAAATTATTCGATTATATATTATAAAAAAAATCAATATACTTTCGAGAAGCAAAAAGTGGAAAGGAAAAGAAATCAATAATAGTGTATATAAACTAAAAAAAGATGATATGAATATATAACTTATAATAACTAATAAGTTCACTTAAAGACAAAACATCAAAATAAAAAATCAAAGTAGATGAGATTTTTCTGTTGTAGATTTCATTTGATCCATTATTCATAGTCGTCTTTCTTGACTATGATTTAAAGCGAGAAATAATAACATTTAATTCTCATTCATCATTCATAAGTTGTCTTTCTTGACTTTATTAATTTACTCTGCTCTTTATTTGAAACAAAAAAATATTAAAATAGTTTATTCCTTCGTTTTCAAAAGCTATCAAAATATCAAAATATTATAGGAACATCCTATATATATATAGGTTATGTATATTTATTTAATTTATCTTATTCTTCTTCTTTTATAGTGCTTATAGTAAATAGTGATAGAACAAATATACTATTTTAGTAAACTTCACTTCATTTAGTTTAGTTTAATATATGTTTAGGTTTATTCTGTAAAATAAATTCAATTAAAAAACAAGTAGAAATAATAAGAAGTAATTCAAAATACTTAATGAGAAATAAGAAAAATGACTTTTGATGTAGCATTACTGAGGACCTCGTTTAAAAAAGAATACGACGCTTGGGGCATTACTAGGACTAACTAACAAAAAGCCTAAAACTGCAATGATCTTAATTAGAAACCAATCGCATTCCAAAAAAAATCTCAATATCATATTCGTCTAGAAGAAAAACAAAAATTGTCTTTTCATTGTGATCTTAAAGAACGACAATTACTTAAATATGTTCATATCGCCATAAATGGCAAGAGGTCAACAGGTTAAGTTTTACTACAAGTACTTGAAATGCATTTGGATAACATCCTTTTTAGATTGGGTATGACTTCAACTATTCCCTCAACCCGTAAATTAGTTAACTATCGACATAGTTTACTCAATGATCATATTGCAGATATACCGAGTTATCGCTACAAACCCCAATATATTATTACGGCAAAGAATGAAACAAAATTCAGAGCACTGATTTAAATTTCTCTCAATTCATCTCCTCATGTAAAATTACCAAATCATTTGACCCCACTCGTTCCAATATAAAAGATTAGTCAATCAAATTATAGATAGTAAATGGGTCAATTTGAAAATAAATAAATTGCTAGTTGTAGAATATTGTCCTCGACAGACATATACCTCACACTAAAATAAAGAGTTAAAAATATTTTATTTCCTTTAGGTGAAGTAAATTAGCCCAAAATTAAGTAAGTTAAGTAAGATAAATTTGAGTTTGATATGAATTTCCCTCATTTTTGTATCGTAGACCAAGAATCTATATATTTTCATTCCTTCCTACTCTTTTCTTTCCGGCATTTTATTTGATTATGATTACTTTTTAGTATTCTCTTTTACGCGTCACAAAAATTAGGAATTGAAAATCCATATCTTTATATCAAATAAGGGCTTAGTTGTTGGAATAATGACATCCATTGCTATTTGAGTCCTTGTTGTTAGTAGAACTAGTGAATTTAGCAAAGGAATTTTTATAAAAATATACAGTCTAATAAAAATAATTACATCTGCATAGTTCATATTTTTGTATTACACCCGTATATATATATTTTTACATGATATACAATATTGTACAAAATCATAGATTTACTATACACAAATGCATAAATATGCATAATAATGTATAAGAAATACGTATACACACTATTACGTTATTACATAAAATTAGTATACGTGCCCGCATGATGCGCGAATTATTTTACAAAAAGAAGAGCGAAAATATATATGTATATATATATATACATATATATATAATCTTCAATTCAAATTCAAAATACTCGTATCACCTCATTTAATACATGCATCATGTCTTAAATTATCACGATCCAAACTGTGTGAGTGGCACTCACCCAACCCCCGGGTGAGTGAACTATCAACGATCTCAAACTTAACCGTTCTAGCATCTCAAAACCAGTGTGCTAGAAAATAAACTAGCAATTCAATAACAATCTCAATACTATTATAATTAACCTGCGGAAATATTCTCTCTAGAACCTGAAAGTCATCGTACCAAAACACTATCAAAAGTCTAGAATGCAGGGATGCAACCCGAAAATAAATAAGAGTCTAAGCCCGAAACAAGTGAGCTACAAACGAAATGGAAGAGACCAAGGTAGCTCGATCGAAGCAGCTCACCCTTGATGTCTGAAAGCGCTGGGACTACATGTGAGATCGTGTGTCAACCGCCGGAAGACTTCTTGTACTCACAAAAAGTAAAGCAAGTGCAGAATCAGTACACAAACACTGTGTACTAGTAGGATCATCGGCCAGCTCATATAAACATAACATGGACAGTAAACCATAACATAGTAAGGTACAAGAAACACGTAATAAGTCAACAAGTACCCTGATATTAAATCCCTCTCTTAGCATATTAACACATGAACCAATAACAACTAGTGACCACACCCAAACAACAATATATACCCTTTTCCACCTAACCCGTACCCACCAAGGATCCCTCTAACCTCACCTAAGTGTTAGACATGCTATCCCGATCTACACTAAGACCAAACTCATATTTAAATTAAATCACCCGACTTCTCATAGACCTTATAAGAATATCACAGTTCAAGAATACAACCCGGTCCACTCATGGAACCATCGAAAGAAATAGTAATGCAATAAAATAACCCGTACCAAGCGTGTTACCCAAGCCAACCATTAGAAATTCTCATACCAGGCGTGGTACCCGAGCCAACCGTTAATAAACTCATACCAGGCGTGGTACCCGAGCCAATCGTTAATATAACCGTACCAGGCGTGGTACCCTAGCCAATCGAATGTCATAACAAGCCCAAATCAATCACACCCAATGAACAAACATACTTGTAAAACCAATAAGCAAACAAAATAAGTTCATTTCACAAGACTGATTACTGGACAACTAGACATTCACAAAACATTCCCTAAACATGCAACTCATACACTACTACGGAATAGTACGTGAACACATAATGCATATTTGAAATCAACAACCATCACCTACCTCAAAATATCCCAAGCTCTACTCAACTGGATCTTTCCCGTTTTTCAAATTTCTTGTCGGTTCTTGGTCTAAAACAACACACAATAACCAAAATTAATCTTTATGGCCTACAATTTGCCCAGATTATGCAAAAATCACAAACCCCAGGCCAACCATGATCATACCGCTCTTTTCTCGGGCTTTTCCACCATTAATTCACCTATTTCTACTATTTTTATGGATACATTAAGGGAACTAAGGTCACATGATCATAATCTAATGAAAATCATCAACACCCAAGAACTTCTACACCTTAGAATCCCCTATTTTCCCGGATTCTACCATCCTAGGCAATTCCAACCCTTTCTCCAAGTCCACCCCTAGCAATTCTATAGCGTAGGAAAGATAGTACAGAGTTTGGAAAGTAGAATTCTTACCTTTAGGACAAAAATTAGTGGAAAACTGATGAAAATCACCCAAAATCGCCTTGCCCTTCTCCCAAAACGTATTGAAGAAAACTAACTATTTTTAGGGAAGTTTCTGTATTATATCCCATCATGTTCTGCTATAGCGGTCCGCTCTGCTATAGTGGTACCGCCGTAGAGGAATCGACCGCTATGGCAGAGGCTGACCGATGATGACGTCCATTGTAGCGGTATTTTCTCCACTACGATGGAGGTCGCTATGGCAGTGTGTCAACCGCTACGACGGTTGACACGAGACAGAAAGTCGTAAAGTCCCCCAAATTGGTCCATTTTACAACACACTCATTTTCCTGATATTCCGAAATAACCCCTTCACGTGAATCTCGATACCGGAAGTTTTACTTACCCGAATTTAATTTTGAAAATTCCTTGAACTTTTTTATGTCCTAGATAAATGGAAAACTAGCTCAAAGCAGGACACGTTATCCAATCCTTATCCGAATTGACCTAGAACATACCTCACTCTAAAATAAGCCGAGACTAGCCTAGCCTAGAATTTTCAATTCCCAAATCCAGAAGTTTTTTGACTCGACACTTGGAATGAAAAGTCTATTCGTAATGATGAACTTGTTCATTACAACATATACCAATTTACCCATCGTTCATCCCCGAATGATCCAACCAAAAATTATTTAAATAAAGAAAGGAAAGTGTAGTACCTGACTCCTCAAACAAGTGAGGGTACTTTTTCCGCATGTCCTTCTCGATCTTCCAAGTGGCTTTCTCAAGTGGACGATACTTCCATTAAAACTTTACCATACTGATCACCTTTGTCCTTAATTTTCGGACATCCCGATCAAGAACCACAACTGGCTCCTCTTTATAGCGAAGATCCTTATCAATTAACACTTTATCCCACTTGATGATGTAGTCCCCATCCCCATGGTATCCCTTTATCATAGATACATGGAATACTGAATGGACACCCGACAAACTGGGTGGCAGTGATAACCTGTAAGCCACTGGCCCTAAAATATCAAGAACTTTGAACGGTCAGATGAACCGAGGGCTGAGCTTGCCCTTCTTACCAAAATGCATAACTCCCTTTATTGGTGAAACTTTCAATAGCACTTGTTCACCAACCTAGAAATCTGTGTCCCTTACCTTGCGATCCGCATATTCTTTCTGCCTTCTTTGGGTCGCTAGCAACTTGGTCTAAATTCCTCTTACCTTTTCTTGTGCTTCCCTTACCAAGTCCACGCCCAAAGTCTTTACATCGCCTTCCTCAAACCTCCCTATAGGTGACTTACAACCCCTTCAATACAACACTTCAAATGGTGCCATGTCGATGCTGGAGTGGTAGCTATTGTTGTATGAGAACTAATACAATGATAGAAACTGGTCCCAATGACCCCCGAAGTCAATCACACATGCTCTTAGCATGTCCTTCAATACCTGGATCGTCATCTCCGACTGACCATCAGTCTGAGGATGGAAGGTTGTACTGAAGGTGAATTGAGTGCCCAACTCTTCATGTAACTTACCCCAGAACTTAGAGGTAAACTGCGTACCCCTGTCTGAAATAATGGACAGTGGTACCCCGTGCAATCTCACGATCTTTTTCACATAAATCTTAGCCAATTGTTGCAAATTATAGTCCACCCTGACCGAAATAAAATGAGCTGACTTGGTCAGCCTGTTCACAATGACCCAAATAAAGTCATACTTCCCCAATTTCTTGGGAAGACCCACCACGAAGTCCATGGCAATACTTTCCCACTTCTACTCTGGAATGGGCATCCTCTGTAGTAGTCATGCAGGTCTTTGGTGCTCATATTTTACCTGCTGGCAATTTTGACATTTGGACAAAAACTCAGCTATGTCCCATTTCATCCCCGGCCACCAGTAAAGCTGACTCAAATTCCTGTACATCTTGGTTACACCCGGATGAATCGAATACCGCGAGCCATGAGCCTCTGCTAACACTTTTTGAATTATTTCGTCAACTCGAGGAACATAAATCCTTCCTCTAAAATTTAACACGCCGCCAGAATCCAACGTGGCATCCCCGGACTCTCTGGATATTACCTTGCTCCAAAGCCTACTCAACTATGAATCCTGAAACTGTTTAGCCTTTATCTCTTCTATGAATGTGGATTTGACCTCAATACTGGCCAATACTGTCATGATCCTATTTCTAGGTCATGATGGCACCTAAAAAACCCCAGTAGGCAAACCAATCCCCGTAGCACAAAACGGTTAGTAATGGGCTACTAGCTAAGAGCTAAGCGAAAGAAACGATACAATCAAGCGGAAGCAAAGGAACAAGATGAAAATATAGATAACAGGAATATATAAACATATGTGGAAGCTAAACCAAATCCCAAAACCTGGTATTATAGTATAGAGCTGGAACTACATATAAGGAGTACGAAGCATCCAAAATAATATATACACAACTGTCTTCGAGTAGTAACAGAGTACATGATACAGAAGATAAACTAATGCTAAGCTCCGGTCGCTAAGAGCTCACCCTCAGTCTGGATAGTCCAAAAGATCTCCAAGCACGAATCCTATGGTCTAGTGGCGATGGCCCACACTAAAATCTACATTGAAGATGCAGAGTGTAGTATGAGCACCGATTGCAAATAAACCGGTACCTAGTAGGTATCATAGGCTGACTGAGTACATATAAAATAAAAGAGTAGTAATAAGCAGAATAAAAAACAATTAGTCACGGAGGGAAATGAATAAGTACACGAAAACTAGAATAGAAGGAATACAAGCAGGAATAATACATATGGCTAGCAAAAAGAATACACATCACAAGAGAAATAAGGAAACACGTACTCGGATACCAGGAACGATAACCCAACTAAACATGCAACCTCAACTCAAGAATTCAACAGTTGGAAGCCAAAGTTTAACCTTAACAATACCACAATCTCACTAGAAACCATAACAGGAACTAATACCGCGATATAATAACAATAAGTCTAAGTATAATCCCACGGGCGCCCATACACCCAAGGAATAGAAGCAAGTGAAGACAAACCCTCCGGCAGCCCATACTATCAGAGCGTACAACCAACAAACAACAAACAAGGGTGAAACATCACACAAATAAATGATATGCTATGATATTCCAAATCAAGTGTAACCGCAGTGTTAGTATGTTACCCCCTTCGGTGCCCTAAAGGTCCAATAAAAGAGGTATCCATGGAAGGACTTCTCCCGAGTACATCTACTCCATCGTACACCCCTACCCCCGGTCACCTTTTTGCCCATAGCACTTGGTCTGGAATAACAGAGTACATGGAGGTCTACTCGTAGACCACATACTACACTCTAACCTCAAAGTATCAGTTCGCAGTGCCACCGGATCCAAACTAGTACTCAAATGCTCAAAATGCATGCCTGAATTCCATCCAGGTCTAAATCAATGAAATAAGTCTCATAAACCCCCTTCAAGGGTGCTCGAGAGTATTCGAGTCTAAAACAGTAGTAAATCAAGTCCAATGCTCGGCTTTACCAAGCCTAATATCATTTCTCAACTATAACAGGGTCAATCTAGCACCTCGGTTCAACCGAGTCTAATATATAGTAGGAAAGTTGTACAAAATCTTTCTTTTACTTTCCTTACCCCAACAAGATCCATTAAGATGATATCAAACCATTTCATAATTAATTTTATCAAAAATGGGGCCCACGAGCTATGCAAGATTTAGAAATTATCAAGAGAAGGCCCGAAGCCAAAATCGTAGTAAAAATCATGAAGAAAACCCTTTTATATGCATGATAATGGCATACTTAATCACATTCAATAGCCAACGGCTCACAATCAACCTATCGGCCCTACACAGGCTCCCATCGTTCTACAGCACAGATAGCCAGCTCTATAATAATAAATACAATGTTTGGTACTCATGGACATTCCCCATTTCCCACCTGGTATGTTCCAGAGTCAATATAAGGTCACACAGGACCACAAGGGTGATAATATCATTTATAGCAAATACTACAACCATCAGAGAAAGAGAAGGAGTTGGACATGAATAAAGCGGTCAAGGTATGTGGTACCAACAAGTAAATCCAACCCAAGGATGCCTATTAGTACAATTTTATCCTATATATGCGAAGTCTAAAGAGTTTAAATTGTAACCTACCTGTCGTTCGACGACAAGCTGCTGGGACAACGATATCCAAGCCCGAATTGCTTCGAGAAACCTCGAATGATGATCAAACTATCAAAAATAAGAATAATACATTAAAACGAGTCTAACGATACCCATAATGCTACAATTGTAGCCGGGTCAAAATGCAGTTCAAAAGCAAGCCCACGGGGCCCATAACCCGAAACCAAAAATGGAAAGAAGCACTATAGCCACAATGATGCCAAGAAGACATGCTCCAAAAATGAGCAATTTTTGGCCAAGGGAAAAGGCTCCAAGCAGCCCGCTCAAGAGAGGGCTTAAAGTTGGAATTCTAAGAAGAAAAATCAAAAATTAGATTAAGAAAACTTACCACAACTAGAGGAACACGCCAAGGAAATGAAATCACGAAATTTACGGAACATGCAACTTCAAGGAGGCAGATTCTTCAAGGGAAAATCAAGCTTTTAGAATATATAGTCATGGATGTTCAACAATGGAAGAAAAGGGAAATTGGGGAAGGAGACTTACCAAAGTAACCAAGGGAGCAAGCTTACTCTTCAATGGAATGAATTCCCAAGGCTTGGAACTATTTTGAACACTTTGGAGTAGAGAAGGTTGAGTTTTCGTGTTGGAATAGTGAAGGAAACAGGGTGGAAAATCAAACTAACAAGAAATATATAGTTGATGGTCGCTGGTCAGAGCTATCACACCAAACCAACTCCATCGCGCTGGAGGAGGGTCAGGCGCCAAGGCGCCATCGCTCTACCACAGCGCAATCATGCTGGCCAGATAAACGCGCATGAGCGCGATAGTGCCAAGCTAGTGTTGAAGGCCTGCAACTGCAGAAAACCAACTGTACTAGAATTCTCTATGGGGTATTCTGAGCATGATCGAAACCCGATATTTAAAAACCAATAATGCAAATAGAGTGAAAACGATGTTATAGACTCAACGAAATCGATAAAACTTCCATACGAGGTCGTTTCAGAGAAATTTTGACCCAAGTCAATGCTAACTAAAACCAACCAACTAGCCAAAATGAGCCCGACTCACCCGGGACCCAAACGAACCACCAACCTAACCCAAACTCAACATTCCAAAGATGATGGAATCGTCAGATTTCAAATCTGACGCTCCAATCATCAAAAGCTTACCAAAGTTACACTTTCAACTCCAAATGGCCTGAAAATAGAGAAAGCAAGGCAAAACCCACACCGAAAGTTCTCAGGCCTCAACTAATGATCCAACTAGACCAAACTCAATGCTCCGGAGCTAACCGAACTGTCAGAATTTAATTTCGAGAACATTAGCTAAGAACATTGACTAAACTCAACAATATTCTATGTTAAGGCTCTAAAATAGACAAACGGCCAAAATAACCAAACGAACGACCAGGGCACCGAACAACCGGTCCCAGCAAGCCATAAATGACCCGAGGTCGCTATAAGAAAGCTCTAATAGTACAAAGAATGCGTAAATACATAGATAACTGGAAGGGTCATCACAATATCCACTACTAAAAAGACTTTTATCCTTGAAAGACAAGAAGAAGGAGTACCTAAGGGCTCGAACAATTGTGGATACTGAGCACGCAACTCACTCTCGGTCTCCCAAGTAGCCTCCTCGACTGAATGATGCCTCCACTGAACTTTCATAATCGAAATCTCCCTAGATCTCAATCTCTTGATATCTCTAGCCAGAATAGCTATCGGCTCCTCAACAAAGGATAAACTCTCATCTAACTGGATCGAATCCTAATGCAATACATGATACTCATCTGGAACATACCGGTGCAATATCGAGACATGAAAAATGGGATGCATAGTTGAAAACATCAAGGGCAAAGCTAACATGTAGGAAACACTACCAACCCGCTACAGAATCTCAAATGGCCCAATGAACCTAGGGCTAAGCTTGCCCCGCCAACCAAATCTCATCACGCCCTTCATGGACGATACTCAAAGGAATATCAAGTCACCAACACTGAACTCCAAGGCACGAAGTCTACGATCAGCATAGCTCTTCTGCCTTTGGGCTGCTCTAAGTCTATCCTAAATCAAATGGACTCAGTCTAAGGAATCTCTAAGCAAATCTGTACTCGGTGGTTTTCTAACCCATCAAACCAACCAATCGACAATCTGTAATGCCTACCATACAAAGCCTTAAAAGGTACCATGGCGATGCTCGAATGAAAACTATTATTGTAAGCAAACTCGGCCAATGGCATAAACTGATTCCAAGAACCTCCAAAGTTAAGAACACAAGCCCGAAATATGTCCTCCAGGACCTGAATACTCCTTTCGGACATACCATCTGTCTGAGGGTGGAAATCAGTACTAAGCTAAACCTCTGTACCCAAATACCTCTGTATAGCTCTCCAGAACTGAGATGTGAACTGAGTGCCACGATCTGAAATGATAGAAGTTGGGACCCCATGCAACCGAACAACCTCATGAATGTAAATCTGAGCTAACCTCTCAGTAGCGTAGGAAGTCTAAACCGACAAGAAGTGGGCCGATTTAGTCAGCTGATCCACAATCACCCAAATGGAATAAAAACCCCAAGAAGTACGAGGCAAACCAACAATGAAGTCCATAGTAAGACCTTCCCACTTTCACTCAGGAATGGTAAGTCGCTGCATCAAACCACTCGATCTCATGTGCTCGAACATAACATACTGACAAATCAAGCACCAAGATACGAACTCTACTACATCCCGCTTTATACCGCTCTACCAGTAAAGCTATCTCAAATCTCTATACATATTTGATGCACCAGAATGAATGGAATATCTAGAATAATGTGCCTCACAAAGTATCAACTAAACCAGATCTCCAACCCTCAAAACACAAAGATGAATGTTGACCCTCAGAATACCATCAGAACCCAACGTAGCCCAGCTGGCCTCACCCCAAACTACCTAATCACGAAGGTCACACAAACTCTAATCCTCAAACTGACGGCTCTAAATATGATCAACTAGAGTGGAACGAACCTCAGTACTGGCAAAAACCCTGCTAGGATCTGACAAGTCAAGCCTAACTAAACGGTTAGCCAAGGACTGAATGTCCAAGGCCAACGGTCGCTCAGAAACTGAAAGTGAAGCTAGGCTGCCTATACTCACCGCCTTTCGACTCAAGGCATCTACTACCACATTTGCCTTGCCCGTATGGTACAGAATAGTCAAATCACAGTCCTTCAGCAACTTAATCCATCTCCTCTGCCTCGAGTTCAGCTCTCACTGACTTGTAATGTACTGAAGACTATGGTGATCGGTGAATATCTCATAATGAACTCCATATAAGTAGTGCCTCAAGATCTTGAGCACGAAAACTATCGCTGCTAACTCCAAATCATGAGTGGGGTAGTTGCTCTTGTGGACCTTCAACTGCCTCGACGCATATGCTATCACTCGACCCTGTTGTATCAACACATAACCAAGGTTGACCCCTGAAGCATCATAATACATGGAGAAACTCTTACTCGACCGGTAAAGTCAACATAAGAGCTGAAGTCAACAAGGACTTAAGCCTCTGGAAGCTATCCTCGCACTGATCCTACCACTGAAATGGAACATCCTTCGTAGTCAGCCTAGTCAAGGGTGCTGCTATGGAAGAAAATCCCTCAATGAACCATCTGTAGTACCCGTCTAACCCAATAATGTTGTGAACCTTGGTAGCAGTAGTAGGTTTAGACCAATCACGAACCGCCAAAATCTTATCCAGATCAACTCTAATCCCATCCTTAGACACCACGTGCCCTAGGAATGCAATTGACTCAAGCCAAAACTCACACTTTGAGAACTTGGCATAAAGGAGATGATCCCTCAAAGTCTGGAGTATAATCCTCAAGTGCTACTCATGCTCATCTCTACTCTGTGGGTATATCAGAATGTTGTCTATGAAGACTATCACAAAGGAGTCGAAATACGGGCAAAGCACCCTGTGCATCAGATCTATCAAAGCTTCGGGGGCATTAGTCAACCCAAAATACATCACCAGGAACTCAAAAATGGCTGTAACGTGTCCTGAATGCTGTCTTAGGGATGTCCTCCACCCTAATCCTCAACTGATGGTAGCCTGACCTCAAATCTATCTTTGAAAGCACAGCTGAACCCTGAAGCTGATCAAACAAGTCATCAATCCTTGGCATCGAATACCTATTCTTCACTATCACCTTATTCAGCTGCCAATAATCAATACACATCCGCATCGACCCATCCTTTTTCTTCACTAAAAGACAGAAGCACCACAAGGAGACACACTCGGTCTAATGAACCCCTTAGCTAACAAATCCTGGAGCTTCTCATTAATCTCCCTCAACTCAGCAAGATCCATATGGTAAGGAGAAATAGAAATGGCCTGGTGCCTGGCTCTAACTCAATGGCGAAATCAATATCTCTCTCAGGTGGAAGGCCTGGTAGGTTGGTAGGGAATACATATAGGAAGTCTCTAACCACAGGAACAGACTCGGGAGACGAAGGTTCAGCACTAGAATCTCGGGCATATGTTAGATAAGATAAACACCCACGGGAAATCAACTTCCTAGCTCGAAAACAAGAGATTATCCCTGACAGTGCGCGGCTAATAGAACCCTGCCATACAACCAGGGACATACCAGGCATGGCAATGGTAATGGTCTTGGCATAACAATCCAAAACTGCACGGTGAGGGGATAACCAGTCCATGCCCAGTATCACATTAAAATCTAACATATCAAGTATCATCAAGTCACCCCAAGTCTCCAAATCACCCACAGATATCATGCAAGATTTTACAATCTGATCCACTACTAAAGAATCTCCTACTGGGGTCGAAATAGAAATAGGCACAGATAACGGCTTACTAGGAAACCCCAATCAAGGCACAAAATAGGCAGATACGTATGAACATGTAGATCCAGGATCAAATAAAGCCATAGCAGACTGATGGCACACAAAAATCATACATGCAATCACAGCATCTGAGGCCTCTGCCTTCGGTCTCCTAGTGACCGCATAAAATTGGTGATGACCTCCACCTGCCAGACCTCTATCCCTATCACCTGCTCTGCCATGCAGGGCACCACCCCTGGCCTGACCACCACCTCCTCTAGCTGGAGGCTGAACTGCTCGCAAGGGCTCGATCGGCTGAGCGACTGACTGGATTGTACCCCGCTGGGGGTAATCTCTAGCATAATGGCCAACAATAACACACTCATAACAAGGCCCTGACGGCCTGTACTGTCGAGATGGACCAGCAGGACCTGTGTGGCCACCACGGTCTGATGCCCCAGAAGCTACACCCCTCGAAGACTGACCCTGCTCAAACTGAGAACTACCAGAAGTCTGAAGTGAAGCCTAAACCGGTCGGCTAGACTGAACCTCGTACTGCTGTGGCTGATAACCCCAGCCCCACTAGCTTGAACCCCTACCACCATCCCTAGAACCACTGTAGCCACCCTGATAACAAGGACTAAGACCCCGGATCATGTAGATGCAAGTCCTCCACAGTACGAACATAATCTGTAATAGACTGAAATGATCAACCACTAGAAACCAATATCTCAGCTGGTTGTCTAAGCTCTATCCGCAATCCCTAAACAAATCTGTGAATCTTGTCTGACTCGGTAGGAATGTTATAGCTGCAAATGGAGCAAGCTGATGGAAATGGGTCTCATACTCGGATATAGACATGGATCCTTGCATAAACCTAGTGAAATACTCTTGGCGATGCTCACGATCTCTCTGAGGTAAGAACTTGGCCATGAAGGCCTCATAAAACTTACACCAAGGCATCGGAGGTGATGTTGAAGGTTTGCAAGCAACCTGTGCCCTCCACCATAACTTTGTTGGACCCTTCAGTTGATACGTAGTATATCCGACCCCATGAGTCTCGAGCAAACCTAGATTGTGTAACATCTCCTCACATGTAGTAATGAAGTCATGTGGATCCTGACCCGATGTACCAGCGAATCTCGGTGGTGCCAATCTCAGAAATCTACTCAAGGCCTTCTGCTCTCCATCTGTCATAGCTGGGCGAGAATCAAGAGGTTGTGCAACCGTTGAAACTGGAATAACCTCAGCACGAGAAGCCGCAGTAGCAGGTTATACCCCTGAACTCTGAACACCTAGGGCTGCCCTCTGAGCGGGTGTCTATGCTACCTCGGAAGGTCGCTCTCCAATCATACCCAAAAGTTGAATAAGTAGACCCCGAATATCCAAAGACTAAGCTGGGGCTGACACAGAAGTTGGCTCAGAAACTGGTGTTGGAACTGGTATTGGAGCTGGTGGCACCTGGGCTGTCCCCGGGTCCACCTGTTGTGGCTCAGGAACAAACTCTGGCTCAAAATCAAGTTCGGGCTCTAACTCAACTCTAGCAGCTCTAGCAGGTGTCACTGCTCTAGGACGACCCCTACCGCTACCTTTGCGACCACCCCGGCCCCTAGCTGGAGTCGGAAGTGCAGGGGCAGCAGGCTCTCCTCTGTCAGAAGCCAAAAACCTTATACGAATTATCTGTGAAAGAGTGAACGAGAACAAGTGAGATTTCCAGAACCTTCAAGGATACTATGCATGATATAAAATCAAGAAAAGTCCATTTTCCTAAGATGTCACCATAGCCTCCCGAAGATTGAGTACAAACATCTCTTCCCCAATCCGCAGGACTCTACTAGACAGTGGCTCCTATACTGATGACACTGGTGAACCTAGGGCTCTGATACCAAGCTATCACGACCTGATTTCTCAATCATGATGTCACCTACAATCTCTCAGTAGGAGAACCAATCTCTGTAGCCTAGAACGGTTAGTAATGGGCTACTAGCTAACAGCTAAGCGGAAGAAATGATATAATCAAGCGAAAGCAAAGGAAAAATATAAAAAGATAGATAATAAGAACATATAAACATATGCGGAAGCTAAACCAAACCCCAAAACTTGGTATCATAGTATAGAGCCAAAACTACATAAAAGGAGTACGAAGCATCCAAATAATATATACACAATTATCTCCGAGTAGTAACAGAGTACATGATACAGAGGATAAACTATACCTAAGCTCCGATCGCTAAGAGCTCACCCTCAAACTGGATAGTCCAAAAGATCTCCAAGCATGAATCCCACAGTCTAGCGGTGATGGCCCATACTAGGATCTACACCAGAAGATGCAGAGTGTAGTATGAGCACTAATTGCAAAGCAACCGGTACCCAATAGGTATCATAGGTCGACTGGGCACATATAAGATAAAAGAGCAATAATAAGCAGAATAGAAAATAATTAGTCATAGAGGGCAACGAATAAGTACACAGAAACTAGCACAGAAGGAATACAAGTAGGAACAATACATATGGCTAGCTAAAAGAACACACATCACATGCGAAGGAAGAAAACACGTACCCGGGGTCCTCACAACAACAAGTATATAAAGAAGAGTTTAGAAAGTAGGCAGTATACTGGTAATCTCAACGAATAGAGAAAGAGAGAAAGAAAACAGTAAACATGCTCGGATACCAGGAACGATAACCCAACTAAACATGCAACCTCAAGTCAAGAATTCAACAGTTGGAAGCCAAAGTTTAACCTTAACAATATCCCAATCTCACTAGAAACCATAATAGGAACCAATACCGCGATATAATAACAATAAGTCTAAGTATAATCCCACGGGTTCCCATACACCCAAGAAACACAAGCAAGTGAAGACAAACCCTCCGGTAGCCCATACTATCGGAGCGTACAATTAAAAAACAATAAACAAGTGTGGAACCTCACACAAATGAATGTTATGCTATGATATGCCAAATTAAGTGTAACCGCAGTGTCAGCATGTTACCCCCTCCGATGCCTCAAAGGTCCAATAAAGGCGGGATCCATGAAAGGACTTCTCCTGAGTACATCTACTTTGCCGTACACCCCTACCCCCGGTCACCTTTTTGCTCGTAGCACTTGGTCCAGAATGACAGGGTCCATGGAGGTCTACTCGTAGACCACATACTACACTCTAACCTCAAAATATCAGTCTGGAGTGCCACCGGATCCAAAGTAGTACTCAAATGCTCAAAATGCATGCCTGAATTCCATCCAGGTCTAAATCAATGAAATAAGTCTCCTAAACTCTCTTCAAGGGTGCCCGGGGGTATCTGGGTCTAAAAAAGTAGTAAATCAAGTCTGATGCTTGGCTTTACTGAGTCTAATATCATTTCTCATCCATAACAGGGTCAATCTAGCACCTCAGTTCAACCGGGTCTAATATATAGTAGGAAAACTGTAACAAATATTTATTTTACTTTCCTTACCCCAAGAAGATCCATTAAGATGATACCAATCCATTTCATAATCAATTTTATCGAAAACGAGCCCCACGGGCCATGCAAGATTTAGAAATCATCAAAATAAGGCCCGAAGCCAAAACCGTAGTAAAAATCATGAATAAAACCCTTTTATATGCATGATAATGGCATGCCCAATCACAATCAATAGCTCAACGGCTCACAATCAACCTATCGGCCCTACACAGGCTCCTATCGTTCTACAGCACAGATAGACAACTCTATAACAATAAATATGATGTCTGAGACTCATGGACATTCCCCATTTACCACCATCTATGTTCCAGAGTCAATATAAGGCCACACAGGATCACAAGGGTGATAATATCATCTATTGAAAATACTACAACCATCGAAGAAAGAAAAGGAGTCGGACATGAATAAAGCATTCAAGGTCTATGGTACATGATGTGACGCTAATTTACGTCACTTTCGACTCCTTTTTACTAAGAACAATCGTACGTTTTCAAGCAACCATTGTTGTTTTTGATGTTTTTATGTTGTATTTGTAGGAAATGGAAACAAACACGGAAATGGAAGAAAATACGCGAAAAATAACATTCTGCCTAAGAGTGACGGCCTGAGTGACGGCCCGTCACAAGGCTGACGGTCCGTCACTGGGACCGTCAACTTAAGGCAGAGTTGCTGCCTAGCAGTGACGGCCCAGGCGACGGTCCGTCACTGCCTTGACGGTCCGTCAAGCCTGGCCGTCACGCTTAGGCAGTGACTTGAAGCGGCGACCCGCGTTTTGGGGATTCCTAGCCCATTTTGGATTTGGTTTCTACTACTCCTATAAATACCCTATGTTAGGTTTATGTTATTACAATTCACCCATTAGTTTAAAACACGTTTTAGTTGGTTTTTGAGAGCAACAACACGTTTCTTGAACTAACATTCGTGTTCTTGATCCGTGATTGGGAATCTTGTTATTTTCGTGTTCTTGGATTATTGGAGAGTATTTTCATCATATTGTAAGAATCTTCTTTCCTTTATAATGAATTACTTCTTTTCTTCTTCAAGCATGAGTAACTAAAACTCCCGCAACTAGGGTTGTGGGAGCCATGGCAAACGTAGCAATATAGATTCCGGGTAGCGTTGGGTTCGATATATGTATTGTCACGTTGTTAATCATACTTTATGTCACGTTTTCTAGTGGTTGCAAACATTAGAACATGCCTAGGTTTAATTTGCTTGAGTAAAGAAATTAAAACCGGGAAAACTTGATTAACGACAAGGATTCGAGACTACTAACTCTCGTCTTATTGATTAATGCCGTAACTGGATTAGTCTACTTGATGTTAGGATTGAGAGCTAAAAAGCACATCTTTTTGAGATCGAGAGAAGATAAAAGGAAATTTGTTTATTTGGTTGAGAGACGTTTAGACGATACAATTGACGCAATCACATCGCGACACGCATATAGAAAGAACCCAATTAAGCCTAGAATCGACATTGTTACAACGCCATGGTGAACACGTCCCTAGTTCATCCTCTCATACTGATTTAAACTCCTACGTTTATTATTGTTTTGTTTACAAGTTGATTACAAAACCCCCCCTTACTTACTGGAAACGATTGACGACTAGTCACATACTTCACTTAAGTTTTAATCATCACCATATTCTCTGTGGGATTCGACCCCAACCTTGTTGGGTTATATATTTGACAACGATCGCTTACGCTTCTTAAATTGAGGTGTAGTTTGAGCGTTATCAAAAATGGCGCCGTTGCCGAGGAATACGGTTTTTGATTAAGTCTGGTGTGTTTATTTGACTCTTAGTCATACTTTCCTGCTTTTACTTTTATTTATTGTTTTTGTTTATTATAAGGTATATAGTTGTGCATACGGTTGTGTATTAAGTCTGGGATGTCTTGATGAAGTCTGAGTAATCAAGACACCCGCGTCGTGCCGCGACGTTAAATCAGGCGCTGTATGGGAGGCAACCCATAAATTGTTGAGTCACCACCGAGGGTTTTTGTTGCCGTGTTTCTTTTCCCTCCGGTGTGCTATCTAGTAGAACCGGCATGTTTAGGTTGTTTATTTTAAATTTTTTTTTAGTGTCTATAGCAAAGCATGCGATTTCTTATCAAAGTAGCGCCCCTTTAAAAATTTTCTGGTTTTGCACTTATGTTGAAACGATTGACTGTCTGGATCCTTGGATGTCATTGTGTGATTATGATTAGCGGTTGTTTGATAGTTGGTAGCGATATAGTTTCTTGGTGCCAAGAGCGTGTGAGATTATTGTCATAAATTCTTACTTTGTGCATGCATCTAGAACTTGCCCGGTCTATTTTGTTAAGTTCGAAGTTTGGTTGCTTAGGAAAGGATCACAGGCCCTTTTTGCGTGCAGTCCACTTAACCTAAAAGACCGTCCAAATATGAATAATCCTTTGATCCCTATTGGAGCCATAATTGACCTTGTTCTTTCAATAACCTGTCACCGTTCCTGTTTAACTTTGAATCCCTATTTTGGCCTTGGTCCTTCCTTGGACATCATGCACCTCAACTCCGGCAATCAGCCTAAGTTGAGGGTGGCTATTATAGAGGTAAACCCTGTTTTGGCCCTGGTCCTGCCATGGACATTGTGCACC